>CM046793.1:33154322-33337278 GCA_025617405.1 Perca schrenkii
ATCGATACCACTCTCATGTCTGTTCATTAAATATGAAGCTACAGCCGGGAGATTTAATGCCCCATGCTATCCCAATTATTTCCCAATGCTTAGAATGAGTCCTAAAACCCAGAAATGAGTACCGATATTTGCACTTCTCGTTCCCTCGCTCAAAGTCAATGGGTTTTTGAGTTAGATGCCTAAAGTAAGGTCTGCGTTTAACACAAGCTCAAGAGATTTTATACTTTTTATCAAGGGAACCAAGAGGTTGGTAACTTCCGGGTTGGCCTACAGAAATAGATCATCCCTGCCGGCCTCTATTAGCTTAGCTTAGCATTAAGACTGGATGTACGTGGAAACAGCCTGGCTCTGTTTAAGGGTAATAAAACTGCTGCCTACCAGCACCTGGAAAACCAGAAATTGTCATTTTTACACGTTGGATACTATACGGATTAAACAAACAAGACACAACATATATAGCGAGAGGTGCTGGTGGGCTGATTTTAATTTTACCTTGGGCCAGTCTAGCCGTTTCCTAGTCTTTATGCTTAGCTAAGCCAATAGTCTCTTCTGGCTATAGCTTCATATTTAAACGGACATGAGAGTGGTGAGAATAAGCATATTTCCCCAAAAAAGTGTGGACGGTAGCGATTATTAATAATGCAAGTAACTGCTCTCCCAGGATCTAACAACCTAAACCAACAAACAAGGAACTTTGAGTGCTTTCTTGTGTACACTTGTTTTTACACACACCTTACAGTGTCTCAGCTTGGACTTTTTTGGTTCATTCCAACAATCCTGCTCAGCAAACACGTCTGGCCGATGAAGGTGAACATTTGTTTTTCTGTGGACATTGTTTTGAGGGGAAAAGTAGGGCAAAGATGAGCTGCAGGCTTGTTAAGTACCCGCCCACTGAATCACAACACATGCTGATCACACACACACACACACACACACACACACACACACACACACACACACACACACACACACACACACAGTTACATGAGCTATAAGAACTGTAATAGCAGGGAGCTATTTTGCTATCTCCTTTCTTGCATCTCTCACAAACTAGTTCTGATTTTAAGGCGTCCGATTGATTTCGAACATAAAAGGATGGATTTAATATCAGATGACTAGAAACAACAGATGTGAGAATGTCTGAAGCGAGGCAGCCTTTTCTCTCGGGTGCGGCTGGACGAGATCCTGAGAAATGAGACTGAGGTTGGTGTTGCTAGGCGATGGCTCAGTGCTACTGAGGGAGGCGGGATGAGGAAATCCCGCAGACGAATAAAGGAGTCTCAGACACCCCGGTTGCCTCACATATGTACTTCCTTTGGCCGAGGTCTAACTACCGTCCATGTCCACCCACAACATGCTACCTGTACCAAAGTAACCATGAACGCTGATTTTAAAGGGTTTAGATTTTGACAAAAGATACATAATCATTTACTTTCTGTTGTCGTCAGAACGTTGTCCGGACTGAAATATCTCCACAACTATTGGCAGTTGATGGATTGCTATGAAACGCTGTACAGACATTCATGTTCCCCAGAGGATAAATCTTACGGACAATGGTGGTTCTCTGACTTTTATTTCAGCGCCACCAGCAGGTCAAAGCTTTCACTTATCTGTGAAATATCTCCACATCTCAACATGGCATCATGACTTTGCGTAAACATGAACGCCACTTTCCTAAAGCCAAATGGCGTGT
The DNA here is from genome assembly GCA_025617405.1 of Perca schrenkii. Classification (NCBI taxonomy): domain Eukaryota; kingdom Metazoa; phylum Chordata; class Actinopteri; order Perciformes; family Percidae; genus Perca; species Perca schrenkii. The sequence continues at coordinate 33,156,016 of CM046793.1, forward strand.
TATCTGTACGCATTTTGAGCTATCCATGTGTATGTCTACGCTACATACAGCGGATGTAAACATACACACCACGTGGCGTCTTATCGCGAGTACGTGCCGTACTATCGTGAGAATAACGTCACACGCATGTAAAAAAAAAAAGAAAAAAAAAAAGGTTGGGTTTAGGAAAAGAATATTGGGAAAGGCTTTAGTAACACAAAAAAACGACAAAAAAACGACAAAAACACGACGGTGACCAACGTCACATGCTTAGGAAAACAATAAATGGTTGGGTTTAGGATAGAAACATTGGGGAAGGCTTAAAAAAAAAAAAAATAACGGTTTAAAAAATGCCACACGCGAGACGCGATCCCGGCTCTCCTGGGTGAAAGTCCTGTGTTTTACCCATCCGTGGACTTACGTCCTTTCATTCTATTCGCTACGGCGAAAATTCACACGTAATGTAGGTCAATGCCGTTGATAAACACGCATTGGCGTGTCATACAAACGCCACTTTATGAGATCAGTCTGCACATCTACTGGTGGGATCGCCACAAGAGTTTGTACAGATATTCACGATCCTAAACGACGTATCCTGATGACTCTGATGACTTTTCCTTTAGTGCCACCACGAGATGGACCTTTGTGGTTTTATGTGGAATATCTGGATTGCCGTTAGATGGATTGCCATGAAATTTGGTACAGACATCCATGTTCCTCTCAGGGTGAATATTAATAACTTTAGTCGTGCCGACTTCGCATCTAGCGCCATCACCATTACATTTCTGTAAAACTAATGACATTCCCATCAGCCTCAGCTGTACTTTTATGCTTAGTGCTAATTCATATTAGCATGCTAAAATGCTAAACTAAGATGGTGAACAGGGTAAACAGGATACCTAAACATTAGTATTTTAGCATTAAATTGTGAGAAAGTTAGCTGATGTTAGCATTTAGCTCAAAGCACAGCTGTGCCTGAGTACAGCGTCACAGAGCTGCTAGCGCGGCTGTAGACTAGTCTTGTTTCACATTTAGTATTTAAAAAGATATGTTAATGTAAATGCTTGCGTTCCACTTCTGATTTGGAAAAACAATATGAAAGTTCTCCCAGCACATGATTGTGCGTTTTGCAGATTGGAAGTGGCTGACTTTGAACTCATTTTACAAAACAGTTGATTAAGTTTACATTTAAAGGTGCTCTATGAGTTCCTGCATGGTTTCAGCGCAATTTCATTTTTGTCTCAAACCGTAGGCATCTCTCCTTGATCCGCTACCTGCCTGCCCCCCAACCATCTCGTCGGTGATTGGCTGGAATGTGGTTTGTTGTATTTTGGTGCACAGCCTGTGCCCCTACTGTTTGTTTGACATTTACGACCCCTGTGTTGTCTCCCGAGACCGAGCTTTTTCACAGTGTATTCAGGGGGCAGGCAGCTAGCGGATCAAGGAGAGATGCCTACCATTTGAGACAAAAATGAAATTGCGCTGAAACCATGCGGGAACTCTGCGACCCGACACCGGATAAGCGGAAGAAGATGGATGGTTGGTGGTAAGCCACAATGTTGCACCGGGAGACATGTTTACACCCACACTGCAGTTTAGTTTGGGCAATCCCACATTCACCATCGTGGTGCCGCAAATACTTACTATAGCACCCAACGTGTATTAATCCAACACTCAAAATAATCCCAAATAAATGCAATTTTTACTCCTGACAAATTACAGCTATTTTTAAAAATGAAACTTTTTTGAAACCGTTTTTTTTCTGGGAAAAGTTATGTCTTTAGCAGGAATGGACTTTGTTGGTTTTGGTCTTTTCATGGGATTTATTGACAGTAAGAAAAGTATAGAATAATGCCAGCCTTATCTTTTTAACAAAAACATTTAACAGTCATTTTTTTTCAAAGGATAACAAAAATAGCACTGTAAAAAAACTAAATTTCATATATATAACAACAGCAGAAGGTGCCTTGGCATAATGTTTATGGCTGGAACTCAACACCCAACTACTAACACAATGCTGCCACCATGTGGTCATCTTTAGACAGGAGCACCTTTATCACGCAGTGACGACACACACCAACTTCCAACGTCTACTCGTGTTGATGTCAGAAGCTTCAGGAGCTCAAGTTGCACGCTTCCTTCTTTTTCTCCTCTTTAACGCTGTGAAAAAAAAAAAAATCACAAAAACAGATCATGTTTAATGAAATCATCTTCAGACTCTTGAAGTTACGGGGGAAGTGAACTGACAGTTGATAACTTACTGACTGAAGCACTGCTGCTGTCACTGGGATGTAGTGCAGCTACTTCATCTGTTGTGACGGCAGGCGTTGATGCCCCTAACAGGTATTTAGGCACACGCTGAGAAACAAGATCAAAAAACAGAACATTTATGGCAGGGGTCTTCAACGTTTTATAAGCCAAGGAGCCCTTAACAGAGAGAGATGGATCAGGGAACGCCTACTAGATGTATTGTATACAATTAAGTTGCATTTTGGGCCTACAATAACATGTAGTGCTGCCTAAAGTATACATACCTTTTTAGTGCATAGAATACTAAGCTATTAATTGTTGATTTTATAAAAAGGATGAACTGTATCTGTGGATGGCTACCTTACCTATGGGCCACTAAGATAAGGTAGCCAATGTTTTTTTCACAAATAGGCTGATTTCTTTTTTTGTGCTAATAATATGTTTGATTCATGTTAAGACATTTTAGTTTTGGAAAAAAAAAATCAACAATAATGTAGTGCCCCCCCCTGCGGCAACTTGGAGGACCCCATAGGGGTCCCGGACCCCCTGTTGAAGATCTCTGATTTATGGAGATTAACACCAATGTTATGAAAGGTTGTCTTTTACACATCAGAAGCTAAATGAACAAAGCAACACCTAATGATGTGGTTGGATGTTGCCTTATTTATAAGTACATTCAGGTGAATGTGTGCATTTTTGAAATCAACTGCATTTGTCTTTGTATTCATTACATAGTTCAACAAACAAACACCATTTCACATGAAAGAATGAAAGCTAAATCCATTAAAAAAAAGTCTGACCATCCTCTTTGAAGACTCGGACATGCTCACTCTGATACAGGTTTCCAAAACTTTTGTTAAACGTGCAGTAAAAGCTCTCAATGTTAATATTGCACAATAACTGCTTCTTACCATCTTATCCCTATTCTTATTGTTGTACTTTTTCTTTTCTTTTGTTAAATATACTTTTTATGTATTTTGTATTGAGTGTATAGTACCACCACTTTTAATATTGTATAAAATATCTCATTGTGTTTTTACTGTGTTTTATGTTTTATATGCTGCAAAAAGGATTTCCTCTTATGGGACAGTAAATATGTAAACTGAACTCAAAGAATGGAAAGAGGCCAAGACACCAGACATTTCTAAGGTCTTTTTAAAAAGAGAGAATATTTCAACAGTTTTTTTTAGAGATGCACTGATCCGACTTTTTCTCTCCTGATACAGATATCTGAACTAGCCAATGTCAGTCCTCTCTTTTCCCAAATTTAAAATCTGTACAGCTCACTGCATGGAATTCATTGGCATCATTTTTATGTAAGGTAAAGCGAGGACAGGGATTGCTGTGGCACTAAAAACTGAGTCGTACTGTAGGACCAGTGGCCACATAGTCTTTGACTATAATCTGACTTCCTGCAATTTATTCACTGAAAAGGAGCCAGCTGGAAGAAATGTTTCTGCAGGTTTCACCAAGTCAAATTTAAGGCTTTTTAAGACCTTTTAGTAGACCATTATAAAATGTAAGACCTACATCACAACATCAAAAGTAGTAGACTTCAAATATGTTGTGAGCAACTGGCTTTAACCAAACCCTAAACTTGCACTTCCCCATAGCTGAAGAATAGGCTACTATCTGTTTTATGTCCACGGTACAATCCCAAACAGACTGGTGCCAAAAACACGACAGCTGATTGGCTGCAATTCATACTTTGCACGTGACGTCACAACTACTGGCTGTTGCATGTGTGGTCTCATTTGTAGTCGTAATGCAGCAAAACTACAACACCTTGGAATCCGCGGGGGAAAAAAGCGCTGCGGGAACATTTCAATGAGCATCAGAGGAAGCGCTACACAGACGTAGGAAAATTAAGACCTGTTCCAAATTATTTAAGACCTAGAACACAATACGTCAGCTAATTTAAGACTTTTTAAGGCCTCAAATTTTAATCTTGACATTTTTGACTTTTTAAGACTTCGCGGAAACCCAGTGGAAGATTATCCACAGAGTGCTTGAGCAACAAAGGTTAGCTCAAGTATTTGTTAATGAGAGAAAAACACACACAGACAGAGAGATGTCCTCGAGTGAGTAAACAAAGAACTGTCTCTACTACAAGTGTTCACCGATGCCTAGCCAACTGAAGAGTATTATGAGCCACCTGAAGCCGGCACTCTACCAGCGTAGAGTAATTAGATCTTGGAAGAAGATGATACAAGCAATGACGAAGGGAAACAAAGGCTATATATGGCCTCCTGACCCCAGCTTCAAGACCCGAGGCCTGTACTACGAAGCAAGATTTGGCGTTAACGAGGTAACTTCAGGTTCCAGCCAGGGTTTTGTGTATCACGACGGTGGATCACATGTTACCGGGTTATGGTAAAATTATAGTTAGGTAGGTAGAATTATAGTTTCTTCTTATGTAAAATGTGCGGTTCTGGTAGAAGTTTGCGATTGGTCGCGCTGTGCAAACACCGCCTCTTTTATGTGAACACGCGCACCGCTGGATTAGGAAACCTTGGGTTGACTGAACTAGTTGATAACCACCGTCGTGACACGGCTTATGCGGGACCACGGTCGTTAGGGTTAGTGAAGCTGGGCCTCAGGTATGTCATACTGTAAGTCATAACAAACCAGCGTCTATACTGTACATGCAGGAGCAGCAGCAGTTACCCACACAGATGAACCCAAGAGGGCCGAGAAGTTTCAGACAGTAACCACAGACGCCAGCAGTGAGAGACGACGCAGGTGTCTGCAGACAGTCAGCTGATCTGCTGGAAAGGTGTGCATCACTGCTAACCGTGCATGTGCAGAAAATGTGGTTAAATGCCACAGCGGGGCCCGTTCCCTGTAAAACTGTAATGAAACCGAATTTTCCGTTGCCCTTTACTTGAAGAAGTTAGTGGCATACTTGAGGTTACCTAAATGAATAACAAGCATGGGGAAAGTAAAAGGCATACTTTTTTTTTTTTTTTTTTATGTTTTGGGTTTTCTGTATTTCACACATCTTCTTGATAAGAGGGTTCACATACCGCCCATACTATCCAATTTTTTCTTACGGCTCAGGTGTCTATGTTCTAAATACAAATTATGAATTTGACTTACTGTATTTGATTGATCTTAGTTGATTTACGGATTATTTAGTTCAATAAATTTGAGGTAATCCTAAGAGTCAAGCTAAATGAAGAAAACTAGGTGAATTCATTGGTTGCTGTTTTAAGTGACAGAGGTAAGCATCTGTTTTTCTGGAAAAAAAAAAACGATTTCTGGTCATTTTTTAAAGTAGTTCCAGAATCCTCAAAGATTTTTTTTTTTTTTTGAAAAGAGTTTCGCCAGTTGTTGACTGTAATTCCTAAACTGAGATGGTAGCCAGAGATGGCATGTCCTGGGCACTATTTGTATAATTAAAATGTTTTATTATCAGTAATATTTGTCTATATCGATGTTACTTTCTATTAATTTAAGTCAACAGTGTGATCCTATTTTTCTTGTGTGATACAAAACGAGCTAGCAGATCTGTAACTCCTGCCGACCTGGATCGTAAATAAAGTCACAACTTGAGTAACTGGTCAAAAATCGTTCTCTTTTTTTTTTTTCATGCAGCTAAGAGATTATTCCTTCCTCCAGCTGGTTAGAAGAGTCTCTGAGGGCTAAGAAATACTTTTAGAACAACTTCAGGTGTTGTTAAATGACTTTCTGGGTTTTTCTGTCAAATACAATCTTACTGCTAATAATGTGAAATATTTTGATGTTTCAGTCATATGGTTGGAGGTAAAGGAGGGTCTGGCAAAGCGAGACTACTCCCACTATGCCTCTAGAGTCGCTTACTCGCTCCGAAGCTAATCCCGTCACTCTCTCACTCGCTCTACCACAAAATTCCCCACACATGCCGGCCCCGCTATTCTCTTAACAAGATCGACGCACACACCAACGCACAGGTATAAACATCAGGCCACTTACGTAGACTACGGCGAGAGCTCTGCGTGGATCCTCCGCAGAAGCATAAATCACGCTTCAACGACAAGTTATATCATATCGAGAGTGGGGACCTCTGCATTTTCACCTCATGCTGTCAGATGATAGTGTATCGATGATACCGTATCTTTACTACTGTATATCTGTGTAATGTGGAACTGACCCAGCAGGTTTGGGGGCGAGGATGAGGACTGCTGCTGGTCCTGCTCTGGATCCTCTGGCTGTGTCGTCGTTCACCGTAGCCGCTGGGACGAGTTATGGTGGAGGGCCGAAGGCGACCGCTGGTAGACGCAGTTTCATCTGCTTCAGCTAGGAGGTCTGTTAATTCTCCATCACTGATCTCCCCCTCCACCACGGAGGTGTCTGTACGGGGACAATTTCACAAAATGAAAAACTAAATTTCTTGTAATAACCTATCAACTTGGAACAAGGGCAAAAAAATCCTGCACTCTGCTCTTGCCGTAGCATTACCGTTTATTTACAGAGAACTCCGGACCATTATTATGAGTATTATAAATAACAAACACAACCATGTACTGTATTTAAGCCTGGTTGTGTTTGTTGTTTAAAACACTAAAAAACCAATGGCTACCTGGAAGACAGGTAGAGACACATTCATCTGGTACTATAATTGCTTTGGAAACTGGTTGGCAGTAATTGGTATTAAATGGGCTTGGATATGCAAAAAAACACCAGTCTGGTCCTTTAAAGAAGGAAGAAGTGACAATTTCAACAATAAATTATTGTGAAAAATAGTAACATGAAGATAATGTGTATTTTAGGTGACAGGTTCTCTTTACCTGTATGCTGAGGACTGACCGCACACTCAGCACACATCCAGTCACCGTCAGGGCCTGTGTTTAAAGATGGTGTCAAGCACTCCATATGATACCTAGAAACAATAAGTCAAAGTCACAGTTCTGTGATTAGGTACCATTAACATGTATTTCCAGCAGCTCCAACAGGGCTTGTATGTGTTTCAGTTAGGGCTGGGCAATGTATTGATATTATATCGATATCGTAGCCTGACAAGCCAGACCCACATCAAGATGTTGGGTCTGGGAACGATGATTTCTGTGCCGTTCTTTGTTCTTTTCTCAAAGAAAAGCTTAACTCCAAGTCTGCCAGAAGACCGCTGTTCCCAGCAGCAGAGCCATAAGCCCACCCACTGACTCTATACACGATGTGATTGGCCTGACCAGAGTTTGGTTTTTCCAGCTCGCAAGTCAACGGAGAGTGCCTAGACCCCCCTGGCTGCCGCTAGGGTGCGTCTAGATTTCCAGGCTATCGATATCGTGATATGAGATTAAATATTAGCTTAGATTTTGGATATCCGAACATCGTAATATGGCATATTGTTGTCTTTTTGGGGTTTTAAAGGCTGCATTACAGGAAAGTGATGTCATTTTCTGAACTTAGCTGTTCTATTATTTGCCTTTAGCCACTAAAACATTAAATACACACGATTGATGATTATTTATCACAAATCTCTGTGTAAATATTTTGTTAAAGCAGCAAATGTCAACCCTACAATATCACTATTGAGGTATCTGGACAACAATATCGTCATATTTGATTTTCTCCAGATGGCCGAGCTCTAGTTTCAGTGATATAAAACGTCAGTGGAAGAATGGTCAAAGTCAGTCAAGTGCAACTCACTATTGTACTCAATATAATGCTACTGCAATGACTAAAATAAACACTGGTACTGAACTTTTTTTTTTTCTTTTCATTTTTGGCCTTTATTCGATAGGACAGCTTAGACATGAAGGGGGATGGTGCTGAATAAAACTGTGTAAAATGCTCCAGCACTGCCTTACCCTGAATCACAGCGGATGCACACTAGCAGCCGGTGCCTGCGGTCGCTGCGTCCACATTCCTCACAGATTACAGCATTGCTCCTCTCCTCTTCATCATCATCATCATCATCCTCCTTTTTCTTCATCCTCACTTTGATCTGCAGCAGCACCACAAGCAGTTCAGCCCCCAAACACTGCCCACATATTTTCATACATTCACAAACACTTGGATTCCTTCAGGACACTGCAAAAATAAAATAAAATAAAAAATCACCTTCTTCTGAATGTCCCCTCCAAGACACCATCTCTGGTGGATGAAAGCAAAACTGCTCCGATCCACTGGGCAAGTGTTGGCTGTCTGAGATTCAAGACGGAGCAACAAAATGTTTCAATTTCAACAACAAAAATATGTCCCTTGATGGTTATGCAGCTCAGCTTAGACATAATGGTGTTTTACATATTAATTCACATTCTGTATATAGAAAAGAAAAGGTGAGGTATTGTAATATTGGAGGCTCATGCTTCTCGTGTAGGGTTCCAATATTGATTATTTTCATCTTGACTACAAAAATCCATAGCCCAAGGTGACATCTTTAAATTACTTGTTGTCCCATAAACAGTCCAAAACCCAAATATATTGCATGTACAATGATAAACAGAGAAAAAGCAGAAAATCTTCATGTTTGAGAAGCGGGGAATGTTTGGCATTTTTGCTTGAAAAAAAAAAAATGACGTAAAGTGATTATAGCTGAACAAAATAGTTGCGGATGAAAAGTTTTCGGTCTATCGACTTAAGTTTATGGTTTAGCTCTATTGTTCAGGTTGATTTTAAAATATTTTGACAATGTTCATGTGACTGCATCAACTACTGTCTTTAAATCTTTAAACAACCTTATACTTGTAGTTGCAGTTTGTAGACTACACATACTGCCTACTTAAAGCAAGATAAGTCCTTCCCAAATTTTTCTGGTTGAATTCAATTTGCACATCGACAACCCTTATGACAAAAAAAAGAATGCCCACTGTAGCCTACATAAACAATTATTTTCTGTAGCCCCTGAGTAAGTTATGTTGACATATTGATGTCATTGTTTATGTTAAAACATCTTATATTTTATATTTAATTTACTTTTTTTATTTTACACACACTTGAAACTTTAATTGGTGCCCATGACCTGTTGAATGTGTGTTCACAATGTTTAATAAAGAATAAAGTGGAAAAATTACACTTGTGTTAACATATAAACTTGTCTCGAGATATTGATGTAAATATAGGCTTCACTATACACTGTATACTATGCTATATGATATCTTGGACATATCGGACATCGCAGAAGTGGTTTTGTTACACCGTATTGGCAGAATTTAATGTTATTCTGATAAAATTACAAATAAATGTGGTTAAGACATGACGTATTCTTTGCTACACAGGGAACATGTGAAGTGTATATTTACCTGGGACCATTGCAGAATACATTCAAGGCAAAAGACATGCTGGCAGTTCTCCAGAGAGGCCACTGCTTGCTTTTCAAAGGGGCTCAGACAGATAAAACATTTATCTGCACCCTCTCCACCTGCTGTGTTCAACTCGGTGGACTTATCCATATTTTATATAGCATTGGACAAGAAAGTGTCTGTTTCTATACCATTTAACGGCATTTGTGACAAAAATAAAATCTAAACATGACTTTGGGTTGTGTCGGAGTTTCCTGTGACCTAGCTATAACACATAGCTAGACTGTACTGTATATTAATCGTTTAGCTATATACTGTCTATGATATAATAAACGTAACGCAGTCAGCTAGCTATCTAGTTAGCTAACGTTAGCTTATCCGTAGTATCCGAAGTTAGATAGCATAACACTATAGTGTAGTGAAGCCTTTTCTGAGAATAAGGTCAATATATTCATACACTGTATCATTTTGAGTTCAGGAAATATAACATGAAATAGTTATAATCCCCATTCAAATAGCTAACTGCTAGCACATTTCATCGCACATTTCATGTTCCGCGCTACACAAAAAACATCCGGTCCCGTTCTTTCAAAATAAAAGCGGCAAAAATCACAATTCTAACAGTAACTTAACCATACCTAAATGCAATGAGTCATAATTTCATAAACACAATTTAAAGGCTGAATTTTTAAAGGGAGTTGCTAAAATGTTACTACAAACTACTAAAGCTACATTACCAACCAGGGATAGTGGGCAATAGCTCCAAGTTTCACTGGGGGTGAATTGGGAATATGTAGCCTACTAAATGATAATATCAACTGACATAATAGGGTCCTGCTTTATTACCCAGTAGTGGAATGTAATTTAGTACATTACAATTTTTCCAAATCTATTTTCTGCTACTTTATACACTACTATTTATTTGATAACTTTAGTCATTTTGCAGATTACTTTACATTAATAATACAAAATGTAAATAATCATGTATCATTCTAGATTAGGATAAGACTATTGATCCCTGGGGTTAAATTCCCAAGATACCCAGCTGTATATAAAGTGATTAAAAGTAGTCCCACATTTACCAGCAGCAACATTCAAGTGATGTACACATTAATGCATAATTTTAATCCAACAACATTACAGAAACTCCAAAATCAATCAATCAATCTTTCTATCTATCTATTTAGCGCTGCATGACTTAAAAACTTGGTAACATTTAAGGCCTAATAGAAAAGAGGATGGAAAGCACGTTTCACCTCTATGTGCATTTTGTGTGATTATCTCAAACTATGTCAATCATAAATACACTCACGCAGCCTGATGGAAATATATGGGAGATACTCATCATGTATTTCAACATACTGCAGTGGGCGGGTAAAAAAAAAAAAAAAACAGACTGCAGTCTAGTATCATGCTATGGTTTCCTATCCAACTACACACCTATAGTACCCTGAAACAGGAAATTAAGATGCCTGAGCAAAGAGCAGCATGCACGCTGTATTCTGAGAGGAGCTGCTCATAGAAAGTGCAGCTACAAAACTTTTATCGCATGTGTTTTCAACAGGACATCAAAGTAAGGAGTCCCTAAACAACTTGGTAAGTGTTTCTATCTTAAATGGGTCTTGTTTTTTTAACTATATACATTTGAGGTTTAGTTTGTGTTAATATTTTACCAATCTAAATCATTTTTCAGAAAAGTGGTAATTGCTGAAAATATGGCGAAACACTGTAAACATCGTACAACTGATTTAGTGTCCGGTTTAAAATATTTTCCTCTAGTAAACCATAGTTGTCTCAGGAATGCAACTGTAAGGGTAACTTTGTTGGTACTTTATGTGGTCAATGTTTTTCCTGCCTTTTCTGTTTCACTTCGCCATCTTTACAGAACCAATGTCAAGTAGTAATTAAATGTGTGAGTAAATGTGTACTGTATCATGTGTAAAAAATGTCAACCTCAGCTTTTCCCTTTGGTTTCTTCAGAAACCTGAACAATACAGAATAATGTAGTCAGCTTGTGGAACCAAACACGTTTGTGAAAACTAAAAGCAGAATACAAGAATGAATAAAACGTTTGTTTTCCGAAGGTGGCGTTAAGTAACAGTGGGGGAAAAAATTGAATGGAAACTTGTTTGTGTTGCCACAGATGCAGCAGTGTTTGACAGAATCAACCCACGCTGTCTCACTTTCATTTGACAAAACACTCAAATCTGCAAAGATGAACGCGACCGATGGCAACTGCAGCACGCCTTCGGCAGAGTACCAGTACTACTTGTTCCCGGCGGTCTACATCTTAGCCTTGGTTGTAGGTCTACCAGGAAATCTGGCTGCCTTCGTCGTCTTCACCTTCAGATGCAATCCCCGCACAGGCTTCAGTGTGTACATCAGCAATCTGGCTCTGGCAGACATCGTCATCCTGTGCACTCTGCCCTTTAAGATCCACTACCACCTCCACAGGAACGACTGGGTGTTTGGGGACGCCGCCTGCCGCGTCACCGGGATGCTGTTCTTCGCCAACATCTACATGAGCATCTGTTTCATGACTTGCATCTGCGTGGATCGCTACATGGCCACTGTGCACCCTCACACCTATCTGAGGATGCGGAGCCCCCGGTGCTCTCTGGTTGTGAGTGTGTCGCTCTGGTGTGTAGTTTTAGTGGCTATGTTCATCTTTGTCCTCATGGGACCTCTGGAAACCAACAAAGACGAATCGGGGAGCCACAGCTGCTTTGAGAATTTCGCCCAGAAAGAGTGGAGCTTGCGCTTGGTGGTGTACAGCGGGCTGTGCCTGACCGCTGGCTCCCTGCTGCCCTCCGCGATCATCCTGGTGTGTTACCCGCTGGCTGCGCGGCGCATTTCCATGATACGGACTAAAACGGCCCAAAAAGCCGTGAGGGTCATTTACACCATCCTGGCTATAACGCTGCTCTGCTTCCTGCCCAATCACGTGGTGTACCTGCTGCACCTCCTCGGACGCATGAAGGTCATCCAGAACTGCTCCTTGGTCAACGCCATCTACCACGCCAGACGCATCACACTGGCGCTCGTCATCCTCAACACATGCCTGGACCCCGTGCTTTACTACGTCACCACCAGCCACTGCAAATGGAAGCAGTTAAAGATGACATGGCTGTGCGGAAGAGTTGGGAGGAGGAGGGGTGTTTATACCATTGCGGTGAGCTGATGGGGAATAGCACAGGCATACTGGAATTAGAGCTCTTTACGCGCTTCATCGTTAATGTAACATCACTATTGCAAAGAATTAGACTTTTCTACAAAAGTGTTTATTTGAATTGGCTTTGTACATCAAAATAAAAAAAGGACCGAATTTGAGGATCTTATTTTTGCTTAATCTTGTGCAGTTCAGTCCATAAATGAGTCTATGAAAGAGTCTGCAACATCACGAAAAGAGAACAGGCAAGTCAGAATGAGGATCACTATCCCAACAGTATAAAAGGGAGCAATTCAGCCTTAACGTTGTGCTAAAGTATACAGGTAAGAATGTGAAATCCTCTGCACTGAGATGGTGTTTAGCCTCAAAGGAGTGACAGTCTTTTTTTAGTGGGACTTGTCCTTCGTGTGTTCGTAGTTTTGGAACAAAAAGATATTTCAGCAGAGTCCAGATGGAAGCCCTTTTTTCAGCAGAGTTGAAAGGAAGCTGCCCAGGTCCTCATCCTGACAAAGAAAACCACAACATAGAGTCAAAGGCAAAGCATTGCAGGAAAAGACAAAGCACCATATATTACACTTTAACTCGTGTTAACGACATAACACTGATACCGCACAATTTAACTAACTAGTCTAACTGCGTGTCAATCACTGCTCATGCACACGCATTCATTCTCCCTCGTGGGGGGAGGGGCTTTAGGAGACCGTTTTGGGCTTTAGCGGAAAGGGGGAAGAGACTGAGAAGTTGTCGATGTAAACATTTTTGGCTAAGTCCTGGATCTTCACAATCCTACCTACGGCACCTTTAATGAAAAGTCAGAAAAAAATGAATAAAATTTTGTGCAGTCCAGTCTAACAGTCCAAACGCCCAAAGGTATTGAAATTACAATTACATAAAGTTTTTTTTTTTAAATTACACTTTTTACTTGTACATGTGACAAATATACCTTTGAATCCTTTGATTATTCGAATTAGTTGCCAATGAACTTTCTGTCAATTTCTTTTCTATATAATCAATTAATTGTTTCAGATTTACAATGGAAATAAATAAAAAATCTACACATAATTTCATGATTTGTGGTTTTTATTGACTTGATATCTGCAATAAAAAATCTTGAGATATTAGTTATTCAAGTTTAATTTGAGGTGAGTGTGACTAGAAAAAATCCTCCCAAAAAATAATGTTTTGTGGCAGACTTTTTGTCCTGTTACTGTATAACAGGAGAAGCACAGATGGGATTAATCAGTCTAGTGCAGACCAGTGCTTTTCCTGCCACAATAAGCCAACCCCGTCCTATTTGTTACAGCCATAAAAAAGCTTATGTATTATATGAAATTACTTTTAGAAGAACCTATTCATCGTCAAAACTGTTACCACAATTGATTACTTAATTTCCTATCGAGTACCTGATTATATCTGCAACACAAGCACCTGACTATCTAACATACACCATCAAAAAGCAGGGAATCAACATCTCTAAGCCACTGTTTTGAGAAGATTAAGGCCCTGTTTACACGTAAATGGTTATTTTGAAAAACTGAGACATTTCCCTTCGTTTGTGCCCTTCGTTTACACGCAAACGGAGAATTTGCCTCTGAAAACGAGTCTTTCTAAAACCTCGTTTGCACGTTTGCATGTAAACTGAGACAAACGGAGGTTTAGGCAGCCGAGAGAGAGAAAGAGGAAGTGATTCGCTGCTGTTGTTGCTATTTTCGGGATTCTGATTGGTTAACGTGGGCTTGAGCTTCTTGTTACACCGCCACCTACAGGTTTGGCATGCTCTTAACGGCATTGACGGCATATACAGTGAGGAAAATAAGTATTTGAACACCCTGCTTTTTTGCAAGTTCTCCCACTTGGAAATCATGGAGGGGTCTGAAATTGTCATCGTAGGTGCATGTCCACTGTGAGAGACATAATCTAAAAAAAAAAATCCAGAAATCACAATATATGATTTTTTTAACTATTTCTTTGTATGATACAGCTGCAAATAAGTATTTGAACACCTGTCTATCAGCTAGAATTCTGACCCTCAAAGACCTGTTAGTCTGCATTTAAAATGTCCACCTCCACTCCATTTATTATCCTATATTAGATGCACCTGTTTGAGGTTGTTAGCTGCATAAAGACACCTGTCCATCCCATACAGTCAGTAAGAATCCAACTACTAACATGGCCAAGACCAAAGAGCTGTCCAAAGACACTAGAGACAAACTTGTACACCTCCACAAGGCTGGAAAGGGCTATGGGGAAATTGCTAGTGGTGGGCAGATCGAGGCTTCGTGAAACAGTGAAACAGTTGAAGCAAATGTGTCATATTGTGTCGAGGCTTCGAAACAATCTGACACCCGTCTCAACGATGACACCTAGTGGTCACTTGCAAGTGTTGATCTGAAACAACCTTGATAACGAGCCATTAAAAAAATAAATAATGTATTATTGTTTTGTATTATTTTTCTAATATGTGAAGCTTGTAAGGCTTGCAGACTCCTCACTGTGCATAATGCTATTTTGGTCATAAAAAATTAATATTAATAAAAGAAATCAAGCCACAATGTCTCACTTTTTTATAGATTTTCATTCAAAAATATTTATTTCTCTGTTGTGGAAGGACTTAGCCTACTTCGTGTTTTACAGATAATTTCTCCAGCCTTTGACAAGATCCTCTCACAAGGGACACTTGTTGCTGGCATGCAAAGATATTTTTTAGCAAGGAGATACAAATGAGGAAAGATTACTGCTCTCTCTTTCCAGTAAGTTAGGGGATCATGAGTTCTGGGCAAAAACGCATAGTTGTGGTATTTTTTCACTTCCACTGTGGCTTCAGCCGCAGCATTATGTATAATCTGGGTTTTACGGATACGATCATTAATACGTTCCCATAAACTGTCCTGTCCTATCTATCTATCTATCTATCTATCTATCTATCTATGTGTCACTGTATGTAGGTCTATACTCTGTCTGTCTCAGTCTATCAGTCAATGTGTAAATTTAAATGTAAGCCTAAATATAACTAAACAACTCGCACTATGAATGTCACTATATCACCAAATATCCGCTATCTCCAAATCAAACTCATCTCACAAAAACCCACGAGGTCAAGGTGCGTTGACTTCACTTTTATACTGATGTGCGATGTGTGTTCCCGACCCTGTCAATCAAACTCTGATTTGGCGGACCATGCCACCTGTTGAAACACTAGTGAAACACTCTGGTGTTTCATTTAGCCGTAGTCACGTGACATCAGTGTTTTGAATCACGCTTCGGATCAGTGTTTCGAAACATCTGCGCTTCAGGATCTCGGCAAAGCTTCGGAACATCAGTTTCACTTCAGCCATCCCTAGAAATTGCCAAGCAGCTTGGTGAAAAAAGGTCCACTGTTGGAGCAATCATTAGAAAATGGAAGAAGCTAAACATGACTGTCAATCTCCCTCGGACTGGGGCTCCATGCAAGATCTCACCTCGTGGGGTCTCAATGATCCTAAGAAAGGTGAGAAATCAGCCCAGAACTACACGGGAGGAGCTGGTCAATGACCTGAAAAGAGCTGGGACCACCGTTTCCAAGGTTACTGTTGGTAATACACTAAGACGTCATGGTTGGAAATCATGCATGGCACGGAAGGTTCCCCTGCTTAAACCAACACATGTCAAGGCCCATCTTAAGTTTGCCAATGACCATTTGGATGATCCAGGACCAAGGAGTGGCTCTGTAAGAAGCATATCAAGGTTCTGGCGTGGCCTAGCCAGTCTCCAGACCTAAACCCAATAGAGAATCTTTGGAGGGAGCTCAAACTCCGTGTTTCTCAGCGACAGCCCAGAAACCTGACTGATCTAGAGAAGATCTGTGTGGAGGAGTGGGCCAAAATCCCTCCTGCAGTGTGTGCAAACCTGGTGAAAAACTACAGGAAATGTTTGACCTCTGTACTTGCAAACAAAGGCTACTGTACCAAATATTAACATTGATTTTCTCAGGTGTTCAAATACTTATTTGCAGTTGTATCATACAAATAAATAGTTAAAAAATTATACATTGTGATTTCTGGATTTTTTTTTTTTAGATTATGTCTCTCACAGTGGACATGCACCTACGATGACAATTTCAGACCCCTCCATGATTTCCAAGTGGGAGAACTTGCAAAATAGCAGGGTGTTCAAATACTTATTTTCCTCACTGTATTTATACACACGGGTACATGTAAATGAACACTTTTCTGCTGTGCACAATGTTATTTTTGAAAACAGAGCGGTTGAAATGTCCGTTTATGAAAATAGCCAGCCACGTGTAAACGTAGCATAAAGATAGAAAAGATACAAAAATAGAAGCAGAAAAACACATCATGACTTTCATTTTCTTGCACTTTGTGCTTTGCGCAGAGCACATGAGGCCACAGAAACCACTCTCCTTCCATTGCGCAGTGCCTGGGGTTCAACAGGCAGGTTTCCCCGCCTTTACTTTCACCTTATTCTTCCCTTTCAAAGCCCCTACTCTCAAAACTGTCCGCCCACACAAGTGTTTTCACTTGCTTTGGCTGATAGAAAGTCCCCTGAGGACTGTGAGGGCATGTAAAGATTGTATGACTGATATATCCCCTTTGCGATGCGCTTGAAACTGGATTTCACACACACCAAATGTACTCACGTGCTGTGGAGAAAAAGGATATGAGACAGGAAATAGCTTGGGCATGGTTTTAATCATAGAAGAGGGAACCAAGTGTGCCACATCGAGACAAAAAAATGTATTTGTTTTTTATCTGATGCAAGACAAAAAAAAAAAACACTTCGCTGCAGGGCACAAAGGAGGTCTGTACACATAGGAGAGTTTGTGTCCAGAAGAGTCAACAAATAGTATATTGTATGTAGTAGCACAGGAGAAAATTCAAGGCCCACTTTTTTTGATCAAGGTCTGTTTCTTAAATCAAGGCCCCTATTTGTTTAACCTCTCTGTGCTACCCCTCAGACACATAATACATAAACACAGCATCCATTACCGATTTTTATTCAAAATCTGCCTTTTACCACTTGAAAAAATCCGCAAAAGATAAGAGGGTGTCAAAACCAGACATTCTTATTATTATTATTTTATCATATACTGTATATTGTAACCTATATATCTGACCTCTGTGGGACTGTTTAATGGTTCCATTGTGTTTTTATTTCATGCTGGCAAAAGTAATTCCTCTTGTGGATCAATAAAGACCTGACCTGAACTGCTCTTAAAACAGCTGTGATGTGCAAGGTGTTAAAAAGCATTTTGACACCATTGTAAAAATAAAAATGTTTTACCTGATAACTCCAGGAAAGCAGCAGGACCTTGGTGCTGGTGTCTTCAGCGGAGGAGGAGACTTTGATGACGATAGACTCCACCATGACTGTGCCGTCGGGGAGGTGCTGGATGGTGTAACCTTTTAACACGCTGAAGCAAAGAAATGCAAAAGAAAATGTGATGTTTTCTTACATGTTACAAATGCAGCGGAAACCAGACATGTAACAGAAATAGGATACATAGGTTAAACATCTTTCGCAGCACATGCACCAAGGAATTAAGGAAATAAGCTGCAAAAATCGCAATTCTCAGAAAATAGAAATGACACTGTGTATCCTAAAGTATATCACAAATATAGCACAATAATTGAAAAGAAACTAGACACCAGACCCTGGGAGAAAATACTATTTTTTTAGTAAATAAATAAAGACGGTAGAAAAACAGTGATGCGGTTAACAGGGGGAAGATAGAGAAAGTGGGTAGTGTAGGTGAATTGCTAAATAATGCGGATCAGTAAGTAGACGCAGAAGGTCCAGTGACCCTGCTCCTCCTGCAGCGCTCCCCCTCACCTCTTGAGGTGTGTGTAGATTCTGTTGAGCGTATCGGGGTCGCTGTGTGGGTCCTGGAGCTGCACGCGGCAGGTGAAGCGTAACTGATGTTCGTTGAGGCCCAGCTCCTTCAGGGCCTGCTCCGACGACACCAGCTTCAGACTCTGTGCTCGGGGGAAAGACAACCAGGAGTTAACGGCGTCATCTGTCGACCGCGGTAACCCAGCAAATGTCACTAGACTGCAGGCGATCCGACGTAAAAGGTCATAAAAGTAATTTTGAAAGTTTGAGAGCGACAGACTTACTATTGCACGGTGCGTGAACTTACGTTTTCTTTCATGATCAGGGTTCCATGCATGGTGCGAGGTCTTTTGGGATCAGGAAGCGGCCCTTCAACAGAAGAACGGTTACGAACATTAATGAATAAATGAACAAGTAAATAATCATATCAAAATATAGACGTAGATTTGGGTATGACTGTTGGATTTTCTATACCAGTTATATAACTCCACATAGTTTTAAGGTTCAGCGGACCTGATCTGGCAACCTTCTGTACTACACATTGTCAGCACGGGCAGTAGTAGTAACATTTAAACAACGGCGGATTGAAGAGGTTAGTATTATACTTTAAAGGTTTCAAATATTGTAGAATTTAAAACATCTTTGCTGGATATAACCAACATTAGTCAACTGATATTATATCTAAATTTGAGGCGTTGGCTAATTTGTGATAACTGCCCAGACACCAACCTTATAACTATGCCTGCACCCAACTGACCGAAATTGTACACAAGTCTGAAAAGACTTACTAAGACTAATAATAATAATAATAATAATAATAATAATAATAATAATAATAATAATAATAATAATAATAATAATAATAATAATAATAATAACAGTATCTTCAGACAAATCTTGAGATGCTTGATAACTTGACAAAAAGCCAATAAGGAGTATGGGTAAACATTGTAGTACTGTCCTGATACACAGAGCTACTCACTTTCTCTGATTTTAGACTCCTAGCATCTCACATTCATGACATTTATCATTATGACACGTCTAAACCACACTGAAAAAAACACTTTCAATCAAAATGTCAGCAACAAGCAAAATTCTGAAACTGAAACTGTGTAAGTCCCCCCCCTGTACAGTACCTACTGTAAAACCATTGTTACCGAATACAAGCTATATCCCTATTTCATACTAGATTAGTATTACCAGGGGACCTCATGTGATTTAGAAATAACGCACGGGATAAGCAACATCTGTACAGTAGATTATCACACAGCCTTTGTGTTTGGTGAAATAAAAGGGAAAAGCCCCAAAAAGTAATCTTTAAAAAAAAAAAGAAAATATCCCCAGGTAACACTGGTCCTGTGCGAGTAGGGCTCATGAGTCACTTACTTTATCACTCCTTCGGCTGTGAATCAAACAAACCAACTCCTAAACAACTAAACGTACCTCCGAGAGCCATCTCCCTCTTGAGCAGGTTGAGTGAGATGTCCACAGGCACGCTGGGGTTTGTCGTCACAGTCGCTGTCTCTCCGTTGGCTGGCATGTGGCAATCTATGCCTGCCATTTCAAAACAACAATTACAGGACTGACAATGCCTTCTCCTCCTACTGGGAGCATGCACATATTTACCTTTTAACAGTCTTGTATAAAGTACTTGAAAGCAGTACTTGAGTAAAAGTACCAAGTATCTTACCAGAAAATGACTAAAGTCCCTTTTTGGAATATTTCTTGAGTAATAAATGATCTAATATTTACTGTACTTAAGTATCAAAAGTAATTTTCTGAGATTAAATATATTAGAAGTAAAAGTTAAAAAAAACTTTGATTATGAACTTTATGGCCAAAGTTGTGTAACGTTATCTTCATCACCACTGTCGTCGGGGTGGTAATCATCCGTTACCATGGCGGCAGAGCCTGCACCAGGTGCTTTCATGACACCATTAGTCATTATGCTTCCTCGTGTTCTATTTTAGTTTTGGCCTATGGTTGTTTTTTGTGCCGCTTGGCAACAAACAGGCATCAGGTCACCAACTGGAATGGAGGGTGCAGTATCTTGGCAATATAGGAGCAGTGATTCGCCGAAGCTGCTTTTTTCCAGTGTAACACATTTCTTCTGATTTTATCTTGTAGTAACGAGTAACTAAGATGCTTAGGGGAAATGTAGTGGAGTAAAAGTTAAGTTTCCGGAAATATAAATAACGAAGTAAAGTACAGATACGTGAAAATTCTACTTAAGTACAGTAGTGAAGTATTTGTACTTTTTGTTACATTACAACACTGCCTTTTAATGAGCCTAACATGAGTGATGTGGCTGGAAATGCACTTACTGAACTCCTGTTCAATCTTGCCCTTGAGGAACTCCATCTTCACTGCCTCGCCGTGCACCAGCAGCATGTTGCGAGGCTCCGCCATGCGGATGAGCTGCATGATGCCCTTAGCATCTGCATGGGCACTGAAGGACATGTACTCCACCTGTAGCTTCACATCCAACTGTAGGAATCACAGCAACAGTAAGTCAATCACTTGTTCTTTTGCTTATTATTCTTACACAGAGTTAGATGAGAAGATCAATATCACTCTAAAGTCTGTTTCATTAGCTATGAAGCTAAAGCCAGGCGATGGTTAGCTTAGCTTAGCATAAAGACTGGAAGCCGGGGGAAACAGCTAGCCTGGCTCTGTCTAAAGCGCACCAATTAGCAAGTTATAACTTGTTTGTTTAATCTGTACACAAAAGTGCAAAGGTGACATGTTGTGGTTTAATAGAGAGTTATGGACAAGAAATAAACCCACTCATAACCATGTTAGTTAGTTCACTTTAAAAAAACTCTTACGGTTGATCTCCCTTCCATCTCTAGTTTCCTCTGCCCATTCAGGATCTTGTGACCGATTGTTCCTTGTACACAATACCCAGGCATGATTACCTAAAAAAAAAGAAAAAAAAAGGCAGAACTAGTTATTTATTAAGTATTGTTATTTAAAACACACATCTTTCATTTTCTATTTTCTTAGGAGACTCACCATGTTCTTCTCATTGCCAGCCCATTTCTTGAAGATCTGCAAAGACTGACCAGCATGCAGCATACCTGGTGTTGCAAACACCACCTGAAAGTGAACATATTGTTGTAGTTCATTGCCATCTGAATGTTCATCCTAAATTAAATATTAGTATATAGGGCTGGGAAATATTTTGATATTATATCGACATCGATATATGAGATATGACACAAAAGTTTGGCGTTTTCCTGGTTTCAAATGCTACATTAGTACAGTATAGTGATGTTGTTTTCTGAACTTACCAGACTACTAGCTGTTCTATTGTTTGCCTTTACCCAATTAGTCATTGTAGCCACATTATTGGCGATTATTTATCAACTCTCATTGTGTAAATATACGGCGAAAGCAACAATAGTCAACCCTGCAATATCACCACAATATCAACATTGAGGTATTTGGTCAAAAATATTGTGATTATTGATTTTTTTTTCCCCACATCGCCCAGCTCTAGTTTCAGTGACATAAAACGTCAGTGGATGGTCAGAGTCAGTCAAGTGCAACTCACTATCGCCCAGCTCTACTTGGACAGAAAGTTACATAGAAACAAACTTACCATAGGTCCAGGGTTATCGGCGTAGGAGCGATCAAAGGCCTTGATGTGCTTAAATTCAAACATGTTTCTCTGTACAAAGGTTTTTCGAATCTTCTGGTTGGTCCATGTTATGAACAGCTTGTAATAATGATTAGCTTTCTCCGTCAGCCCAGTGGAGAAGTAGATTGGGGCTTTTAGGTTCATTCTCTCCCTGGTTGGGGAAAGGAGGTAATTGGAGTGTCAGTGAGCCTCCACTTAATATGAAAAAGTTAATATACCACTATTATTCTATCAAGCCTAATAAAATAAATACAGCTAATTGAGGGAGCTGTCTTTTTCTTTTTATTCCAGTCAACTTGTGACATTTGTGTATAGTAATTACGTGCAATTACTCCATATTGACAGGACCTTCTATATATTTGGAACACCAACAATTATGAACCACAAAAATGGCCTTTATCTGTCAGCCAGGGAACAATGGTTATCTCCACACATCACTTTCTCTACCATCTTTGCTCCCCCTTTTCTAGAGATATTTCTCAGAGATGTATTTACATTCACAAACCTATACCGATGTTTAAGAAAATAGAAGAAAGTGTATGTGAATTTTGCTTCTGGGGTTTTTATTAATAAATGGAAGAACAAACCTACCAAAATGTTTCCAACAGGATGCAGAGCTCTTGAGCTCTTCCGAGGGCGAAAACGGGAATGAGAACCTAAAAAGATGATAAGAAAACAGAAACCAAATCGTATTGAATTTGTAAAATCTGAATTTTCTTTCCATGATGCAATATAAAAAAAAGACAGAAAAAAAAACCCTACATATCATGTTACATGTTCTACATATCAGAATTCCACTAACTCTAAACTTACCTTTCCTCCTCTTTCTATGCTTTCGTGCACTTTCTTCAAAAAGTCCCTCTCTCTGCATCTCTTCGAGTCACGGATGGTGGTGGCATAAGTAGACTCTGAGATGAGAATGTCTGGACGGCACTTATCGATCCATGCAGCACTGCAAATATACAAACACGAAGATGAGGAGACTGCGCAGTGTGTGAACATAAACTCTAGCATATAAGGAATACATTAAGCAAAGGCCACTCACCCTAAATGCCTGTCTGGTGTCATGTTATAGTCTCCCTAAAAAAGGAAAAGACAATATTCTGAGACCTTGGCCATCAAATTCACTGACTTTGATACAGTGCAGACTTGTTTACACTCACCGTGTAGACCACAGACTCTGATCCCACTTTGATCTGCACCATGGCAGCTCCCAGGACATGGCCTGCATAGTACGCCTTGATCTCCAGCTCGTCATCCACCTGCCAGCAGCACAACAGAAAAACAGCTTGATATGCCATCAAAAGAGACAAGCAGCTGGTGCAGAAATGATTAATAGATGGATAGCATCAAAAATGATCTGAGCACTACACCTGGACAGTTTGGTGGAGGTTCAAAGGCACCACTTTCTTCATGCAGTCCTTGATCATCTGCGAGGTGAAGAAGTTGGTTTCTCCCTTTTTGTCGACGGTGATCTTCCGGAAGTCCTCCAGCAAAATGGGACAGATTGCCTTTGTGGGATGGGTCATGTAGATGGGTCCGTCGTAGCCCACCATCTCACTCATGAAGGGCAGAGCGCCACAGTGGTCCAGGTGGAAATGGCTAAGAAATGAACAGGTAACTATGTAAAAAACAACAACAACACTGGATTGTTTTATTTATTATATGCTGTGAGTATTATAGGACAACAAACCTGATGATCACACAGTCCAGAAACTCTGTCAGACGCCCGTTCTGGGTTATATATGAAAAGTCTGGGAAACGTCTCTGCAATGACAATACAGACTTGCATTCAATTGGGATTATAGTGTCAGTTATCTTCTTCACAAGGGGTCCAAAACATATTAAACTTACAGTATGTTTTAAAAGCTGATTTTGAGGGCAATGCGTTCAAAACAAGACTGTTGCATGGACTTGGCTAGTCAATGGGGATGCGGTTAAAAAGTAGGGAAGAGGGATTACACTTTTATTTTCATTGTTGATTCATGTGCCGTTTATTTTCTTGATTAATTTTTTAGTCTTTAAAAAGTCATACAATTGTGAAATATCTTTGAATGTCTTGTTTTTGTCCAACCAATCGTAATCTTTAGATGTAATTTCAAAGTAATGGCATTGCTTTGCCAGACCAACACCCCCCCCCCACACCCGTATTACAGCAACCACCTGGTGATGAAACTGCAGGTGTCAACTTTGTAGTCAACAAAATGGAAAGAGGGGAGATGGGTGAATGTACAGCTTGCATACTGAGTAATAGTGTGAGTCTGTTATAACTGAATCAGCATGCCACAACTTTCATGTTAGGCTGTAATGCAGCACAGACACAGCAGTCTTTGTCATTATTATGATTTGGGGCAGTGATGAAAATAAGATTCAACGTTGTTCTTCTGTGTCTTCCTTCAGTTTTATTTTTTGTTTTATTTTTTTTGTTGGTATATGCTAGCCTAGGTCTTTTGGGTTTTGGTCCCCTTCAATTCTATGGGAATATTTGGACAGGTGTGCTATGTGTCACACTGTTATCTTACACAATTGCTATTTTTTCTTTTTGAAAAATAAGCTTCTTCACTTACATCGTCATTGTATCCCATGTGCATCCCACAGTCAAGCATTATGTTTTTGCCTCCAATGGAGACGAGGATGCAGCTGCGGCCGACGTCCTGTCCAGCACCTTGGAGAGAGAACAGTAAAGTTAAGGGACAGCTTTAAAAACAAACGCACTGTAAATGCACCAGTTAAGACCATTTCGTTAGCTTCTCCAGCTATCAATGGCGACTGGCAATAAAGGGTGACACTTACAAGCTGGTGTTGACCGCCATAACATAAAATACACAAGGTAGTGCTACTCAAAGAGAGCCAAGCATTTAGCGAATAGATAACGGCAAAGTTATACACATGTATTGTTGACGGAACTAGCGTAGCAGATGCTAGCTAGCTACTGTAGCGTTACTCACCCAGTGGTGTTACTTTTATTTCAGGCATGTTTTTTCAGCCTGTTTTTGAAGGTAGATGATGGGCACCGAGTTAATCCAGGAGGCCGGTCAGTTACCGACGAATAACACCTCGTTTACAAAGAAATGTTTATTGTCTAACTTGTATACATGTGGGTCATTTCGAGTTCCGACGTTTCTTTTACCAGTGTCAAGCTACACATAGGCTACACACAGTAAAAAGTCAACACTTCCGGGCGGCGCATTCGAAATAAAAGCCATTTTTGCAAGACTTTGTTGAGGGTTATGTGCTTTATTGTTGTTTGTTTGACAACATATCTAGAACAGATTTGCAGGACAATATCAAACAAGACAATATAGCCTACTGCACAATTTTCGACCGTGGTACTGGTATTTTTTAAAGCAAGCAAATCATATAAAATTTACAAATTAAATAAACATAACACAGCCCTTTAAAAATTAACCAAACAAAGTAACACAGTTCCAAATATTATAGAACGGGGGTATGCGTGCTTTTAGTTTGAAGGCAAAGTCACCAATTTCCGCTTTTTCCCCGGCTCGAGTTTGCGCAGTAGAGGCGGATTAGAGCAGGAATGACCTGTCGTTTCACTGAGATGTAGAGCAATTTTCCATCTTTGTTAAATTTCTCTTGCAGGTAATGTGTTCAGTCTTTGAGTTTACACCTCAGTATTTACATTTGGTACGACTTTCAGTTTGTTGGTAGCAGTTAGCCACATTTGCACATTCATTTGTTGCCTTGTTGTTGGCTTTCGTCGATAGCACTTCCGCATAGAAAACCATGGCTGGTCCTCAAGAAGACCAGAAATTCTGCTTACAGGAGGTGCTCGATACTTTCAAGTTATGTTTGTCGGAGAAAAAAGACGTCTACCTTGAACACTACGTAGCTGGGTGGCGTGGTCTTGTAAAGTAAGTAATATACTGTGCTCATACTACACTCAGCTGTTAACAGTCTACAAAGTGTCATTGAGGTGTTAACAAACTCTTTTGTTTATCCCTTTAATTAGGTTTCTGAACAGCTTGGGCAGTGTGTTTGGCTTCATTTCCAAGGATGCTGTCAACAAGATCAATATCCTGGTCACTTACCTGCACGGTGAGAACGGGTCTCAGTATGTCACTGTCCAGTCAATGGTGAAATATGAGCTGGACAATGAACTAGTGGACCTGACCAAGAGAGGCAGTCATCCAGAGTCCGGCTGCCGTACCTTGCTGAGGCTCCACCGGGCACTGAGGTGGCTGGAGCTCTTCCTGGAGCGCCTCCGCACCAGCAGTGAGGACAGCAAGACTTCGGTCATGTGTTCAGAGGCCTACAATGAGTCTCTCTCCCAGCATCACCCTTGGGTGGTCCGCAAAGCAGCGGGCATGGCCTTCTGCGTGCTCCCAGGGCGCCCCGCTTTCTTAGAAGTGATGAATGTGGGCCCCCCTGAGCAGGTGGTGGCCATGCTAGGGGAAGCTGTGCCTCTCATCTCTGAGGTGTACCAGATCACAGAGGAACTTTACGCTCAACAAAACCTGCTCGACTTACCATAGAGAGCCACAATTGCTATTATATGCCACTTCATACATTACACGATTAAATATGAAGGGCTGTCATGGTGGCTGCTACTACTGTTTGGTGATTAAAGGGTTATTAATTAAGCAAAATTCCACTGACACTACTCTATCTAGTACAGTATTACAATTTTTCATATATATAAGTACTGTTAATTATTATATGTGTGTATAATGGACTTCGTTTTTATTCAACTTTTTCGAGATGTATTTGTTTTGAATTTAAGTAGATGAAGGGGAACAGTTGGGCCCAAGAAGTCTTTGCTCACTGCCAGTAGCTGTTTGTTTAAATTATTTATAAAAAAATTTATAAATTAAATGAATCTGCAACTATTTTGACAATCGATTAATCATTCAAGTAATTTTTCACAAACAGAAACACTAAATATTTGATTGATTGGTTTCAGGTTCTAGAATGTGCTGCTCTTCTTGGTCTTGCGCCATAATGAATGAATTAAATATTTTTTTGGTTTTTGACAGATTTGCATATCAGCAAATTGATCATGAAAACAATTGTTAGTCAAAATGTCATTTAGAACTGTTCCCAATCATGATTGCATTACAGAAATGCTTGTATGAAATAGTATTGTAATAATAGGGCCATTAGGTCAAATCTTTGATGTTCTCATACCATATTTCATTCAAGTATTGACAGATTTATCTAATACTAGATTATCTGATATTGGATGATACCAGATATTGCATAAATTACCTTAGTCTTGTAAAAAAAGTAAAAAAAAAAAATACAGATAGTAGACCACCAGCAATCTGCAGCCAGAGTAGCAGTTTCCAAACCAATTCTTTAGTTAGCAGAAAGCTTTAAACATGGCAACAGTATGATATTCATCGTAAAGATTCAAAACAAGACTAACATTACGAGACAGATGGTGGTGGAACAGTGTGGATACTTACATTTAAATTAAAAAAATATATATAACAAACAGCAAAACATATTACCAATAAATCAAACCGAATTTATAAACTGTCACTTGGTTGATGATTGTGAATATTTGTGTTATGTTAGAGTTGAGGATTGATTTTTGATTACCTGTTGTCTTAAGTAAAGTAAATGAGGACATACTGTAGGTTAACTTTGATTGTGTCATGTTTTTATATGCTCATGGTATAGTATAGACAGTGTAGTGGTCACAGTGGGGTACTTCTAATTAATAAAGTCAATAAAAGTAGCCCAATAATTATAATCCAATAACATACATTATTCTGAAATTGGCCATTTTGCAAAATGAGTACTTGTACTTTTGATATCATTTGATGCTACTGTCCTTATTACATTTGCATGCATGACTTTGTTTCTATTTCTATTCAGTGGTACAGTGGTGGAATGTAACCAAATGAGTACATTTACTTAAGTACTGTATATACAATTTCTACATATGTGTTACTGGTGTATTTCCATTTTATGCTTCTAATCCAATACAACTCAGAGGGAAATATTGAGCTTTTTACTTCACTACATTTCTTTGACACTTAGTTACTTTTTACATAAAAAAACACATACAGTATATGTTTATGATATGATGCAGTACTAAACTACTAATCTACCTAGTATACAAAGTATTTAAAAAAAATAATTGGCTCCACATTGATGAACTCCACCTAAAGCGTAGGCCATAGGTCATAAAATAAGAATAATACAATATTCTATATTATAATTATTATATCATAATTATTAATTATAGGCCTATATATATTAGGGGTGGGGGAAAAAATCAGTACAGCATAGTATCGCAATATTTTTCGTGGCAATACTGTATCGATACACAGACGCCAAGTATCGATCTTTTATGATATATGTGTTGGTCAGTCTGTCTGCTTGACAATCCCATTTTGCAGCAATAAAATAGAAGTGAGATGAAAAATTATAGGCTACTTCTGTACTTTTACCAAAATCACATTCTGAAGTCGGGACTTTTAATTTGAATGGAGTATTTTTAAGACCATGGTATGTCTACTTGAATAGATGTATGTTCTTCCAGCACTGCGTTTACTGGCTGGGGTCTTAAACAGAGCTAATGTGTAATATTTTGTGGTGGACTTAAGTTCAAAATCATGTTTAAGCAATTCTCATGCATGTAAGAAAAGCCCATTTTATTTATAGTGTCAAATCATAACAGACGCTATCTCAGTACACTTTACAAACAGAGTAGGTCTAGCCCACTCTATAGTTTACAGAGACCCAAGGATTACCCCGAGAGCAATTACATCTATTGCAGCGGTGGCGAGGAAAAACTTCCTTTTAACCCTTGTGTGGTGTTAGGGTCTGTGGGACCCGTTTTCAATGTTTGCCAAAAGAAAAATCATGCTATTTTTTATTTATTCTAACTCAAACTCATTGGCCTTGGCTCATTTTCTGTGAAGAACATAAAAAATAACTTATTTTCAATAACTGCACATTGAGTTATGTGTTTGAGCTCAGTTAAGAGGACCTGCAGGCTGCAGAACATCCCAGAACTGGAGGGTCACCCCCGGGTGCAAAATTACGAATTCCACTATGGCCACGCCAAGACCCGCCCTACGAAGCAACTCGATTGGTTGGGGTTAGGCATTGACCTCGAGTGGTTAGGGTTAGGATAGCCGATTGGTTTGCGGGTCTTGGCGTGGCCATAGTGGGATTCGTCAGCACCCGGATGAACCTCTAGCTGCAGTTGCGCACTTCCGACACCAGGGGTCTCCCCGCCCCCCTAAACCTATGCCCTAACCCAAGTCGTCGTCAAGGCAACCAGACTGTCATGACAACCTCGCTGACGCTTAAAGAGAGGCACTTCCTGCTGGGACTGGACGGAAAGCACGCAAACGGGATTTTTTAAAAAACGTTTTTAACTTATAAATGTAGCTTCAGTAGGACGCATCCGTTCTCCCGCGTAGCGAAGCGGCTTTTAAGACAACGAGGCATGCTTTTCTTCGACTCTTTTTTGTTGTTGTTGTTGTTGTGAAGAACTGAAGCCAAGAAACAACTGGGACTCTTCACTGGCAGACAGACAAGACTGTTCTGAATTCCAATGTAAGAGCGAACGTTGCCAGCTGGTTGTTATCGATGCATGTAACCAGGCCGAAGTCCTCTAAAGGGCGAAGCAGAGCGGCTGTAAACGCCTCTCTGTATTCGGGGGAGCCTGGCGACAGCAGCACCCAGAGGCCACCCGTGTCTCCAGATTCTCCCGTGTGCAGCAGGCCAGACAGGAGCCTCCGCTCCCAGTCCCAGCCCATAATGTGGCAGGCCGGCCAGCTGAGCCAGGATGAGGTTCTGCAGATGCTGCAGCACGCCCCCGCTGCTCCACCGCAGTCCTTAAACAAGTACAAGGTTCTGCCATCCATAGGGGGGAGGCAGTCAGAGGTGAATCCCGGGACAAGCCTGGACAAAAAGATTTCCAAACTCAGTCTGTCTGATGATGCTATCCATCGGCCAAGGCGCAGCCACGGAGAGTCAGATCCCCCCACAGTGAAGGGTGTGACCCAGAGCAGCAGCAGCAGCTCTGATGTGGATAAGAGGGCTGGGGTCTGGCCTAAGCCCCCTGATCCAGGATCAGTCCTTACCAAAGAAGCTGGCAGTTTGCTCCTAGCTATCCGAGCACCATGTGGCAGAAGGTTCCAGCAGCACTTTGAGCCCACAGACACTCTGCTGACGGTGAGAGCTAGCGCAGAGCTCATGTATGGAGCAAAGTATGGAGAGGCCTCCATTGAGACCATGGATTTACCACGCAGGACCTTCACAGACATGGATGTGACCCTGGCCCAGTGTGGCATCCGGAACAGATCGGTGCTGTGCATCTCTCAGAAAGGCAGTATGGGGTAGCGTGAGTGAGCTTCGCTGATTTTTTTGCAGTTGAAGTCTGGCATCCTGGTGTTTTAAAAAAAAAAAAAAAAAAAGAAATCCCTCTTCCACTCAAAAATGTGTTTCCCTTTTTGTTTCTTCTCTTGGATGTTTGAGCTCCACTGTGCAGAATGATGTGTGTGTGTGTGCAGTTTGATATCATCAAAGGCTGTTTTCACATTTGTACTGCTGAAGGAGGAACGGTTCTCTGTGCTCACCTTAAATCTTGTAGACAGCATGAGTTTTTTGGAGCCAACTGTGGATCAGTATGTTGGAGTTGGACACATGATAAAAGCCAATCTTTCAGACTTTTGGTGCTCCATAACGTGCATTAAATGTGAATGTTTTACTAGTTTTTTTTGTGGGGAAAAAACACAGACTGAAATTATTATTCAAAGCAGACTATTTTTTATGACATAACAACATGTCTGGATGGGAATTTTTAAGTTCACACAAGCTTATTTATTGTAAACTTTATTGACTATAGCAAATTAAGGTCAGTTAAGACCATCTATTCATCTAACTGATAACTTGTTTTGCTGCACTATTGCACAGAATGCTCCACTAAAAGGTATCCTGTGTGGCTGTATATAACCACGAGTTCTGTTTCAGTTAAGCTAGACTTTATTCAAAACGGCAGGTCATTTTTATCTGCTGCCAGTTATTGACTACGAGAACATTTGATTAATTTGTGTTTATATGGCATTTCATACTAAAGCAAAACCAGAAATGCCGCTGACAAACGCAGCAACGAAAAGGTTTTCTTTGTTTATTTGTTGCCATTTTCCACCTCTTTTCTTTTTGGTTGATGTTCTTATATGCCAAATAAAGTCTTTCATCAGAAGCACATTACTAAGTTGCTACTATATGGTTTAATTAATAGTACTTGTATACAACTTTTGCCCAGCTTACAAAGTGTGTAAACACAAATACATAAAAGTTATACCTAAATCCTGTGACTGGTTTTAGATTTTGAATATATATTTTGTCACTAGCGCAGAGACAAAAATAAATGGTGTGCAATGCACGCTAAATAGACAAACAATAGCCCTTTTCCACAGAACACATTTGATGCGTCGCAGTAGGAACAGGTGAGCATGATATAATAATGAACAAAGCCAATGTCATTAGAAGCACGTTATTGCTCGTCTTTCAGAGTCAAAATGACTGCTGTGGAAAAGGCCACCTGCAAACAATCCGCAAGACATACTAAAAATGTACGTCTGGATGGATAAGAGCTGTTTATGAAGACTGAAAGTACCACAATATGACTAAAAAACTCAGACACTAAAGTACAGAGAACTTGGAGGTAACAGGCTTCTTATCTTTTGAACATATGAATGTATATTCCCTGAAGAAATATATTTCCATTGTCGTATGTTTAATAAAAAGGTTCTGAGCAACTGGTTCATTCTTTTAGAAATATAAATTGTCTTACTTGATAAAAAGGTGCCAAAACAAGTTTAATATGCAACAATATATTTATTTTTTTAAGCACACAAAAAAATGAGCAACAGCTCTGGCTTCACAGTCATTGATCAAATTAAGTTATCAGTAAACCCGTCAACTACACCTACGACTGAAATAGGCATTTAAACCTTAAAATGCTTCAAGTCACTCAAGGATATTTTATCTGAACTCAGCCTTGATCTATAGATGGGACACATCCTACAGTAAGAATTCACCTCAGATTATCTAACAAACATTATCACCACTCCTCTTCTTAAATGCCGTTTTAACAGCTAGTGATTGCTTTATAGTCTCTGGGAGACAGCTTAAAGGCTTAAGGTGACTTCAGTGATCAAAGCCGGACACATCAAATTAAAGAACTTTGGCAAAAATGACGGCCGTGAAATAAGTCTGCATAGTTAATACGTCTTGATTGTCAATATTAGTATGCATCTTTCTTCTGTAAACAATAAAATGCAAACAAACCCTGGAAAGAACTCAGGTCAAATATGAGGTAACACGTCTAACGGCGTCAGGATTTGGTAGTGCTCGTAGCGAAGCATTCAGCTGATCAGGCTTTCCATTTCTTCCAGATTGCTCGTGTCAAGTTTCGTGATTCTCCGGTCTGTGGGAGAAAGACAGAGAGATAAAAGTCACTTTTTGGAGCCTTACATTTGGGCGTTTTTACATGATCAAACTGAAAGAAATGGGAACATACTGAAATGCATCTCAATTTGGTTGATGACATCCATGCTGTGTTTGCTGTCAACCATGTTGACGGCAAATCCCCTTCTGCCAAAGCGTCCTGTGCGGCCAATCCGGTGAAGGTAGGTCTCGTTGTCGGCGTTCCCATCCATGTCCACAGGGAGGTCAAAGTTGACCACAAGTGACACTTGTTCAACGTCAATACCTGTAATAAGCAGAACCGCAAATGAGTTGGAGATATATACATATATATGTATATATACCCTCACCTCCCACCATGAAGACGTTCTCATTTCTCAGTCATCTCACCCCTGGAGCACACGTTTGTGGTCACCAGGACCTTCTCCTTGCCGTTCCTGAAGCGATCGATGACGGCAGCTCTCTGCTCCACGGTCATTTCGCCGCTCAGTAACGCCACCTGGTGACCCTCGTTGGTCAGGTTCGCAGTCAGCCAAGCAGCCATCTTGCGAGTCTGAAGAAAAAGTACCTGCTAAACTGAATTGCTCATACTACATCCTGTCAACTTTGGGTAAATTTTTCTGGAATTGGAAAAAAAAAAACTTATTTAAAGCTATAGTGCGTATAGTGTCCCCGATGAGGAATAATAAGTAATGACAACACCACCACTGGCACGTCCATATGATACAGCCTTCTGTGATCATGCACGAGCCCCCCCCCATGCAGTTGCTAGTATGCAAGGATCAAATAAACATGACAGACTCTTCAGAAGAGTTAATTATCTTCACTCGAGCTTCTGCACGAGAAACTCACCGGATGACACAATCTTCTGAACACAGCCGTACTGAGAAACACAGAGTTGTGTGGAGCCGATAGTCTTAATTAGCTTTGTAGCAACTCATCTGGCAATGGCTTGAATGTAACTTAACATCAAAAAGTTACGCACTAAAGCTTTAAAATAAATTTAAAATTTGTTTTTGTGACAAGTCCTTTTCGGATGTGTTGTTAAGATCATACTTTGTTTTGGCTTATTCAGGATGTTCTACTGACAAAAAGATCTCATCTGTCAATTTATCAAAATTCAAGACCCCATTTACAATTGGCATTAACATGCAATCTGTATCTGGATATCCTATCTTGAAAAAAACAACATGTTAATGAAGGGTGTAACTGCATTAGAAGTGGCTTGGCTCGCATTGTGATCAGATCTGAGCCAGGTGGAAATGCAATCCGTACTGTAACTGAAGAGTGACCAGGACGCACACTTTTTATTACCTTGACTGTGAAATCGGATGTTTTTTTACGGATGCTGAACATTGACACGCAAATGTGAGTATTGACATGTAGATGGTTGCAGGTGTTTGGTGTGGGGCGGCTGTTCTGCAGGTGCGTTGAACTGTAGTGTAAATAGGCGGAGGAGTGAATAATACATTACTCATAGTTATAGGTAAGGTGCATTGGGGGGATAAAAAAACATCCGTAATAACGGCAGGTATATATATAAAAAAATATCTCTAGATAAGAAAAAGCATGAACCACAAAACCATACAGAAGTGGATTGGAACATTGCCAACGAGTTAAATATTTGAGCAAAACTGGCGAATGAGTGGACTTGGAAGGTTCCCCTACCTAATTCCGCCTCTTCCTATTAGCTCAAACTGCCCAGCCAAAGCTACCACTAGGGTTGGGTACAGTTTGGATTTTTACGATTCCGATGCCAAACCGGTACTTTTAAAACAATTCCGATTCCTAAACCGATTCTTGAAAAACTGAAAAATGACATCAAAGAAAGGCTCTTTTATGGAGTTTTTTTTTTTAAATTGAAAATTATTTAAATTTAACAATATATTAACGTTTTAAAGTACTTACATATATAATAAGTAAACCTAAGTCACCTAACACATAACTACAATAATTTAACAATAAATAACAGTTACACTATAACAAGTAACAACAAAATAAATGTTGGGTTGGTATGCCAACCAGCTTCAAACTTTAGCAGTTTTTTTGCAGAAAAATGACCATATTTGCCTTCTCTGGCAAGATACTACACCTTTCATCACGTGCAGTGAATGGTTAATATGCTTTTATGTCCGTTTTGGTGAGCCCAATCAGCAGTGATTGTAGAGTGCATGTTGGAGAATAGCACGGACACGCACTTCACACTGCGAGCGGGTACACACGCCATTTGGCAGAAAAGGGAGAAAAAAAAATAAAATAAAATAAAAAGAGTCAGTCGCTGCCCGGAGCGACAGAGGGAAAATATTTCAGCCCGAACCGAAATTTGCGTTCTACCGTACCCAACCCTAGCTACAAGTAGTAGCAGTAGCTAGCAAGTCTTATCTCGCAAAATGGGATTTTTCAAAATGAATGCCTAATACTTGCTCTTTACAGGAAAAAGAATGGAGATAACTAGGGGTGACCCCGAATAGTCGAAGATTCGATGCATCGATATGCGGAGCCTGATTCGACCACCAATCTCACAGTCGGATCTTCGCGGGTGTTATTATGAAACGAGGATCATACCATTTTGGGGGTGCTCAATGTCTAATTTCACACAGAACTACTGGTTTTGTACGGTTATATTAAGTTATATACAGCCTTTAATTATGATAATGCTGTAAAAAAAAACGTGGAAACAAAGAAAGAAAAGTTCAATAAATATTTTTTACGTGTGTGTGTGTAAATCCAACCACCGCTATGACAGATTTAAGTTTCACTTTCCCTGATCCGCGACAGACGAGGAGCATCAGACGAGGAGATTAACGTAATTTAACAATGTCTGGAAAAAGAAAATCTAAAGTGTGGATGCACTTTCAAACGGTAAAAGATGATCCAAAAAAAGTAAAATGCAAGTTGTGCCAACAGCTCATGCCCTACCACTCGTCAGCAACAAACATAGCTTTCCACTTAAAACGGGTAAGTTTATTACCAATAAAGACGTTTCACTTTTTCATATATAATGGCGGCGCTTTTAATTTACGAATAGCAATATCATATGTTGGGACTTAAAATATGTTAGTCCTTTTTCTAGATCCACCCACAGTATCAGACGACAGCAGTTCATCTAGTAGTAGTACCGGAGCTGCGCCAAAAAATAGAAAAGGAAAAGAGAAATCCCGGACAAAATTGCAGAGTTTATTTCACTTCACAATGAGGCCAGTGAATGTTGTGGACCGTGAAGGTTTTAAAGAATTATTGCGCACACTTGAGCCAGGATACACAGTTCCCAAAATAGAGACGGTTATGCATGCGGCGGATGCGAAATATGCGTCCATACGCGCCTGCGGTTTACATGTTACCCTCCTGCTGACTAGTGTCGTGCCCCTCCCAACCCACACACACACACACACACACACACACACACACACACACACACACACACACACACACACACACACACACACACACACACACACACACACACACACACACACACACACACACACACACACACACACACACACACGATTCGACTATCAGTCGACCATAGAAAGATTCGTCAATTCTGATTCGAATGTGTAAATCCTTAGTCGGGGACACCCCTAGAGATAACAAGAACAATCACCAATACCAGGTGTGATGGAGAGGCCCGCAGATCGGATGTCATGATCCAGATCATGCATCCAGACACAGATCACACATCACCATGGTGTAAATGGGGTCAAACGGTGACGGAGGAGTTTTGATTTGTCATCATAATGAAGTGTGTACTAAGCGGGATTAGAAGAGCTGACTTACATGGCAGAAGATCATGGCCTGTGCAATGGTAAGGCTCCCATAAAGATTACAGAGTGCTGTGAACTTGTCCTCCTTCTCCCTACAGAGCACGTAGAACTGCTTGATTGTGTCCAGTGTCTCCTCCTCACGCTTCAGCCTGATGATGTTGGGATCGGGAACCACCTGCTCTGCAAACCTCCACACAGAGTCCTCAAAGGTTGCAGAGAAAAGGAGCATCTGGCAGTCCTTCGTCAGCTGTCTGTACGAAGAAAAGAGGGACACAATGCAACAAAAGATGCTATTCAAACAAATAACGTTTTGAATAAATCCCAGAATACTGTACATATTTTGGTTATATCACTTATGTGAGCCAGATAATGTAATAACAGGTACACAGGCTATGAAGTAAACCACGCCTCTTTATTGTCATAAAACATAGAATTTTGTTTCTTAAATGAACATAAAATTGACAATTACCATCAACCATCATACCCCTTAAGACCTTAGCTAATGTTAGCAATAAATAACGGTTGAACAAAGAAATGGCGATTACGTAAAATAATTGTTTAGTAATTGTTACAGGCCTTTGCACGTGACAAAGACAGGTGTTATAATGGGCAGGTGTCTCGGAGAGGAACCCACCTATGGATCCGAATGCTCTGGTCCCGGTGGCCTTGCGTGGCGATCATCACATCGGCCTCGTCGAGCACAAACATAGTAATCTTCTTGGGGTCAATGAGCTTGTACTTGGTGCACCAGTCGAGGACTGTGCCTGGTGTTCCAATGACAATCTGCTCCTGCAACTTGACGCCTCGCTCCACTGAACAGAATGCAGAATTTCATGCAGTGACACAACCAACACTGGCTCCCTAATGACTTGAAATAACCATTTTGCCGCCAATTGGATCAGATGTCATAACAATTGTGGTCACATTCTTACGTCTGTTGCCCCGAATGCCGTAAGCCAGTTTCACATCAGGGCACAATGCCCCCATTTGCTCGATTACTTGGCCGATCTGCAGAGCGAGCTCATATGTTGGCGCGATGCAAAGGCACTGAAAGAACCAAACAGTTTTTAAATGGTGAGTGCATATCGGCGTCAACAACGGAATGTGGAGACTGGCTGGCTCAGCAGATTACGTGATATGCTTACCTGGGTCCACTTATTGTCCGGGTTTACATGGCTGAGCATGGCAAGAGAAAAAGCAGCAGTTTTACCCGTGCCAGACTGGGACTGGGCGATCAGATTCTGAGGTCTGCAGCCAGAGAAAATACACACACAAACGGCAATAAATCACTGACAAACGTCACAAAATGTTTTTAGAACTACTGCAAAGACAATAGTTGCAGTCCATTTTAGAGCTGCAACAATTAGTCAATCGGCAGAAGATTAATTTGAAACTATTTTTGATAGTCGCTTAAATCATTTAAGTCATTATTCATTATGCCGAAAACTATAGACGTTTACTGACGTCAGCTCGGACATTAGGATATTTTTATGGCCATTTTTGACAGTTTTCTAATTTATTACAGACCAAAGAATTAAAAAAGAATATAATTGGCTTGATTACAGCCCTAGTCCATCTACTTCATGCCAAATTTGTTTTTACATGTTCTCATTATTGTTATAATACAACTTTATAGTTCCAAATCTAGTTTACATTTAGTTGGCCAGAGTGGCAAAACCATTTATGTATTAAAAGCACTATGAATTTATGTTTTAGTCAATTTAATGTGCTAGATTCTATCCACTAAAGCCAAATCCTGCACTGAAATGCATTTCATTGAATTAGTGCTGAAACGATTAGTCAATTAATTGATTAGTTGATGATTTCAAGTAATTTTTAAAGCAAAAATATCAATCATTTGCTGGTTTCAGATTATCAGTTGTGAGGATTTACTGCCTTTCTCAGTTTATATATTACTGTAACTTGAATATCTTTGAGTTTTGGATTGAGTGTTTGATTGAACAAAACAGGTCATCTGAAAACAGCAGCTTGGGGTCTAATTCAAAGATACAAATGGACTCAATGATTGATAATGAAAATAATAGTTGCAGTCATAAATTGAATACTCCTTGATAAGCGATTAAGTGCTGTCAAGGAAAGAGTGGCTCAACCTCCAACATTCCTTCAAAATAGGGCCCCAACTACTTATTTTGTGGATACATTTTTTTTTGATTAATTGAATAATTGAGTCTATAAAAATGTCAGAAAATAGAGAAAGAAAAACACATAGTCCAAAGATGATGTTGTCAAGTCACTCATTTTGTAAAATAAATTGAGCGTCCAGCGTCAGCTGCTTGCATCTATGCAACACACCTCCTCCCCAGCTCCACCTTGTTGTGTATAACGTGGCATAAGCTTCTATGTCACCGTTGCCGCTCTGTTCATATGGGGGAATTGTCCAAAACTGTGCGAGCGTCCCCTAATGCTGCTGCTGCTGCTGCTGTCCCCTGACTCTCTGCTTTTTCATAGTGCTCATGAAAGGTCAGGGGACTCCTCTGAACAGAGCCATACCACCAAATTTGATTCATAATTTATTCAATAAAATTTCCTAAAGCATTTTTATTGTCTGTGTTGTTCTTGACTTTAATGGACCTGACAGAAATGCAAATAAGTTCAATTTATAACAAAGTATAAAATAAAGAGCATCAAATCCTCACATTTATGGGCTTGAACAAGAAAATATTCAGTATTTTTCCTTGATAAACAACTTTAACAATTGCTTGATTATGTTATGTCTTATGTCTGTCTCTCTGTCAATGTCTTTTGTTTGTTTGTTTCTGTCTGTGTGTGTATGTCTGTTTCTGTATGTCTTATTTGTAAGCTGCAGACATCATTCTTACTGTTGTGTTTTTATTATGTCTCCCTCCTTCCCGTCTTTCCTCTCTGTGTTTTTTGGTCCTGGGACGCGTTCTTATGTCTCAGCACATTGTTTGTAATTTGAAAGAGCACCATGGGATGGTGCTCTGCCACCCTGTGTGACTATACTGAATAAAACCATTTGATCGCAAAAAAACAATTGCTTGATTATGAAAATGGCTGACAATTAATTTCCCAGAATCCAAGATCATGTTGTTAAGTCCCTCATTTAATTAAACCAATAGTAAAAAAGAAAAGCAAAGATAATTAATTTAATGACATAAGGGAGAGAAGATCAACAAATCCTTACATTTCTTTCCACTATTGGACTTATTTGCAATACCACCATGACACACACTCTCATAGAGCACCTTAGCTGCTCTGTCACTGCAAGCGTCTCATGCTTATACATACCTTGGTACATTCATGTGGATTATTTATTTAAGATTTTTTCTGTTATTGTCCATATTATTCATGTGAATTTTTTATTTTTTTTGGTTATTTGTTCTTTGTTATTTTATCATCCTGTTTATGATGTATGTGATGTCTTTAAGCTACTGGGACCTTGAATTTCCCCTTGGGTATCTATCTATCTATCTATCTATCTATCTATCTATCTATCTATCTATCTATCATTTTGACAATTCATTTCACAAATGAAAATGAACTCACGGCTGTGCCAACATCATGGGCAAGGCATTCTCCTGGATCCTGGATGGTCTGTTGAAACCCAGGTTGTACACACCCTTCAGTAGCTCAGGTTTCCTATTGGTCATCAAGTCAAAGAAGCATAGTGTGTGAGGAGGAAAAATAAACAAAAACAACAACAACATACATGTGTTTAAAAGTCAATGTCAAACTCACAGCCTCAGCTCTTCAAATGTCTTGACGGAGTAGAGAGGAGAGGTGGGGTCCCGCTGCAGGACCTCCACCTGGTTTCTGTTCCGCACCAGAGAGCGGCGGATCAGCTTATTCAACAGGGACTGTTCAGCCAGGTCCACTTTTTCTGCTTCTCTTTTCGAACCTCCATTTTCAGTCTTCTCTGGTAATATGTTGCCTGCAACAGGTGGAAACACCAACAAAACGTCAACCACCACAACTAGCGTTACACGGTAAAATGATTAGGTAACGTTGGTTAAGATGTTTATAATAACAAAAAAAAACAGTTACCATTTATGTCTCCTCTTATGTTACGAGGACCACGCACTCGCTCAACTTTCTTTGAGAAGTCAAACTGTCCAGAGAAAATACATCATTAGCTTTAAAAAAAAAAGAAGAAATGATGCAACAAACTGCGTGTGTAAAGCAGATAAGTAGCTAGCACATTTGGCTAACTTGCTAACGAACGATGAGCAAGTTAGTTAGCCCGTGTTTGATGTGACTTTTGGAGATGTTTGTCACTTTCAAACTTACCTGTGTGGATGGATTTGTGGCTTCTTGGACATCCACAGCAACCGCCCACGAGTCTTCGGACATTTTCAAACATTAATTGTGCGTTTCTTTCGAAAGAAACAATTTTTTTTATCAAAAGTTTGATGTCAGCGTGAATGATGTGCGTCAAAGTAAAGTGACGACGTGCCGCTGCTCCTGACCTGGACCAACCGAGACCCGCTGGACCACACCACTGATGCTGCCTTCAGTCGCATCGGAAATATCGCAATTGGTAAGACCTGGGTCTACCAGAAGCAACCAATCGAACTGATGAAAAGCAGAGAAATAGGACGCTACTGGTTACTTTAGCGTCAGCTAATGTTAAGATTAATATTGTTGCATAGCTTGCGGTGAAATGTAAAAAAAAAACCTATTCACAACTGGGTTTACCCTTTAATGACTATTTAAAAATTATAACGATATAAGCTGTACATTTTTTTTTCATGATCTTCTTATGCAACTGAAAAACAAATTGCCTATGTTTATTTGTTTTAAGAACGAAAAAGAAACACCTGAATGCATGAGATATTATATTTACGAAGCTTATGAGCTGTACATGAAGGCACCGTAGCATTCCCACCCTGTTTGTTGAGTGAACTTGCTGACACACCCATTACAGACTACATAACAACTACATGATAAGGTAATTGACCAATCTAATTTTTACAAAAAACAGTAAATGCTCATGATATGCATTATAACAGATTTATTTTTCTATTTATTTTACACTTGCTTTGTATTTCATAAATCTTATTTTTTATTGATGTCATCTGAAGTGTTTTTATATTTAGTTTCCTCATATCCCTCCCAGTTGTATTCTTGATTCTATATGAATCTGTATGAGTTGAAGTGTTTTCAAGTTCATATTATTTTATTTGTAGGCCTTTCGTTTTGTTGTGACATGTAAAGTATTGAGAAAAGCGATCTATAATTATTTATTTTCATTATCATAGCTTTTTTCACAGTAGCGATGCAATTAATGATTATTTTCATTATCCATTATTCTGTCTGTTATTTTTAAGATTATTGATTATTATTTTCTGTATAGTAGGAGGGTTAAAGGCAACATTCCACTTTTATTTAGATGTTAGATGTTTTATTTATTTGTTGATTAATTGTTTGGTCTATAAAATGTCCATCACAAAATCCCAGGTAATATCTTGAAATTGCTTGTTGTGTTGACCAACAGTCCCAAACCTAAACATATTCCATTCATTATTGCAAAAGAAGAGGAAATGCAACAAATCCCTAACATTTGAAGAGCTGAAACTGGGAAAATGTTTGGCATTTTTGCTGAAAAATAACTTGCAGATAACATTTTCTGCCAACTGACTAATCATTTCAGCTCTGATACACAGCAGATGAACGCAGTGCTTGACATGGGAAGAGAATTAAAGATTAAAACGCATAAAACATTCATCAGAACTTCCCGTTCACCACATTAATTAAGAACATGCTTGATTACCTCACGTTTGATGGGACTCACCGTTCACCGTAGAGCTGAGACAATTAGTTGACTAATGGGTGAGTCAGTCGTCAAAGTAACATTCTCTGGTTCCAGCTTCTCTAATACAAGGATTTGCTTGTTTTCTTTGTCTTCAATCTATTTATTTAAGATAAGATAAGAACAACTTTATTGTCTGTCACAGGTGACAGAAATTTGTCTTTGACAGGGCAGGCTCAAATGACATAAGATACTGTACATATATGAACATAAAAGATACATATAGAAACAGTATCACAAACTGTGCAGACGTACAAAATGCAAAAACAGAGGAAGAAGAAGCCTGAATGAAGCTGTTGGATGCCATCTATATGTTTGGCTGTTCAGTGATGGCAGTGGGAACGAAGGATTGTTTATGGGTTTTTCTGTGCAAATGGCATGGCCCTATAGCGTTAACCCAATGGCAGTAACGGAAAGGATTGGTGAAGGGGGTGGGTGGGATCCTGTGTGATTATAGTGGCTTTCCTTTTTGGGGGTGGGGGGGTGGCTATTATCTTGCTGGCCTGATTTGTTATTCGTGCAAGTTTTGTTGTTTTGTTTTGTGTTTGATGGCGAGGGCATTGTACCAGGCTAAGCTATTGAAAGTGAGTATGGATTCAATGAGTGACCGGTAAGCCACGGTTAAAATGTCCTTGCTGACACTAAAAGCTCTAAGTTTCCTCAACAGCGCTGCTGGGCTTTCTTAAGCAATTTCCTTACATCACCTTGAGCTTTAGGAATGTTTTCGGTCAACTGTCACTATTTTCTAACAAATTATAGAACAAATAATCAAAAAAATAATCTACATCTATAATGAAACTGCAACCCTATAGCTCAAAGTCACTTATGTCACCATTTGTTACTAAAACAAT
This sequence comes from Perca schrenkii, assembly GCA_025617405.1. Taxonomy (NCBI): domain Eukaryota; kingdom Metazoa; phylum Chordata; class Actinopteri; order Perciformes; family Percidae; genus Perca; species Perca schrenkii. Next base: position 33,198,934 of record CM046793.1, read on the forward strand.
AACCTGCACATTTAAGTGGAATGTATGTTCTTCAGTCCTACTATTTGGTTGCTGTGAGACAGAGAGAAAGTGAATGAGCTGTGGCGTGTGTGTGTGTGTGTGTGTGTGCGTGCGTGCGTGTGTGTGTGTGCGCGTGTTAGTTGGTGTGTGGCCATGTTTGAGAGGTTGAGAAACAGATAGACGGTGAGAGGGAATAGGGAATGAGGGAACGGAGGTGGGTGTGCAGACCTGGTTTTATTGGCTGCAAGTTAATTCAATTTGGAGGCGGATGCTGAGCCAAGACACACACACACACACACACACACACACACACACACAGTATATTTTCACGGCAACCAAAATGATGACACATATTACACATATTAATTGTCATGGTAACCTCGCAAGAAAACAGATGGATCAAACCAAGTGATCACAAAAACATAGAGACAGCAAAGCGCCTACATTGATTTAAAACATTAGGAGTTTTTCCAATCACACCGGAGAGAGGAAGAGAGAGAGAGAGAGAGAGAGAGATCATGAGTGATATGAGGGAGCCATGTACTGCTGTCCCTCTGAGCCTTTTTTTCCACTCCGGTGTTAGAGTCCATGTAATACACTCTGATCCCATGGCTCATATAAAGGATACCTGAATGGATCCTGTCATCGATGTCAGGGGGGGCTGCTGGAGTGAGTGGGTGCTGCTGATGCTTTGAATGCGCATCTGATGGGAAGGGGGATGTTTATTGGAAAAACTGGACCCTCTGTCTCAGCCCCCCCACACCTCCCCCTTCTCTCTCTCTGTCTCTCTCTGCTCTCTCTCTCTCTGTCAAAGCCCTCCAACTCCAGCCTCCACAGGGAAGAGGAGGAAGAAGGGGAGGTGGAGATTAAATGAAATGTTTTTGCAACCACATGTTGATGTACTTGATTGAACTGCTGCTGCAGCTCCTGCCTACCTTTCCTTTCTTTTGCATTGTATGTCCATTTTAGCCACTGCATCTGTAGTTTCTGCCACCTCTGGCTGCGCTCCTATTCCCTCTACGCCACAGAGAGAGAGAGAGAGAGAGAGAGAGAGAGAGAACAAAAAAGGGGAGCTGATAGAGGTCGGGGAGGAGGAGGAGGAGGATATCTCTCATGATAAGTGGACTTCTGACAGAGAGATCCCCTGCTGCATACCCAGTAGAACCAAATGAAAGGTAAGACAATGAGGCTGATGCTGTGATCATATCTGATGCATTTCAATGCCGCAGTGTGTCTCTCTGATGATGCATATATTACACATTCCTGTCATTTGTCTGAAATGAAGAAAAGGTCAGCCAGTCAGATAAGTAAAACTACTACTGTTGATCTTGATTTTTACAGTGCAGACAGTTATGAAAGACACTGTTTCAACAGGTGGTTACCACAGCATCTGCTCTCTGTTTTGACACTAATGAGTGCAGAGGAGTGTGGCAACGCTGATGGGAAATGTTGAGAGTTGATGGTTCGGTGGTCTTTTAGCAAACCCAGGAGGGAGGCAGGGTGATTCATGTGACTGAGTCAACCGGGACAAAAATCATCCTGGGACTGCTACTTTTAACACTAATTACTATGAGCTTAAAGACCGTAAAGAAAGGGATGCCTCGGAAAACCACCTGTCATGCAGCTCAGGGATATTTTCTTTTTACACATACTGTTAAGTTATTCAAAATTTGATTTCACATCACCTTTTGTCCGCGCTATAGCTTTAATTTCACAGTTATTGACGTTCAGTGTTTGTATCTCAGCACTTCTGTTGTCATCTTTTCACTGACAGCATTGGGGTAGTTTGCAGACCAGCTGTGCCTGAATTAAGTCTTTCTTTTATCCACCTGTACGAGGAGATGCAGTTTGTATAGAGGGACAAAGGGATTTATTCCTGTTTACGTCTCAATCTGTGGTTGACTGGACACATGATGGCACTGTTGAGACAGACAGCCAGTCTGTAATTTCATATGTATGACCTTTTCCTTGCCATAAATAACCATGTGGTGCCTAAAACATTGAATGGACTTTTAGAAAGACTGATTGAATTTTTCATTGATTATGAAGGACCTCTTGTGTAGCCACGGAGTGTAAAAGTTGTGTCTGTGGAGATTAGTCGAAGCAGTTTGAGTCTTCTAAGTGAATGGGATTTTGTGGTTTGTGTGGTTTCGCCCGGTGTTTTTATTGCAATCAGTCACAGTATCATAAATAAAGGCACATTACTGGTCAGTCTGCAGCTAAACAAGCAAGCAAGCAGAGCTGTCTCTATGGAAATTGCTTTCGTCATAACACTTCATATCAAGCCTGTGCTGTGGCTCTGGTCGTGCAGCAGGCACAGACCCTTGACAGCAGATAACCAAGATTGCTGGTGGCGGAGACGACATTAACAATGAGACACAGCCCTGAAGCAACAGATAATTGCATTGTATAACTTACATAATTAGTGGCTCTTCATTCTTCCTAAAATATTTCATCAATAAACATTATTCCTAAAGTTTCTTTTTTCACCTCACATGGCACTGAATACTGTTGTTGTTGTACATTGTAGGTGTGTTGTAATGATGATATCACCCTGCATTCTTCTTAATTGCTGTGGCCTTTATCTCAAATGTTCTAAGTACCTGTGTCACCCATCCTAAGGCTCCTTGCTTTTATATCATACCCTTACAGATTAATAAAGGTTGAAATATCAATAAAACCTGCTGCAATGGATTTACATCTGCTTTCATCTAGTTTTATAGTCTGTATGTAATTTATTTATGTAATAGGGACAGTGCACATTTTAGCTGTATCAGTAGCAGCTATGTGCTGATTTACATCTGTAGTCCCTGGGCAGGAAACAGATCTCTGGTTAGGAAAGCAGCAGTAATGAGACCCTGCTGTGTGTTTGATGTTAATGCTTAGTAACAAGCGTGGTAAAAAGGAGGGAAAAAAGAAAAAAATACTTACGTAATTACAGAATAAAGAATCACATGATGAAACTGTGTAAAATTTGTAAATTACACCATAATTTGTGAAATAATTTAAGAAATTATTAAAAGTCAAGCTATTATTATGAAGTGTTTTATAATGACATATTACCACAATAACACTTTGTTTCATTCCACTTTTTAATTTCATAATGGAATTTGTTAAAATTTCATATCACTTATCATTGATCTCATGCCCCTGCAGGCTCAACAAGTGCTACCATTTAGCCAGTTAGCACTTAGCTAGAGCAACAACAATGCCAAACTTATTCTGAATCAACGATCTAGCCGCTGCTTTAAAAATACAGACTCTAATATCACCCTTTTGATTATTTATCTTAACGAGGCTGCACATGCAACCTCCCTAGCTGGCTAACTAGCTAGGCGGGGTTTGTAGCTAACGTTAGCTAGTTAATTCAGAGATACCTTGTCTTTGTTTGGTTTCTAAAGATGTTCCTCAGAGAAACACACAACTCTGAAGTCTGACTCACAGGCTATTTACTTCCATGTGTGATGACTATGGACATTTCTGTTACCTGTTTGTTCATTTCTGTTGCCTGTATTATTGATTTCTGTATGTTTCCTGTGTTTGTATATTCATTCTGTATATTTCTGTTCCCTGTTGTGTTGATGTATCCTTTTTTGTGTATTGTGGTCTGTATATATTTTGTTGTGTTCCCTGTTGTGACTGACCCTGTTTATGTTCTGTTTCCTGTTTTATTTTGATAGTCTGTTTTCTGTCTTGTCTTGTCCAATTTACTTCCTGTGTTTTCCCTCCTTTGTTGATTGCCCTGCCCCGCCCTGATGTGTCTCACCTGTTCCTGATTTACTCATCATCCTCATGTATTTAGCCTCTGTGTTCCCTTTGTCTCTTGTTAGATCGTCTTGTGTTCTTCCCTGTGACTTGCGTTTGTTCCTGCGTGTGTCAGTTTGCTCCTGCCGTGTTTTGCCCGTCAGTTTGTGGTTTTCGTGAGTTTTCCAGTCGTTGTACTGCCGTTTCTTTGTTATATTAAATCTCTGAGTTCAATCGTCTCCTGCCTGCCTGCCTCCCTCTGCATTTGGGTCCTCTCTCTTCCGCCATACACACACCACACCATGCAGAATAAGCTCAGAAGCTCACAGCCTAGCTAGTTACCAGCAAGGTAGAAGTCCTCTTCAATCTTGAAACTTACAATTGTCATCATCACATCAACCGCCACATACAACTGCGCAGCACAACATAGTATAATTTGATCTCTGCATTTAACCCATCCTAAGCATTAGCAATAGTGGACGGCAACATAGCATCGTGCGGGGGAGACACTTGGGTCTCAGTGTTCAAGGACACTATGACATGGCGCCAATCTTGTGGTTGAAGGATGACCCTCTGTGCCACACAGCCACCAGCTGATATGATATTACCAGCTTTGTTAAGCTAAATAAATAAAACGAGATGTTAGTTTATATCTGTGTCTGTCTTTATTTACAACAGCAGCTAGTCGGTTGGTTCAGAATAGCTTTGGACGTTGTGGTTTCTCTATCTAACAGGAGCTAACTGGCTACATTAAGTAGTTTGTTGAGCTAGCTTGAGAGGTGGGGGGAATGTGATTAGGATTAGGGAGGGTGGAGAGATGATTGTATAATAAATATGAAATAAAACTTTGTTAAGAATAATGGAATAACATGCCATAATATGTTACATTTTAAATACTTTCTTCTTCAATTGTTTAAATCATACATCTAACATAATTCATTAATATGGTTATTTCATTTCATTGTGACAGCTTTTGTGTCTGAAATGCCATCATTATCATTATCTGATGATATTTTTTTTTGTCTTTTTTTTTCTGACATGTGGCAACAAACCAGATTCCTAAAACCAGCACCATGCCAGGACTCATTAACAAGGAGAACCGGACTGCTCTGCCCCTCAGTGTCTCTGATATCACTTCCTGTGTCAGGGGTTATACTCTGGCCTTGACAGCCTCTATGACCTACGAAAATATTGAGGATCATGCAATTGAGGGTGAGTGTGTACGCTACAGGAGACTAAGTTGTTTATTTCAGCTAGACTAGAAACGCTAGCCGCTTTCAACCAACCTTATGCTCTGAAACACTTGTAAAATTATTGACTGGAAATGTGTAGTTGCTTGTTTGCTGCCTCTGGTTCATGCCCTTAAATATTTTTTTCCACTCTAACTGCCTTTTAGGGATCTTCATTTATCCACTGGAGGAAAATGCTATTGTTGTGGGGTTTGAGTCTATGATATCCAGTCAGATTATAACACTTCAAATCAAAGACAAGGCAAAACTTGACGACTGTTATCAGGATTGCTGCAACACATCCAATGGAGCCCTTCAGAGTGGCAGCGGTAAGATTAAAGCTGCTCTAATCAATATTGTTATATTAGCAATTGATCAAATTACTGTTTGTGAAACCTTGTTTCCAGGAGCAGCAGCAGCAGCAGGCAGCTGTTTTCAATGACAAAAAGTCATATAAACCCATTGTACGCTATACCTGCTCAGCACCAAACGACAGACAGCCTACATAGTGGAGCATTTAGCAGCTAGAGAGCCAGATATTTCCCTCAGGATAGCTTAAAAGTTGTACGTCAATGTTGTGTTTACAGCTTGTTGTGCTGCACCCCAAAAACATAATTTGGGGGCAGTCCAGTGCTTCAGTGTTATGCCATCAGGGTTATCTTGGATGAGGAGTGTGACTACAACATTTTAAAAGCTGTTATTAAAAAATGAGAGTAAAGGCTGTGGAAGACATTTCAAGACAGGTCTAAGGAAAGATTGCGTACTCATACTAAAAAGTCAAATAATTTAACTGCCTCTGATCATCTGTTTTTTTTAAAATCTGTCTCTCACGAAGTCCCCAAACTTTATAGAAGTGCAATACTAAATTGGTGTTAGTACTTCTTTAAGTCTTCAGTAACATGGGCAGTATTTATGGACAGAATTATTATGGGTTAGGTTTGGATAGATGCAAGTGAAGTGATACAATATAATGGTGTGATATTATAATAACATTACAGTGTGGTACTTTACCTAAACAAAGAAGCCCGTATCACATTCTATATCTGAACATTAAAATCTGTTTTAGGCATGAAAGAAAACTTTCTGGACAGCTTTGCATTAGCTTTGGCAGCGCACCTTGAGAGTCATAGACATTTGTGCTAATGTATATATACACTGTATTCAATATGGCTGGTCACTAATTTAGTCTGGTGTTACAGGACACATAGTGATTGATGAGGATTTGGAGAGGACAGTGTTAGTGGTTAACCTCGGGCTCATCCCTCCTATGGAGACGGTCCATATTCTGGTTAGTACCTCGGCTGAGCTCTCCACCCTGCCCAACGGAGGCATCATGGTCTCGTCCCCACCGGTGTGTACTCCTCGGGTACAGAGGACCATCAACGAGGAGCAGGGACTATCCCCAAACTTCTCCAGAACGTAAGAAAAAACAGATACGCTCATAAAAACAATATAAAAGCCAGTGTCTTGTTAATATTACATGTTACTTGTTACAATGTTGGCATACTTTAGATTGGATTTGTCACTGTCAACTAGAACTTTAGGGCCCAAATGCATGTTTGTATGGATGGAAACTGACTACGCTAACATTTGACAGTATATGTTCATTCAAGATGGCTCCATTTGAAGTTAGTTGTGCTTTGCTACTTTTAGGCGGGACAGGCATAGTTGTGCCTCAAGTCCTCACGATCAAACTCCCAACTCCCCTCAGCTGTGGTTGGCTTCACTGCTGGAGGAGGAGGCCATCAACTCCATGGACTACGAGTTTAACTTCCAGCTGGAGATACGGGCTCCTTATCTCCTCGCAGGTCAGAGAATTACCCAATACTAGTGATATATTTGATGGCTGTATTCTCTTTGGGAAAATCCACTTGTCAAGCGTGGAATAGCACCCATGAGCTGCTGTATCTAGAAATATATGTTTTTGCCACTTTATGTAATGGTACATCAGGTGTGATTGCTCAAGCTATTCTGTAATCACGCATTGCATTTCAGTGTTTCTTGAAAGCTCTCATGTGTGCAGTAAGTAGTTGTAATTGTGACGTATCCTGTGGTGAAAAGGGGGGAAAAAAGCACTGTCCTTTTGTGTGTTCGCAGTTAGTGTGTGTTTATGTCACACAGTGCTGAATGCTCTTATATAGCTGTGAATTGGGAACATTATTGGGCAACACTAAACTTGTTCAAGCAGGGGTCTTCAATGTTTTTTATGCCAAAGACCCCTTAGCTTACAGAGAGACGGAGCAGGGACTCCCCCCACTACATATTATATAAAATTGAGTTGCATATTAAACTCGGCCTACAATAACACTTACCTTTTTATGGTGAATACAATACTAAGCTATTCAAATAATAATTATTGACATATTCATGTATTTATACATCATGTTTTAATGTTAAACATACATAATAGCATGAATCATATATATTTTTGTATATTTTCAGACATATAACAACATGTTTTTCTTTAAAAAAATTATTAAATCAAAACTTTGTGGCCCCCCCTGAATTAACTCTGAGGACCACCTTAGGGTCCAGGACCACCTGTTGAAGATCTCCGTGTTAAAGGAATGATTTGAATGTTTGGGAACGCTAATTCACTTTCTTGCTTGTGCGTGAGTTACCTCAGAAGATCGATACCACTTTCAGATATGAGAGTGGTATCAATCGTCTCATCAACCTCGCAGCAAAGAAAATGTCTCTGACCCTTGTGTTGTCTTCCCTGCAGATCATGAACTTGTTGTCTTTCTGGGTCAAAGTTGAATTTTTGGTGCTCTTTCTGACGATTATGTCGCTTTTTTCAATGCTTTTGACACTGTTTTTAAACGTTTTTGTCACTTATTTCAACGCTTTTTCAATAAACCTAATTCATATAACATTATACCAAATTTTTCATTTAAAAAAAAACCAAACTAACTAATAGTTAAGATCAGAGGAGTTACAACGTACATCCATGCATCCATTTTATATGTTAGGCAATTTGGTTGAAAGAAACCCTGATATAGAAAACTTTGAAAACAGGTCAAATTCGACCCGAGGACAACACAAGGGTTAAAAAGCACATTTTCCAAAATGTCAAACTATTTCTTTAAACTCGACAACTTAGTGGTTTGAGCTAAACCAAATCTTCATATTATAACTCATACAGTAGTTGCTGGTATATTATTCTTTGTGTTTGCTCAAACTGCAACAGCACTTGAAGGCATCAGTGCGTAAGTTATCTTGCTTTTCAAATCTTTTGGAAGTGTCTTGCTCTTATAAATGTGATCGTAGTTTCAATGGGACCTGCTGGTTTGTTATTACTGTTATTACTGGGGGGGGGGGAGCCACTGGTTATTCCATCTGCTGTGTCTCTGTTTCTCTGCGTAGGTGTAGAGAGCCCGTCTCACGCTATCCGAGCTGATGCAGACCCTCTGGCTCGCTCTGCCACAAGCATCGTTATCACTCTGGCTGACAAGTACACTTATGACTGTCCTGTCAAAATCCTCATCTACCCCAGTGGTAGGTCCACAGCTTCAAAACTCACTTACAGCACGACCATGTAATTAATTAATGAGTCTCTCCTCTCAAGTGCAATACTCCCATGTTTTTAATTCCAGCCTCGTCGAGCTTCTTTTACAGCATTTTTTTAATAATCAGATCATTTGCGAGGTGATTCACCGGCTCACTATGTGGTCCTCCTGTTGTCTGACATGCCAGCGGAGTCAGACTGCATTGTGTGGGTGTGCAGTGTCAGGTCTCCCCCCCCGTTCTCTCGTCTCTTTCTCTCATTGCCGTCTTGACCTACACTATGTGTGAGCCAGTTGTCTCCCAGAGGCAGGCAGGAATGAGCCTCGGCCTTGCTGATCCAATAGCCCTCTTATGAAAGTTTGGGACTTTGTAAGACATATTCAATACCACATAGACAATTGATTGGCTTTTTCATAGCCAAGGTAAGACAGATATATTAATGAGACCAGAAGGGATAATAAGGCCGAAAGTTATTCACCAAATGCATTCATTGATTGACAATTTATATCCCATTTCTGTCAGTACTTTCCAGCAGTATATTACAATTCCCAGTAATATCATGAATGAATCATTAAAAATGGACCTGTACCTGGATAAGCAGCAGATAATGGACAGATGGATAAACCAATTAAATGTTAACTTACTATTTAAGGTCCACATGTGGATTTTACATAGGTTCAGAGGATATATTTAGGACCTTTTTAAATAAAATGTAAGCCTTTTAATGCAAGGCATTTTTATGAGAAAACTGAAATCCATGCTTTTTAAGATTTTTTTAAGAAATCCTAAATCCCCAGTATTCACTCAACCACTAGAGCTAATTTTGTTGTCTAGAGACCCAGCTGGGATACAGCATCTTTATATGCAACCACCTCTTCAATCTCACATCAACATGGGGATAATTCTGCACTACAGATCACCACACTGCTGCACTGTCTATCTGCTTATTAATATTTATAGTAACGTCTTTGTCCTGGCCAACTGTGTCACTTTAGAGCCACATCTGCCACATGTGCTGATTGAAAACGGAGACATGACGCAGGACGAGTATGATGAGTATCTTCACGGCCGCAGTGATTTCATCAAGGCCACCAAGAAGGACTCCAGCAATGAGAGGAAAGTGAGTGTGTCATTGACATCCGCACCATGTACCTGAACTGATTGCAACACTATTATACCACCAGGAGAGTGGTAAGGACTTCACAGCAGCACAATATACTGCCACAGATACTATTTCTGTGAAGCTGCAGCGATGATGATCCTTTACTTAGGTAAAAGTACTAATACCACACCGCGAAAATAGTCTTCTATGAGTAAAAGTATTGTTGGTAAAATGTAGTAATTCTGCAGACAAACGTTCCCTGACAGTGTTTCACTATTACATATGATGTTTTTGGATCAATATTACTGCTTATATTGTGTGTGTTGCATTTGTACTGCTGTAGATGTTAAAGGTTGTGCTTATTTGAACTACGACTGTTGAAAAAAACCCACTTCATCCTCCAGATTATCAGAAACATTCCAGTTAAAAATAACCAAATTTGGAGTTAGGTGTTTTTCACTGGACAGGAAGGGTATGAAAAACTGTAATATGTATTGTAACTAAAGTTGACAAATGAAGCGACGTAAAAAATATAATATTTACCTCAGGGCTGTGCAATTAATCTAATTTTAATTGCAATTTCAATATTAGCTTCTAACGATCACAAAAACAATGTTATAGAGGAAAATGATTATTTTGCACGATACATTGTGCAAGTAAACGCCTATTTTGTATTGTGTTCTGAAGGGGAATTCAAAAAGTATAACAGGAAAAAGTGTTAAGGGGAAATTTTACAGTTCAAGGTGTTTTCACTGTTTGATTTAACGGTTCCACTGTTTTTTTAAGTTCAATAAATGCAACATTTTTCCAAAAGTCAATTGAAGAGTAAATGTGTTAAATTGTGACTTCAAAATTGTTTTTTTTCCCATAATCAAGCAACCCTAATTTACCTCTAAGATGAAGTGGAGTAGAAGTATAAAGTAGCATAAAATGAAAATACTCATACCTCAGTAGTCCTACTTGTAAATTTACATTCCACCACTGCAAATAAATGTTTATATCAGTTCCTCATTATTATTTTTAAACCTGCTTCATGCCCATTCTCCTCTCTTCTACGGTGAGGCTGTTAAGAGACCAGCGGACCTAAACAGGAGGAGGAAGAGCACTTAAAGCCATAAAAATGGGTTTCTATGGAAACACTCCAAAGGCTCGCCACAGTCGACCTGGAGTTTCCCCACACATCCATGATAATTGATGTGCTCTGCCTATCAACCAGATCAAGTCTCTCTTTTTTTTTTTGCTTCTTTAAGTGTTAAAATCAAGCCTGAAAGTCTAGTTATCTCATGGTGCCAACTCCGCCCATTTAAACGTATGCTTTAGATCAGGGGTCATTAACGTTTTTTAGGCCAAGGACCCCTTACCTGAAAGAGAGACGAGCAGGAACCACCTACTACATTTATATTGTATAAAATTGAGTTGCACAATAATCTGGGCCTATAGTCTCGCATTGCCAGGAGGGTCTGGCTAGTCCACACAGCATTCCGGAATGGCAGAACAATGTGCTCTGGTTTATTGGCATTTCTTTAAACCAATCACAATCATCATGGGCGGCGATAAGCGCCGGATGGAACAACCGCGCCTCTGCAAAATAGCCTCGGGAAGGAACTTGTTTTGGTGGAACGTGTAGGTTCAAAAGTTGTTTTAGTCGTGCAACAGAAAACTCAGATTGGACAGATAGTCTAGCTAGCTGTCTGGATTTACCCTGCAGAGATCTGAGGAGCAGTTTACCATAGTCCTCAAAAATCCACCCGAGTTTAAAATGCCAACACAAAGAAAGCCCAAGGTGACGGATATCCAGCTTAAATGAGTGAAATCCAGCAACGGAGCAATCCCGGAAGTGGAACGCCGTGGATATAGACTAGGCATACAATAACGTGCAGGGTGGCCTGAAGCCTTTACACTTTCCTTTTTATTGTGCCCTACAATACTAAGCTTCTATTTACATATTCATATATCATCATGTTTTAATGTCAAACATACATGTGGAAGGCACAGTGAATCCAGAAGCTTAACTGTATCTGTGGATGACTATCATAGTGGATACCTTTCCTGTAGGCAAGGAAGCATTTTCTTTTCATGAATAGACCGATTTATCTTTGCTAATAATATGTTGGAATTATATACTACCCCCCTGCAGTGACTCTGAAGACCCCCTAGGGGTCGTGGACCCACTGCTGATCTCTGCTTTAGATTTCTATTCCTCTGTCTTCACAGGTAGATATCATTCACAGGCGACTCCACAAGGACATCCTCCACAACCCTGTGGTTATGTTGAACTTCTGCCCTGACCTCAAGTCCATCAGCTCCGACCTGAGGAAGGTTCACGGCGAGTTCATCTTCCTGATCGACCGCAGTGGCAGCATGAGCGGGGTCAACATCAACCGTGTGAAGGTATTTGTTTATTACCCCCCCCCCTTTGTCATCACCACCCACCCTAGTCTTGCATTGCCAGACCTGCCATAGTCCTCAGAAATCCACCACGGTTTAGAACGCCAACACAAAGAAAGCGGAAGTTTAGGGACATCCGGCCGAAAATGAGGGACATCCGGCAAGCGGTACTGGAGCAACCCCGGAAATGAAAAATCGTCGATATAGATTACCACCCGCCCAGACAAAAATGAAGAAAAGATGACACAGTAACTACAATATTTAAGACCATACAACAAAATAGACAAAACACTATAAACCAAATAAACATGTGTTTAAATAACTCCACAAGCATACCCTGTGTGAAGGTATTTGAAATGTCAGCGTGGTATGCAGCGTTTCATTTCTTGCATAGATGCAGATGCAAACATACATTAAGGCACATGCTGATTTACTGTACATATAAACTAGTATATATCACACATCATGGTTTTTTTTCCTTAAAATGATATTTTCGAAATATGTTACAGTTGACACCAAAAAGAACAAAATAAAAATATATAAAGGAAAAACGAATGCCTCAATGCCCACAAATGCCCACACACAGTAAACGTGATATGTAATTTGAGGCAGGATAATTGCTTTGCTAGGAGATTATATGTGGTCAGCCAGCTGTGTAAAGGGCATGTACACAAAGATATAGATCAAATAAGTAATTCACCAAATATCTCCCAGTTGCTAGGTTTTAGACAGAAGCAGTCTTTGAGGTCTTATCAGAAGTCATGTGACGTTTTTTTCAATACCTACAGAGCCAACTCATTCAAGGCTGATATATTTTTTAAATTATATGTTGGCACTTATTTGGCTGCTTGTGCACGGAGTGACCTTGCCCTATGCTGTGATGCTAACTGGTGTTGATTTGTGACTCAGACTCTAAGGCTTTTATTGGATGTGTCTGATACTACAGAGTCTGGGCTTAAAGCCAGTGATTTAATGTCTATTTACCACTGGTCTTTTAAGAAATCCCACAGCAACGAGAAACATCTTACTCAACAAAAGGCTGTTTTATTTGATATTAGTAACTGCTGCTGTTTCTTTTTACTATATATATTTAATAGGTGTTATAATTTTTGCACTTTAATTGCAACCGTTAACCATAGTCCTCAGAAATCCACCGGAGTTTAGAACGCAAACACAAAGAAAGAGGAAGGTGACGGACATCCTGACGAATTGAGGGACATCCGGCGGAATTTCCGGCGACACTGGAGCATTCAGAAATGAAACGTTGTGGATATAGACTAGCTGGGACGTCTCTGCAGCACCACAATACTTAATTCAGAATGGTTTGACACATTGCCTTTAACAAATAATGCGCCCCGATTGCGATTTGGGTATTGCACTAGTTCATATTGCGATTTCGATAAAATTGCGGTTAATTGCGCAGCCCTAGACTACTCAAATCGCTTTTACATAGTACAGGAACCATCCACACACATTCATACACTGTGGCCAAGGCTGCCACCTGCTCATCAGATAAACATTCACACACATTCACACACTTAGGGCGCAGCATCGGGAGCAATTCGGGGTTTAGTGTTTTGCCCAAGAAATGGCACTGCAGGGCTAGGGATTGAACCACTGACCTTCCGATTGGTAGGTGACAGTTCTACCACCTGAGCCTCAGCCGCCCATTAGGCACCTAATGAGCAGAAGAGTTTTGCCTTTTATTTTCTTTTAAGATTTTTACAGTCTTTGTTCTGTTCTGCTCTCTGGACATGAAGTCAATCTGCTCTCGGTCTCTCGCTCTCAGGATGCCATGGTTGTGATTCTCAAGAGCCTCGTGCCAGGCTGCCTTTTTAACATCATCAGCTTTGGCTCCACATTCAAATCCCTCTTCACAACCAGCCAGAAGTACGAGGAGGTAAAGCAGTTCTATAATACATCCCTGCAATTCAGTAAATAATTAGTGCATGTGTGTTAACTCTGTTGGTAAAATTGAGCCAAAGCAATCGTGAGATACTGCAACTGAAAAAAAAATCACGGTTTAACTTCTCCCCTGCTTCATCTCAGGAAGCCCTCGACCTGGCCTGTGAGTATGTTAGGAAGATCAGAGCCGACATGGGGGGGACCAACATCCTGGCACCGCTCAAGTGGATCCTGAGGCAGCCGATGTTCACCGGACACCCCCGCCTACTCTTCTTGCTCACCGACGGGGCCGTCAGCAACACAGGCAGAGTAATCGAGCTGGTCCGCAGCCATGCACGTTACATTAGGCAAGTATCACTGTTAAAGCTATAGTGCGCAATTATTTTATATTAATGAACGTCTGTTACATTCAAGCCATTGCCTAATTAGTCACGCATTGCCAGACCTTCCTCCACAACGCTGCGGAGGAGGGTCTGGCGAGTCCACACAGCATTTGGCATTTCTTTAAACCAATCACAATGGTCTTGGGTGGTGCTAAGCGCCGGAAGGAGCAACGGTGCCGCTGAAAAATAGCCTCGGCAAGGAACTTGTTTCGGTGGAACGTGTGTAACGTACACACGTTCCAAAGTTGTTTTAGTCGTGCAACAGAAAACTCAGATTGGACAGATAGTCTAGCTAGCTGTCTGGATTTACCCTGCAGAGATCTGAGGAGCAGTTAACCATAGTCCTCAGAAATCCACCGGAGTTTAGAACGCCAACACAAAGAAAGAGGAATCCGGCCGAAAAGAGTGATATCCGGCGGAATTTCCGGCAGCACCGGAGCAATTCCTGGAAGTGGAACATCGTGGGTGTAGACTATTGCCAAGTTAGTTGATACTAGGGGTGCACGATTGAGACAATGTCACGATTCGATTCAATATCGATTTTTAGGCTCAAGATTCGATTCTAAATCGATTTTCGATTCAAAAACGATTCTCGATTTAAAAAAAACGATTCACAGTATGTAAATGTAGTTACTTTTCCCATGTGATTGCAGTAGACATACAATAAAAACAAATAAAAAAAGTTATTCTATGAATCGATTTTGAATCACTAGAGCTTGAATCGCGATATGAATGTGAATCGATATTTTTGTACACCCCTAGTTGATACAAATCTTATTAAGGCACAAACCTCTCTTTGTATTTCTCAGTATGGCTATGTTTAGAAAAACAACATTGTTTTAAAGCTGAATTCAGAGTTAGGAAGGGGGGGGGGAAGCTCCCTGAAGGATGCAAGCACCAACTGTCGACTTAGAGTTAGCGCCGGAGGCACAATAGATCTGCAATACGCTGGGAAATCATTTCATTTTGCAGCCTGCATCTAAGTCTCACACTGTGAATCCCCCTCCTGAGTCACTGTGGAAATAATTGACTTTTGTCTTCCCTCTTTTAATGGATGACTGCTCCCAGACGATTGCATTAGATACACAGAGCTTGGCCAATTCATTGACACTTCCTGGGTCATTATCACACTATGCTTACAAATCAGCGCAGTCAGTCAGAGACAAGACCAAAAAAACAATCAATCTCTGTCCCAAAAATCCATGTGAGGTTTTTAACTACGTAGAAGGTGACATTTCTGCTTTGAACTGCACTTTCTTTGATCTCATTTCAAAATGAAAAAGCGACGTAGCTGGAAATCAGCCTGCTCATCCCTCAGTTAAAAAGGGAATAAAAATGGTGAAATACAGCATCAGCCAACCTCCCCAGAGAACTCTGAGGGGCAGCAGGCATGTCTCAACTTTCCACCATGAAAGATAATTTCCTGTTTGGCTCATCTTTATCTTTCCCCCCAAATCTGTGTTTGACAAATTAGATTGTTTATATATCTGCAGAGCATCTTTGTAGATCTCTGCGAAATGTGTGCACATCCTGAGAAGAACACCTGTTATCATGCATATATCCCTCGATCTGTCCATGGAGCTGCAGTGTTTAATGTGTTTGTGCAGATGTTTTACGTTCGGCATAGGACAGAGTGCTTGCAGGAGGCTGGTGCAGGGACTGGCGACAGTTTCCAAAGGAACAGCAGAGTTCCTGGTTGATGGAGAGAGGCTGCAGCCCAAGGTACTCATTTCCAGCTTTCTGTTTCACTCCTAAAGACAGCCATCTATTCTGAGGCCCACTGGAGAGCCATTATGCTGTGCTTTCTAAGCACCGAGTGTCTGCCACTGATACAAATTAGGATTATTTTTTATTAGGATTTCTCAGTGACGCCATTCGCTTCATGTGCTGGTCACGAAGAAGCTGTGGTTTATATCTGAAAGTCTATTATTACTCCACAGATGATAAAGTCCCTGAAGAAAACCATGTCTCCGGTCCTCAGTGACATTTCCATCGAGTGGCTCTTTCCTGAGACCAAAGAAGTGCTGCTGTCCCCTGTGGGCAACACCTTCCTGTTTCCAGGGGACAGTCTGATTGGCTACAGTGTGGTTTGCGACGCCACCCGCTACCATGCCAACCCCAAATCTGTAAGTGCAAGACATCAGCTGAGAGGAGACAAAAGACTGCATGCGAGATGACCTTATGTGTTGTAAATGTTTTCCAGCAAAGGAACCTCAATTTAGTTCTGTTAAGGCTCTGTTTGATAAATCATTTAATTGTTTAATTTAAATCACTTATCCGTTACCTCTGAACGGTGTGATTAAAAAGGGCGATGAAGAAGCTTTTTAATCAAACCTTGTGAAGTGGATGTGTCACCTACTTAACATGTCAACAGGACAAGAGGAGGCGATACAGCATGATGCGCTCCATCGAGTCAGCCAGCTCCGTGTTTTACCACTCTCAAGAGGAGGACCCGGTGAAGACGAGTAGTGACAGTCAGGGGTCCTACAGGGAAGCACCTCTGTATGATTCCTACCAGGACGCCATGACAGACAACCCTGCCACCCAAGAGCAAGACACCATGGGTAAGAACCTACAGTACACGCATCCTCTCGCTCGTTACAGTTGTCTTTTATAACACTGGTAGTCTCGCAGTCTCGCAATTCTCCAGTGGCCAAAACAGTTCAGTGAACATTACTAAAGCTTAATCATGGCTTTTGTAGTCTCGCATTGCCAGACCTATCTCCACAGCGATGCGGAGTAAGGTCTGGCTACACCACACATACATTCTGGCATAGGAGAGAAAAAGGAGAGGTTGTTTGCATTTCTTTAAACCAATCACAATTGTCTTGGGCGGCGCTAAGCTCTGGACGCAGCGACGGTTGCTGTGCTAAATAGTCTCGGAAAGGAAGTTGTTTAGGTGGAACATTTGTAGCCTCGTGAGACCGTCCTGATCGCCAAACGACCGACCAATCAGCGTTGGTTTTGAGGTGGGTTTAGGTGTGACGCAACGAGAAGCGACTGTTCAGTCTAAACAACATGGCAGCTTCCACGGATGAGATGAGCGTAGCTATCACGCAAGTAGAAAGTATTCCTTCATTGAAAGAAGAGCAAAAAACGGCACTGGATGCAAGGGATATGTCCTCCCCAATATTTAGAAGAGGTAGATTTAGGGCATAGGGTTGAGGAAACACAGGGCTTAGGGAACATAGACACGCTCCGCATGGCTGTAGACATCATTGCACATGGTGATTTATTCTATTTATTCCAAACAAAATGTTGCTTTTGGAAATGTAAAAATGAATCTCTTTGGTAGAGGATGTTCCCCATTCAGGACAGCACTGACCCCGACAAAGAAAAGCTGTGGTGAACTGGGCATCTTTGTCAACAATCTTGAGTTAACCCTCACCAATTCAGACTAGCCGAAACTAACAACTATTTGCGTGTCATGTATGTCAAGATTTGCTATTTTGAATTGTTTTTGGACTATTTCTATTTTTTGAACAAAACATCAGGGTTTGATAGCAAGACGTCTCCAAGAAGGCGCGCATACAGCACCAACCAGATAAGTGACTACAACCCGGCAAAAAAGGTCTACACTCCCAGTGATCCCAGCTCTGTGGTGGCTAAGAATCCACTGAGGAGAGCCAAAGTCCAGGAGCTGATAGGCCAGATGAGCCCTGAGCACGAGGCCCAGTGGAGGAGCGACTACCAGGTGTGGTCTCACACTGTCAAATGTATCATTCACACGATTGCTATCAAAATGATTTGCACAGGTTTGGTTTGTAAAATAGGTCAGCACTTTTTGGATTCAGTTAATAATTTAGTTGTTGCTCACAGATCTCAAACCAGTGCTTCCAAACTAACCTTTCTTTAATAATTATTAATAACATGACATAAACCATAATCAGTTATAATAACAAAGGCAGGAGAATCTTATTTTGTAACACGACACAGTTTTCATATTGTGATTAGATGGAAAAAGAACACTATTTGTATTCAGACTGCGTTGATAAATTAAACCACCATCTGACCCTGATCGGGATTTGAGTATAATGACGAACAGACTAATGTGCTCTGTTCAGTAATGAGGGGCAACATTTATGAATGGCAATCAGTTTTGAATATTGCTCAGGGAGCAGCTCAGTATAACTAAACAGAGTTCACTGGGCTCTGAAGAGATCTCCTCTTTGTAAATCAGATTACTATTCACTGCACTCATGCCATGATTAAATTATATCTAATAATTATGTGTTAATATAGTAACTTTCTATTTATGTTTGTGTATGGCCAAATTAATTAAATATCAAATAAATCAAATATTGTACTTTTTTACTCCACTACATTAATCTGACAGCTTTATTTACTGGTAATTGGATTTTTTCACACAAAGCACATGTAGTGTAGTGCTAAACTGATGATAGTAATATCACAATATTACGATCACCAGTTTCAAGTGTTGTCTTTTCCTGGTTTTAAAGGCTGCATTACAGTAAAGTGATGTACTTTTCTGAACTTACCAGACTATTATAGCTGTTCTATTATTTGCATTTTTCCCCACTTAGACATTATGTCGACATTACTGATGATTATTTATCTAAAATCTAAGTGTGAAGGTATTTTACAAGAGCACCAATTGTCAACCCTAGAATATCGCCTCGATATCGAGGTATTTGATCAAGAATATCGTGATATCTGATTTTCTCCCTATCGCCCAGCCCTAACTCAGATTGCATCAGGGTATTTTAATTTGAAAAGAAAAAACAACCTTTTTTTGTGTTCAGCCACAGCTGGCAAACCTGTGTGCCTCATCTTCGAGAGGGCGCCCTGCCAGCTGTCCCAGGACGCTCCCTCAGCAGGAGCTGCCCTTACAGCAAGAAGCCGACTCAGAGCTTCATTTCCATTCCCAGCCTCAGGACAACCCACAGCCCAGTGGCGTTAGTGCACCGCCTGCAGCTCGCAACTACGCTGGCGAAGATGGATCCCGATCATCCACTGACAGCCCTTCTGTGAGCAGCATCGGAGACACGGGTGAGAACACAAGCTGTCTGTTTTATTAATGCAAAATAATGTATTAAATAAAACCAAATTTTACATGTCAACACATCTTAAAGGCAGGGCTGGTAATGTTGAAAAGCTAGCAAGATCTGATAGTAGCATCTCCTCGGGGCTCCGTCTAACCCCTCCCCCCGCCCCCGGGGCTCCGCCCACACACAGACGTGCACGAGCACCGCTGTATCGCAGCTTCAGAGCAGAGCGGCGAAAGGAGCGACATATCACTTCATGTCTCATTCATCGGTAAGCAAACAGCTAATATTATCACACCGAATGTTTAAAACAAACATGACCACTGTAAGCAATGTGGCGCCGACGTTCACTGAGCTCAGGCTCGTACTTGGGAGGGGTAGAGTACGCACAGCGGGGCAAGGAGGCGTTTCATTGGTTCTTTCCAAGCGGACAGCGAGACTGATTGGTGGGTGTTTTTACAGGATTACAGCAGATACAGGTGACTGATCTTTTCTGCTCCTTTTTCAGAGCCAAGTTATTTATTGCTGTCGGGCTGTAAGGACCATTTCAAACATGATATAAAAAAAGTGTATATTGGAAATAGTTACCAACCCTGCCTTTAAAGCAATTAAACATTTTAAAGATGTCATACATTTTAAAGTAGCAATGGCTTTTGACTGAAACTATACCGACACTATGATTGTCCCTTTAAAGGAATGGTTTTACTTCTTTGGGAAATAGACCACTCTTACATATGTCCAGTAAAAATGAATGTACACACATGAGAGTGGTATCAATCTGACTCTTTGCAAGAAAACAATTTAGCATATTTCCCAAAACTATTGAACTATTCCTTTCCTTTGACATGATAGAGATCCTAATCCCAAATTTCGATTATAAAATACGATTACCAGCCCTTAAATTCAAGCCAAGACCACAGTGGTTTCATTCAATCTGATGTGACAAGTATCTTAAATTTAATTAAATGACAACATTAACATCCATCCCAAATCCAAGAGGAGAAATAATGACAGATGGTCGAGCACAGAAGTTACTTGGACAGGAAATGGTTTTTCTATATTTGGGATCAAAACAGAAAATTAATCAGGAACAAAAGAGGTAGCATTTTAGAAAAACAATGATTTGAGAGCCATTAAAGCTGGCTGAACACAGAGAGCTTTGGAAAACATATGTGATGAGTTAATCCAACACAAATCCAGTCCCACGTGAGCAGTAGCAGCTGGCGACGAACTTCAGATGGATTTGAATACATGTCGAGTATGAAATGGAAATTGCACATTCAGGAATCCAACCTGTGATATTTCAGATGGCTATGGACATCAGTTATGTCAAGCAGAAACCCCACAGGAGAGCCACATTTCAGATCTGGGTGCAGCCAGCCAGCTGAAAGGCGACTGCAAGGCCGTGGTGTCCGGACTGCTGTGTGGGAAACCAGCGAGGTGGGAGGTCGTCTTCGATATCGAGCCCTTCCTGAATGGCCGGGAGCGTGAGGAAAAGGTTCACGAGGAGCTGTGGAACGAGACCTTCCACCATATGGCTGGACACTCCATCATACGCGACTTTGAGCACATGGTGGATAAGGAGTGTGACATTGAGCACGGTGAGCTCTTTGGGGATTTTAACATTTATTGGAAAGATTCTAAGATATGATAGATGGATGGATGGATACAGTAGATATAGCAATAGATAGATAAAACAGATCAGGTAGGCTTCTGACTATCTCAATTTGAAATGTATGCATCTTAAGTCTCTTATCATCTTATTTCACATAGGTGTTGACATTTTAGAGATACAACATTTTAGGAAATATGCTTATTTGCTTTCTTGGCATAATACATTGATAATAAATAGATGACAAAATCAGCCAGATTAAAGAAAGAGTGAGTAGGTTGATATTTGTACCTTTGGACCAGTGTTGCCAAGTACTTTCAATGGAAAGTAGCTGAAGCCTGCTCGAAAAGTGGCTAAATGTCGCTTGATGACGCCATGTACTAAGTAGCATATTCAATATATCATTATGTCAAATTTGTGCCCCTGTGTAGTGTCAGACAGTGTCAGGTCTTCACGTTTGCTTCTCCCTCAGTCTGTATCCACATATAAAGTACATGAAATATGGCCCATTCAGACTACATGTTACCAGGGGCTTATCACAAAACATTCTGGGCCCTGTAGAAAGGCATTCTCTATGGGCCCCTCCCAGAATTCACAGCTATTCATTCTAGCATCTTTTTGGGCCCCCTCATCACATGGGGGGCCCTGGGTACCCATTTCCACCCCCAGTCCACCAGCAGAAACTTCCCAGTTGTTTCCAAGCTGCTGCTCTGCACTGCTGAAATCATGATTTTATAACCGCGACATCATCTGACAAAATCACCAAAAACACAAGTTAAAGACAACAGCTGTGCTGTGAGTTGGGCTGTGTTTAATTGTAAAATGATCACACAGAGAGAAAGTTAGAAGCAATAGATTTCATACTTTTCCTCCTGCACAGCGCACTATACGACACACCCATAGACTCGCTGCTGCTCCTCAGTCACTGAACAGAAGTCGCGCTCGCCCGATAATATTGGCAACTGTCTTTTACAGAAAGTCGTTAAAGGAAAATTGCTAAGGGGGTCTGAAAAGTCGCTAAATCTAGTGAAAAAGTCGTTGGCAACACTGCTTTGGACCGAGCAAGGCTAGCTTGTTTCCTCCTGAGATAAGCCAACCATCTCCTGGCTGTAGCTTTATATTTAACGGACCGATATGAGAGTGGTGTCTCCTCATCTAAATCTTGACAATAAAGCAAATAAGCGCATTTAGAAAAAAATGTCAAACTATTCCTTTAAGCTGCATTTAATGTATGATTCATGTATGAGTTACTGTATGTTTAGAATAATGTTATGTTATCCTATGATATGCTATGTAATCACTGTATGCTTATTATAATTGGCAGGCTCTGGCAGAAAGTACCAGGTATACGCTATTCACACCAGCAAGGCCTGCAACATACTGAGCAAACACACAGCGCTGGTTCCCATCGACCTGGACACTAATGAATATTTGCAGACGTGTATTGAATACATAAACAGCAGTAAGTCATACGGATTTAATGTGATGAAGTCTTTATACCACCCCCTGTTCTGTCCTCTCCACATGTTTAAACAGAACGTTCACCTCAAACAAAACCCAACAACTTCTTTCAGTTGAACTACTTTGGTTTGTAGTTTAGAAGTTATAAAGTCTGTAAAGTATAAATTAATAATAAAGTATTCTCTCATTAAAGGACATTTTGGTAAATGTGCTTATTCGCTTGCCAAAAGTTAGATATCAGTTTGTTAAATCTGAAGCTACAGAGAGCAGAAAGTTACATTAGCTTAGCTTAGCATAAAAACTAGGAACAGGGGTACACAGCTAGCCTGGCTCTGTACAATGGTAACAAATAATGCACCTACCAGGCCCTTTAAAGCTCACTTATATTGCAATATTACTTTTATTTTTTTATTATCGTGCAATATTAATTTTCTATTTTAGTTTACTTTACCAAACAAATTTTATTTTTATTCTATTAGGTCAAACATTAGCATTACTCTGTATGCACTTTACATTTATTACTTCAGGAATGTTCTATCTTATCGTATTGTAACTAACATGCTTAAAGCTACCATTAAGAACCATTAAGAAAATTAATTGGCAACAATTTTAATAATCGATGAATCATTACAGATTATAAAAGATGCTGCTTTTCTGTGTTTTATATCATTTAAAAAAATTTTTTTTCTTCAAATGAAATACTTTGAAGTTTTGAAAGTGTTGCCTTTGGGCATTCTGTAGTCTCGCTTTGCCAGACCTTCCTCCACACGCTGCGCAGCTGTGGAGGAGGGTCTGGCTACTCCACTCCGGGATGGGAGAAAAACGTGCTCTGGTTTATAGGCATTTACACCAATCACAATCGTCATGGGCGCCACTGGCGTGGAACATGTGTACGTTCAAAAGTTGTTCAGATTGGACCGATAGTCTAGCTAGCTGTCTGGATTTAGCCTGACAGCTAGTCAGGCTAAATCCTAGTTTGTCGTCACTTTGAGGTTGCCAGGTAAACAGTGTAGACTTCAATTCACTGCTGAAAACTCACTGCTCCCAGCCAAGAAAAGCAAAATAAGCACATTATCCAAAATATCAAACTATTCCTTTAACTTTCAATGTTGCAACCTGTTTCTATCCCAACATTATTACTGATTTGGCATTCTTACTTATAGCTATTGGCTTTTCAACACTCAGATCTGTGTCCACATACTGAGACTAAACTGTGATTGTGGTTCAGTCTAAAGCAGGCCTAGATCCAAAATGATATCAATCTGGACTCACTAGTACAAGTACTACTTAAAAAAAATAAAATAACAAATGATTTTGTTTTCAGGTGAAGGTCTGAAGAGGGGCTCACATTCCAGGTCTCGTTCAGGGAGCAGGAAGAACAGAGGCTACTCCATCGGACTGGGTCGCTCTCAGTCTGGAGGCATGTCTGAGGAAGCTGAAGATGTCCTGCTGCCCAACAGTAGGCTGCGTAGCTCACAATTTATTTTTTTTAAAGAGAATGTTTTTTGGGGCTTTTTACTTCATTAGATAGTGATAGTGGATAGACAGGAAAGGGGGGAAGAGAGAGGATGACACGCAGCAAAGGGTCGCAGGACGGACTCAAAGCTCACAATTCATGCATTCATTCATAGAAGCAGTGGCGGATCTAGAAAATTTTACATGGGGGGGCAAAGGGGTAGCGAGAGATCTTGGTAGGGTGGCAGGGGAAGACGGTACATGGGAACCCCCATACGTAAACTACTATGCCCTACTACGCCCTGCAACACCCTGCTATGCCCTAAACTGCTACAACTATTATTTCTAGTCATAGTTCCATTATCTTTTTTGTTACTATAATTACCATTATTATGAATCATAATTCTGTATATCTGTATCCATCTGTATCTAACCGGCAGCGGCCACCAAGACCCTGGGTCTGTCTGATGTTTCTGCCCAAAAGGAAGTTTTTCCTCGCCACTGTTGCACCAAATGCTTGCTCTTTGGAGAAATGTTGGGTCTTTATAACTTAAAGAGTGTGGTCTAGACCTACTCTATCTGTAAAGTGTCTTGAGAAGAGTAAACTGTTGTATATGTAAATATTTACATATCTAACCTAGGGCTGGGCGATATGGACCAAAAGTCATATCCCGATATATTTTGGCTGAATATCGATATACGATATATTTCCCGATATTTTTTCCGCAAAGTGAGAGCAAATGTTCAGTCAAAGCCAAATATGACTTGTCACATGTAGTTTCATAGAAACCGTCTAATTCAGTGAACAGTTGCAAAATCAAATGAATAAATAATAAACAGGTTTCTTCACGTTGTTCATGATTAAATGCTCAGCTGTTCAAATAACAATAAAGGGGGCAGCTCGGTCGCTCCAGTCTTTGACCGGGATGCAGGGCCCCCACACCGCAGCAGACTCGCTGTGTGCGAGCCAGAATGTGCGAACGGCGCTCTGCACGTTTGATGCAGGGACGTAGCTAAGTATTTGAGGGGCAGGGGACTAAGATTACATCTACAATTATTATTTATTATGAATTAATATAAATTAATTGTTTGTTTCAATGTTTTAAGAAGCCTGTGCACATAGTGGCAGTTTGTTTTTACAAGCAAAGTTTTTTGAACACCAAAGTTAGGGGGGCAGCTGGGGGGGCAAGGCCCTACAGTGGGAGGTCAGCTGGCCCCCCTTGCCCCTCTGTAGATCCGCCCCTGCATAGAAGGCATCTTTTATTGCAAATAAAATAGTAAATGTACATTAGATGGATATATTTAGCAAGAAGGTGGTATGAGGTCTTTCAAGATTGACGTTTCTCATATTTATATTTATTCAAATCTGTCTTTATTTGAATTGGAAAGGTTGCAGTCTTGCATTGTCAGCACCAGTAACTGGGAGGTGTTGAGCGCTCGGGAAAGCTGATTGCCGCTTTACTTCAAAAATACTTATTTTTATATATTAAAAGGGCACAAAATGTTAAACTGGCTTTCAATGGTGGCATAGCAACAGCAGGAGCTAAGACTAGCACACTGCTCGAGCATCTGCTTGGCACTGCCGGTTAAAAGGAAAGAGGTGCACAGTGGGCACCGATGCAAATGAGCTGCTTCAGTGTTGCCTGGTAATGCTGTCTTTTTTTAAAACACCTGGTTAGGTTTTGAGAAAAAAGAAGGAATGATTTTGTAAAAGAAATTGAACTAAATAAAGGGCAGCCGAGAGTTAATTTCCCTTCTTTTTGATCATTGTCTAAGATGGAGAGGATGGTGTCTCTCCCTGCAGCACCCCCTCCTCCGCCGGCTGGGAGAGATGTAGCTTCACAGAGGGTACGTGCAACACATCAACCGGTCAGTGAATTTGCTGCATCTCATCCATTTTCCTCCACGAAGACCTTTGACATAAACTGTCTGCCAGTCTCTTGTCTTTTTCTGGGCAGCACTGTGGCGTTGTTCAATATGTGAAACATGAGATTATTGACATTTTAGTCCCTCTCCTTGTAAGTGATTCCGTGGCTTGTATCGACAAACACTGTCTGGACAAACAAAACCATGAGCACACACTGAAGGCACAAACACACTCGCACAAGAAGAAGTGTTTCAGCTGTGGAGGAGAGACAGCTGGAATATGTGTCCTCCGCTGTCACCGTTGCATCTCCGTGGGTGTTTTATCTCTTTATAATGTGAGACTCATGTTGAGAACTAAACAGACAAGAGACAGAAAATGCCACTACTGCTTTCTCTCTCTCCTCCCCTTGTCTAACTCTGCCTCTCTGTCTCCAAGTCTCCCAAAGGAGTCCGTCCGTGACCTCCGACCAATCACAGAAATCGGTGGAGAGCCTTTTTTCTGCCAGGTGGGTGATTGGAGACTGGCTGGCTACATAAATGTGCAGTAGCTGTGGTACCACTGCATGCACAGACACGGGGACTTCACACATATACATATTTAACTGCTCTCTTTTTTAACATCCTCATCTTTATCCATCAGCTGATTCTGACTTTTAGAGCATGCTGTCTTGAGGTTAATGAATCAGGACAATACTGCAGCAGTGGAAGAAGCATACAGAACCTTTACTTTAGTAAAAGTACTAACACCACACAAGTAGAAGTCTTGCATTGAAAATTAAACTTAAGTAAAAGTATGTAGGTATCATCAGGAAAATGTACTAAAAGTATTAAAAGTAACAATACTAAATGCAGAAAAATTCTCACATTTTAGAAACTGGAAACTTTAAAAACAAATCTGTCAATCAACTAAGTGTTTTATCGCCTAGTCATTTCAGCTGGACTGGTTATATTGCTGGGTAGTTTAATTTATAATAAAACATTGTATTTTACAAACTACATGTGATTTTTCTGCAAAAAGCTTAATTTGTAAAGTAACTAAAGCTGTCAGATTAATGTAGTGGAGTGAAAAGTACAACATTTCTCTCTGAAATGTAGCTATTCGACCATCTGACAATCACATCTGATAGACTATACTGGCCCCTTTGAGCATGTTAACATGGTGATGTTTAGCAGGTACCATGTTCAGCTGAGGCTGATGGGAATGTCATAAGTGGATTACAATTAATTCTGAGGGGTACATGAATGCCTGAACCAAATTTCATGGCAAGCCATCTGACACTTCAGACAGACATTTCACACAAAACCTCATGGTGGCACTAGAGGAAAAGTCAGGGGATCACCCAAAGTCATTAGGATTCATCCTCTGGAGACCATGAAAGCATGTACAAAGATGTCATGGTAATCCATCAAACAAGCCATTAAAGTGCCCACATTATGCTCATTTTCAGGTTCATAATTGTATTTTAGGTTGTACCAGAATAGGTTTACATGGTTTAATTTTCAAAAAACACCATATTTTTGTTGTAGTGCACATTGCTGAAGCTCCTCTTTTCACCCTGTGTGTTGAGCTCTCCGTTTTAGCTACAGAGTGAGGCATCTTACTTCTATCCCATCTTTGTTGGGTGTTGCACATGCACAGTAGCTAGGTAAGGACTACTAGCTAGAAGCTAGCGCTGCTAGCGGTTAGCCACCTCGTTCTCAATGGCAAAACACTTCTACACCACACACGAGTTCACCCTAATCTACAAAATAAATTGCATAGAACTACTTACATGTCCCTCGTCTGAAGGTATTCCACGCAAAGTTGGAAGTGTGCCCTCATTTAGAAGAAGTCTCCCGGCTAATCCTGCCTTGTACTGACCGAAGTTGGAGAAACAGCTAGCTGATGTGGTATTAGCTAGTAGTTAGCACACACCAAATGTTTCGACCAATGACGTAGACGGCCCTGCCGATTTTGACCAGCTCACCCGGAGACTGAAGACATTCAGAAACCGTATCTCACTCAAAACAGCATGGATGGTTTTTTTCCCAAGTTTGTATGCATGTGGAAGCACCAGAGACACAAAATAACCCCAAATCCCAGAAAAAGTGATTTTTTTTCATAATATGGGTACTTTAAGATATTCTAGTCTTGACCAAAATCGTCCATTTTTTTGGTTCCTATTGAAAATTTACAGAATATTGAAAAGAAACAATTGCTTCCCCTATCCGTTATACAAGCAATAGACTCAATTTAATAGTGGTGTGTGCTTCTCTCTCTCTCCTCTGTAAGGTTGGCCCTCAGCAGGACTCGTCTCCTGACTCGGGCTGCCAAAGGATTCATGTGTCGATCTCACAGCAAGTCCGGTGATTCAATTGGAGAGAGTGACAACGAGAACAAAGACTACATTCCTCTGGTGAGCAGCAGATCTATAACACGTGAATGCTCTTGTCAACATGCATATCTTTCTAAGGATGCTGATTTAAACCGACTGTAGATTTGTCGGAAGAGACAGATGTGTCGCAGTCTGTGACAGTTAGAATGCATGGAACAATAAGCAGTAGCAGTTCGAAGCTGTTTTAATTAGTCCAGAGGGCTAAAGTGTGCAGCATGTAATCATGCTGAATCTGATTCAAATCCAATCTAGAACCTATGTTTTCATATCACCCCCTTTCTTTGCAAAGTTGCCCTGTCTCGAAAAACAGAATATGGAGATGATAAAAAGAGGTCAGTGGTGGATACCAGTGATTTAATCAGGTATATGCATTCTGATTTATATATATATATATATATATATATATTTCACTATTAATTTGATCTATAATCGACTA
This sequence comes from Perca schrenkii, assembly GCA_025617405.1. NCBI lineage: Eukaryota > Metazoa > Chordata > Actinopteri > Perciformes > Percidae > Perca > Perca schrenkii. Next base: position 33,227,403 of record CM046793.1, read on the forward strand.
AGGAAGGAGTCGTATAATCTTAGCCAAGTGAACTGAAAACCATGCGACAATTTGGCAGGTTTTTTCAAAATTGGTGTAAAAGCAAAAAAGAAATCCTGTTTTCCTGAGCATGGTCTTTTTCTGCCTAGCAAAATAAATTGCAAGTGATAGAACAATCCTCTGTAATTTGCTTAGGGGCCTAAAGTCCAGGCTTACTTTAATACTGTATATAGTAAGACCACACTCTGCTCCTACCTGACACAACCAAGACCTTGAAGGAGGCTCTAATTATGCAGTGCATATCACCTTGTTCATATGTATTATTCATCACTTCAAAGGAAAGACAACATCTGTCAAAAATGATCAGAATGGCTGCCCCCCAAAAATGATTTTCCATTCCTTTAACAACGACCATTGAGGTATCCTATTGCGAGGCACCTCACGCTCAGCTGCTGATTTGAGCAGGAAGTAATCAACCATAGAAGACTTGTTGCTACAAGATGCAGTGCGGTTCAGAACAGCAAGCACTCAAATCAGTTGATAAGGTCCAACCTCACGTCTTATTTTGTGTTTGTCATCTAACTATAAATCGAGAAACCTGTGTGTGTGTGTGTGTGTGTGTGTGTGTGTGTGTGTGTGTGTGTGTGTGTGTGTGTGTGTGTGTGTGTGTGTGTGTGTGTGTGTGTGTGTGTGTGTGTGTGTGTGTGTGTGTGTGTGTGTGTGTGTGTGTGTGTGTGTGATTGTGTCTTTCAATTCTCCATAGATTCTCCATTTGATTTCTATGGGCACATGTCTGTGACTACTCCACATTTTAATTGTGATATTTTTTGAGTAAAATTTGAATCTGCAACGTAACCAGTAACATTTCTCTGTCAGGTAAATGTAGTAGTACAATGTTTTCCTCTGAAGTAGAAGTACAAAGTAAGTGAGTAGTATACAGTTGAGTTGGATATCAAGTTCTTTGGGGGCCCTTCTGTAAGATATTTCAGGGTACAATGGTGCCAAGCAGGCGGCCCATTCCAGGCACTTTTTGAACGGGCACTGCACTAGTGCATAAAAAAACACAAATTGCTAACGCAAGAGAAATTTCAGGGGCTTGAATGCACCCTCCCTCCTTTACAAGTACCACCACACTGCTGATTAAAGGTTTGAAAATAAATTAAATAACATAAGCTTTACTTTATGTTACGCTGTAAACTATTTCCTTCTGCACAGGTGTTGTTGCAATTGGCTAGTGGTGCATTTCCCCTGGACACAGCACTGTGTGATGCCATTAGTGTGCCCATGGACAAGCTAAAGTGGACATCCCCCTTCACCAGCCACCGCAGCAGCCTTGGCCACCTGTCTCACGCCAGCAGCCGCCGTGCTGAGAGTGCCGATGACGCACGCAAATCACCGTGTGAACCAGAAACATATCAGCACGCTATAGGCATCAACAGCCCTTTTCATCTGTCCAGGAGTTCCTGGACGGATGCTGGTCCTGACTCATTAGGCAGTCCTTCCGCCAGTGCTGAGCCTCGGCTCCCCCAACACTCCCAGGCGGACAGCGGACGGGGCTTTGGGTCAGGCGGCTTGGAAACAGCATCGCCCAGCGGTGTGCTAAAGAGGATGCTGGATCCAGAGAGCATGGTGTGGGCCACAGCGGTGGCTCTCGCCTGGCTGGAGCACAGCTCTGCCAGTCATTTCATAGAGTGGGAACTGGTAGCTGCCAAAGCCAGCATGTGGTTGAGCGCGCAGGAAATCCCAGAGGGCCGAGACTTAGCCTCCGTCAAGTCTGCTGCCAACCAGCTCTTCATCATCATCAGACACTGGGATGAGAACCTGCAACTGAACATGCTCTGTTACAACCCTAACAGTGTCTGAGCCCTGCTAATCCAAGGCTGAAAATACAGACCACGGAAAGTACTCAATTCCATATGATACTATGCTACCCGGAGCTGTACTATTCTCTATTCTCTGTTCGGCAGTTCGTCCTCTGAAGTCTGACTTTGCAGTTGTGAACAATGTGTATTTTCTTCTGTTTGTGTTGTTCCTCCAAACATGTCACAGGCTCTTCACAGGCACTATGTGCAAGCTATTACCTTGTTTGTGCCATATACTGGAGCTGGATCTGTGTTAGCAAGGGATCTAGTCAGAGGTATGTCACAGATTTGAGTTTCATGGCCATGAATTTCAGTGTTAAATCAATAGCATGCTAGGCCACGGACCACCAACATCTGAGAAAAGCTCTTATTGTCATCATATTGATGTTATGGGGAGAATGCTGCAAAACAATTGTAAGAAAAAAAAATGTTCCATGCATTGACACAGTTTTCACATCTTTACAGCATTTTCTGTATTGATTGTATTGTGGAAAAAAAATGTACATGACAATATCTGGGTACTTGCTAGCGATCTGTGTCTTTTCTACCGCCTGTTACCATTACAGTGTTCTTAATATTTGCCATTTCTGCAGTTTTATTAAAGCAGACAGAAAAATATGCAAAAAGCTTAAGAAAATTTAAAATATATGTAGCTTTGGTGGGAATCTATGAATGTGTATCCCACTAGCATGTTATTTGCTGTTTATTATTTAATGATACATACAGTTTATATTTTTTTCACTTATCTGAGTATACCTGTCTTAGAGTAGAAGTTTTGATCATGCATTCGTTTTTCGATTCATAGAGATTAACGCAGACCTGGAGTCGGTAGCACCAAACAGATGGTTTAACTAAAATTAGCCTTGTTATGAGCTAAGGGTTTACTATGTAAGTGGATATTTGCGTCTCACTAATTTAAATGGGGTTGCACCACAAAAACTAGTTCTTACGTAAAGATTAGTTGTTAATACGTATTAACACCTTGTAACTGGGTTAGGGTTAGTATTGAGTTGGGTTGGGGTGGCAATGGCCCCTTCACAAGTTGAAAATAATACCAGCGTCATGGGACTTTGTACTGTGCATAGGAATTATGCTTTTTGGGTCAGTGTGCATCACGTGATGAACGTAGAAATTACCAAAATTGCCTAATAGACCCGGACTTGAGACATTCCTAATGTTTCAATGGTCTTACCCGATTTAGTAAATCATTAGTTTGAAAATAGCTTGTTGATTGCAACTTAAGAGGGACAATACACACAAACTCAGTAATGGATTTATTCACAGCTGGTGCAACCCAATCCTGAGGTCTATGGGTATGCTGCCCTGGGATTCAGAGAGGAAGGAGCCCTGCCACAGTAGTTCTGTCATGCTCACAGCTCATTTACCGCAAGTGCCTAACCAAGGTTTAAAGTTGGCAGAAAATGTAGATCTGTTCACTGCAGTTTAATCACTGTGGGTACTGATTGGTTCTTTTTCTTAATTATACAGCAGGTACCCTTCTTTCTTTCTTATTTTGTGACTTGAATCTGTGTGTGGCCCTTAAAAGGCATCTTTCTGTATTTATTTTCCTCCTTTCTTATTCCATCAGTGTTGCTTTACTCAGGTATTTATTAATTTTCCTTCACTCAGGATGAGTTGCATAAATCCTTCTGCATGAACACAGGTGTTTATTTTATGATGTTTAATGACTGAATTGCCACATTGACTACAGTAGATGTCATATAGTAATATTTTTGTGCTGTAATTGCAGTAGTAAGTGCAGCTGTTATAGTTATAAATTGTATTTTTTATGTACTGGGTCAGTTATATAGTGCAGTATCTTTCAACTTGCTGTGTGTGCTTTTATAAATGATTGTTGACTGTTTGAGGCTGTTGAAAGCTTCTTTAGTGTCTTTATAATTGTTGATGCTATGATCAGCTCTGCATGTAATAAAATAACTACCACCAAAGTTACAGGTTCTATAGCTATTATTGCCCCACGACTAATAACAAGGGGTACCTCAAGGATCAATGCAAGGACCCTTCTCTTCTTAATATACACACCTTATCTTTGTACTATTATCTGCTCACGTGGTTTTTGATACTGTTGCTACCTAAGTCTACGTTCCCGCTGGATGACCCCACTGTCTCAAAGTGGATGCTGGCCTGCCTCACCAATATCTCAAAATAGATGATGGACCACCACCTTCAACTCAATCTTTCTAAAGGCCCAGTCACACCAGCTTTTAAAACGACGAAATCAACTAAGTAATTAGTTTTAGAATTCCCACAACCAGTAAATTTGCTTAGGGAGGCAAAGTAAATACATTTTTTTTTGCATCAAATTAAAATTTGGTGAACTTTGACACTCAAATTGACCAAAAGCCGCATTGACAGCGACGGCCTGTGCGCAACAGAGAGCCGTAGAGTCCAAAATGGAGTAAGCTATCGTAGCATTGTCTTCTCCAGTAGATCTCACAAGCCGTTTTCTCATGTGAACTCTGGACAATGTCAGGAGAATCAGGTCCTAACTTTCACGTTTCACACAACAGGAGATTGTCTCTGCATTCTTACTTACTAGTCTAGGTTAGGTGTGGGATGGCGCCTGCGTAGAGCGTGCAGGAGGCAGGACATTACGTGGATTACAACATGTTCATGTAGCCGGTTCGTAATTTGGTTATTAGCAACCGAGTCTCTTGCCGTCCTTGAATTTCTCTGACGATTTCGGCTCTTTACTGACAGAAATAATCTCTCCAGTTATACTTTTTCGTTGCTGCCTTCGGGAAAATCACCCTTCTTCTTTAACCTTGGGTGTTTGCACCAGCCGCATGATAGAAACACCATCAACACACCCACTCGCTTGCTGTGAATTCTCCGGACAATGACCTGCTCTTTTCACACATGGGCTCAATAGGACATTACATGGACTTTGTAGTAGGGAGCTGGCAGGGCAAAGTTTTTTTTAATGTCCAGCCAAGTAATTCAGACATTTGCATTCTCACATACAGCTACTCTGAGTAATGTCTACAAAAGTTCACGGTTGCAGTGAAGCAGGAAAAGTTAACCCTCTCCTCGACTTCCTGTTGTTCTGGGAGAAGGAGCAGTCAGTATTGAGTAAGAGGAAATGAGACGCTACCAAGCCACGGCCAAGCGGACCCAACACAGTTCTTGCGGCCTGAGTCGCGGTGACGTGAAGTGACAGTTCTGTGGGAAGTACATGTCAGGCTACGGCGTAGGGTCCGTATCTACGCGTACCTTCGTACCTACAGCGTTTATTTAACGCAGAATTTTACTGTAAATCAAGCTTAATTCCACTTGGCTCTGATGTGATGTCAAGGTGACATCCACTGCACAGGTTGTGGAACAGAACATGTCTCATTAAAGTCAATATGCTGCCATAATACGGATCCTTGAAATCAAAGAGGGTACACTAATAAGGATGGCAAGACAACATTTACACCTTCCACACTATTACAAGGTGAAACACACACAGCATGGGAGAAAGAGATTTAAAAAGGATAAGCGAAGGAGGAATGGAGGGGCAAAAAACAGAAAAATGATTACGAGCTCATTACTGTGGTGCTAATAGCCATTTCTACCCCTGCTTAATAGATCATACAAGACACAGTCCTGACAGTGTACAGCCTTAATTAGCACACATATACAGAAACACACAGAGTTATATGGCAATCTATTCAGGTGCATTGTGATATTATACGTGGAAACGGCAACCGTAGCATGCCTACTAATTTATATTTACTTAAATACGCAGAGAAAGAACCTTATAAAAACTTTGAATCACACACTGTTGCTAGGCTACTGACTATAAGAAAATGCATGAGAAAATATATTTTCGGATCACATATAATTGCAATATGTACGTATATTCTCTACGTGCTCTACTCACACAATTATGTTTTTTTTTTTTTTCACAAAAAGTCTGTCCAACAGTGAACCTTCTTCTTGCCAATTATTTTCTTACAATAAAGCTACTTAAACTCCTTTATGATGGCCTCTGTATCACAGCAGTTTAATGTGCACATAAATAGCACACAGAACATAAGTAATTACACTGTCTGCTTGAAAGCTAGTCCAGAGGTAGGCCGTGGGATAAAATAGATTAATCTTTTCTTAACTTTAGGGATGATTAGCAGTTCCCATGGAAACCATTGGTGTTCTTTTCCTAACATGATCTATCAAGGGTGCTGCAAGGATCTATCTATCTATCTATCTATCGACTTATTTACTATATCTATTGGTAGTTTCACTTATATATAAAATATTTTAGAATAATAAAAAAAATCCTGCCACCAGCCATTATATTATGATGCCAACCAGCAATATGTACTGCCTGTCATAGAACTCACTCAAATACTAAATTAATCTTATGTTTGAGTGTTTTTGTGTGAAAAACACATTGTAATAACGCTTTTCGCTGATTTAATGATTGCATTTCTGTATGTCACAAGGTACTTGCAATCAGGAGAGACCGAGTCTAATTAAAGTCTGATAAACGATTGCTTTTAATAAATCACATGAATTATAACCCATTAGCCAAACTCACACTTTACATGTGTGCAGTGATGGAGATGGAGTCTCACTGAGAGCATCCACTCAATGAGTGAACATAAGTACATAGCAAAAACAATTGCCGGTGCAACACGGATGTCTTCAACTTGATGATTTTATTTATCAAGTTGCATAACAGTGACTAACGTTTCGATGTATAGTTACATCTTCATCAGAATCCAAGTACAGTTTGGATGTACTTGAACTTATTTTAGTGTTTCCATTTGATGGTATTCACTACAGTTCAGAGGGAAATATTGCACTCTCGTTTATACAGTGCAGCTTTACTCAATTTTGCATTCTAAACCTATGATCAGCTTATACAATATGATACATTTTGATACATTAAGCCACCAAACAGTATATACAATAGTCATATTTTATCCTCCTCAACAGTGGTGGAATGTAACTAAGTACATTTACTCAAGTACTGTACTTAAATACAAATTTGAGGTTCTTGTACTTTACTTGAGTCTTTCCTTTTCATGCCACTTTCTACTTCTATACTCCACTATATTTCAGAGAGAAATATTGCACATTTTACTCCACTACATTCATCTGACAGCTTTAGTTACTAGTTACTTTACAAATTAAGATTTTTGCACACAAACACATGCAGTTTATAAAATACAATGTTTTATAATAAATTAAACTACCCAACAATATAACAGCCTACATGCACAGCTGAAATGATTAAACACTTAGTTGACTGACTAATTGTTGGATCGTTTCCAGTTTCTAAAATGTGAGGATTTTTCAGCATTGAGTACTTTTTTTTTTGATTCAAGATTCACCTTTATTGTCATTGTGCAGAGTACAAGTACAATGACAACGAAATGCAGTTGGCATCTAACCAGAAGTACAAAAAAGCAGAAAAGTGCAATGTGATATACAAAGTATAGACAGGTGGTGCATAGGCAGGGGAAGAAATATATTGCAGTGTTATAAGAGCAGAATAAATATGGCTATGTAATATGAACAACATGTACAGATATGTGCAATGTAGTAGCAGTGACATTATAATAGTAGGAAGAATAATATAGATGTATGCAGTGTATTAGCAGAATATATAATAAGAAAAACAGAATAAATATGGATATTCTGTATGAACCATATAGACATACCTATGTACAGTATGTACAGCAATGTGCAGTGTGGTAACATTATAAGAGTAGTAAGAATAATTGTGCAGGATAAATAGTATGAGGAGCAGTAGAATATGGCTATGTATATGTGTAATTAAGTATGTACATAATACTAACAGTACATTTTCCTGATAATTCTTGCATACTTTTACTTAAGTAACCTTTTCGATGCAGGACTTTTACTTGTAACAGAGTATTTTTTACAGTGTGGTATTAGTACTTTTACTTAAGGATCTGAGGAAATATTTAATAACATAACACTAACAGGGTCCATTGTACATAAGTACAGTTACTTTTGATACGTTAAGTACATTTTGTTCATAATACTAAGTAAGATTTTGAAAGCAGGACTTGTTATGTATTAGTATTGCAATTTTCACGTATAAGAAAAAGATTCCACCACTGCATGCCTTCAACCAAAAGTGAGTGTTTAGGGGTGGTAATGTTAAGTGGCACCACACAGTTTTTTGACCTCTCTTGATAACTTTGGCAATGGACAATTGCTCTGTATTAATTTTTTCTTGTGTTAAAGTAAACTTTCAGTGGCCCTGCGGATTTTTTGGTGCGAATTAGAATGAGTGGAATTGTTATCATTCAGTGGAAACCTAGTCAAACTATGAAATAGGAAGCGTTAATACAAAATATTAAAGGACTTCATGAATAGGTGCTCAGAGTCGATTTTGTTCAGACAAATTATTAGAAAATCCCTCTCATATGGAAGTTAATTTAATGGACTGTGTGGCTTTTAAAGTAGCCTATTCATTGCCACATAGATGTGTACTGTGAACATGGATCATAACTGTATTCATTTATTGAGAAGCACTTAAATATTTTGGTTGCTACTATAACTGGAGCCTAATTAAAATGAAAGATCAAGGCACTAGCTTGACAGCGCACATTTCTTTTCACATAAAAGAAAAGCAGAACTGTAGTGATTCACGGGTACCACTCTCTCAAAAGGCAGCCTTTATGGTTCAATATTAGAAAGTGGTGCCAATTCCAGTTAGACTGCAGTATAAAAGCACGTTTATGAGTTTTGAGTGCAGTGAAAAACACGATACAATATGAACCAATTAGCCAGGATTAAGACTTTGATCCGTATAAAACGCCTTTGATGCCATTTTTATGGCAATTATTTAAATTACAGGGCTGAAGAGCAGTGCATTATACATTTAAATTAGTGTATTTTGACCAAAAGTGAAACCAACACTATGTAGATTCTTTAAATAGATTATTAATTTAAAGATTTAGCAGCCAGCCTCCAGTGTTGTCAGAGCAGATTACACAGTCATCCCATGTGCTTTTCAGATGGACGTCTTGTTTTTTTTGCCCGATTCATCTTACTGACTTTGATCATCTTTCTTTGAGAGAAAACATATCTGACATGTTGGGTGTCAGACCAGCATGCCTGCCCGCTGTGTGAATTCTGAGGATTTGAACCAGGGCCAACTGGTGCATGTGCAGGAAAATGTCTCTTTTGAATTGCAAATGGAGTTAATCCAAGAGTAAATTCTGTACACATCTCATCTCCGTCATTGAGCCCGAGTATCGCTCTTATCATGCAGTTCTTCCACAGTCCTTGTGTGGCATTGAAATTCAAAACTCTAAAGTGGGGAATAATAGAGGTTATGTCTTTGATGGTTCACTCACCATCAGCTCATGCTGCTAAAAACCACTGCAGGACTAGATTAGAGGGTTTCCATGGTGTTGGACCAGAGCTGCTGCTTTTATGTTTGGAGCACAATGAGAAAGAGTAGATTGGTAATGCCTGACGATTGGCTCAACGAGTGAGGTTTTCACAAGTGAGATCTTTCGGTAACATTGCTGGTTTTTATAGCAACACTTTAAAAAGTCAGTGTGCGGTAAACATCTGCTAACAAACATACATCTGACAGACAATGTTAATGAGTCTACAGCCAAGCTAGCAGCTTGTGAGCTACGTTCACATCGTATAGGATGGCTGGTAGCGACGGGAAAGATTCCCTTTTTAACGACTTGCAAGTTTTCGCGGCATCAAGACGGTTGCATGGTTAACAGAGTTGGTTGTGTGCCCCTTCCACTTCTGCGTTTCGAACAAGAGCAGATAAATTCACTTTAACCCTTGTGTTGTCCTCCATCTGTTTCACCTGCTTATCTCCCAATTCTGCATTAGGCCTACATCTTCTTAGCCAACTTCATTCCAACTTGTCACTAGTTTTACACTTCTTGTTGGAAATCATGGTCAACAAACCTCATTTATATGAAATTATACCCAATTTTTGAGTAAAAAAAAACAACAGAAATTATGTATTATTTTCACTAATTGTTAAGATCAGAAGATGTGGAGTGGATAATCACAGACGGGTTTACTGTATGTCAAAGTGTAGTCAGTATATCATTACGGTTTTGAAACCATTTCATTTTTTGGAACCATTCATGTTATATTTGGTTAAAAGAAACCCAAATTTATGATATATAAACTTTAAAAATGGGTCAAAATTACCCGAGGACAACAGGAGGGCTAATGTCTTGCACATTTAACCATGTAACAATTTCCAAATCTATTGACATACTGTAGATGTTTAATGCACCTTTTATGGTGCTGAGCCAGAAACAGTAATGGGTTTGTTTTCTCACTGCCCCTCTTTATCTGTGTGGAGAGACATTTGTTTACAACAAGACTTGACACCTAATTACAACTATGTCTAAAGACATTATCACTACATTTGAATGGTGTAAATTACCTTTGAATTTCACGGCAAACCTTACTGTATACTTGTAGTTAGTAAATTTCACATGCATTAAAAAGACAAGATTCTGTAAGTCCATTGCCATTTGTCTGGTTGAATTCAATTTGGACACACATAGTGTGAGAATTATTTTCTGTAGCCCCTGATTGAGGTTCCTAATATTGACTTTATTGATATTTATTAGATTTAGTTGCCTTATTTTTTCTAAATGTATTTAGTTTTCATATTTCATTTGATTATCAACTTTTTTTACACAGTGAAATCTTTAATTACATAATTTATATGACCAGCTGAATATCTGTCAGTTCACAATGTTTGATAAAGAGTTAAAAAAGTTGTTTGTGTGAGAATTAAATACCTTTAATTGAGAATATAATGCCAAATCTGATCTAATCTTGTACATTCACAATGTATGGAGTTTAGCAGCCTTCAAAGAACATAATTTCCCATAAACCCTAGGGACCCTCACAGGCTGAATGTCAGAGCTCAACAGCAGGACAAAGAGGACTGAACACTGCAGAGATTACATCTAGAAAGTTGAAAAGAGGAGAGTTTGTTATAATCACTAAGGTTTCAATTGCTTGTAACACCTGCTGTAGTTGATGCAAACCTGTCTTAAAATATAGACCGTAAACCACATGCTTAGTTTCTTTTAGAAAGAGCAGTGAAAGAAATGCTGAATGAGCGATTGCATTGAGCTACAGAAGCTAGTGGAATAGAGGCTGGCCCGGACGCGATGTCAGGGTTTCGGCTTTCTATTTAACCACTGCAGAAGAAGTTGGCGCGAGAAGATGATGCAACTAAAAGAGCGCAAGTCAGACCAACAGTGGAGAATGATGTAGAAATGTGACAGAAATTAGCAAGACTTGAGGAAGGTTACAGTCTCATCGGTTCACACAGATTGGATGTTTTCGTCTCTCCAGCTGAAGCTTCCGTGGACATTTAAGTTCACGTACGTCACGATTCATTCGATTATGTTCCACTCAGGTTTGAAATGAGCAAATTGAAAATGCGCATAAACACAGGTTGCTGGAGATGCACTCATTACCATCCCTGTAACGCTCTGGTGCTGGCTTGCAAAAAACAAACTTGTAACAAACAATAATGATGCCAGAAGTAATGGAACAGAAACCAAGAACAGGAGCGGCATAAATATTTGTAAGTAGCTCAGGGTCAATTATGAGTCTGATGGTAAAGTGGGCATGAAGAGGCTTTTAGTGTCATCAATACAGCACTTCCAACAGGAGGGAGTGCATAATGCTCTTCCTGCTTGATTACACTGTACATCTGACATTTAGCTCAGGTTCCTTCAGAGACCAACCGGTATCAGCTCACTCCTGGAGAATAGAGAGGCAAGCCGCTGAATACTAATAATGCCCCAACGTCCCAATGTTAAATAATACATCGGAGATTCCCCTGGCATAATGTGGGTTGATAAAAATGGGATTTTGTTTGAATAATACAGAATCATTTGAAAGTATAAAAGGCATTCGTCGGTGCTCAAACTGCCTTAAGTCTGGAGCCATATATGCATGCAAGTCACCTTTGGGTAAAAGGCATTTAAATAACGTTTTGTTCTGCATATTTCAACGTACAGGCAGTTTGAAATGGAGCAATAAAATAAACTCATTGGGGGAACATGTGGCATCACATTTCCGTGTCTATACATGCTCTCTGATTCCAAATCCTGAATCACTGATTTTCCCAACAGGCAGACATCCCCCTCTCCTGGCAGAAATCTCCATCTCCTTTAAACAGCTTTCTCCTTGTGTCTTTATTTTACACAATGATTGAGTAACGATGAGTATGCAGTCTACATTGTATTTGTCTTTAATACGTTTTCAGTTGCAAATAGACAATGATTTGTTTTTTTTGCCAATGTCCCAGGAAATGTCCAACAATCAGCGTCTGTGATGGTACAGAGATCTCCTCTGTTCAGTACACTTTGCTGAACAGAGGCTGAACAACATGTGCTGCCACTTGCTCAGTGTACTCTGTGGTGAATGTTTGTAGAGCCTAAGCACATGCTGCACATCTTTAAAGAGCAAAATCAAGAAAAGAACAGGACAAGGTCAGCCTGCTCACTTTCTCCACAACAACGAAACAACCTGACAGATGCTTGTACTGTACCATTATCGCTCTAACGGTCTTGCACAGACATTTTTAGTGTGAACCACAACCTTTTCCTCTGGCTCGTCCGTACTGCACAAAACATAACCTTTAATGAACCACAAGGCCTTACCAAAGCTACATCCCAAATAAAAGACATTTAAAAGAAAATCAGGAAAAAACACTCAAATCAAATGTAAAGAATGAGAATAAGCACCAAAAGCATCTCAGGCTAAGTTTAAGTTAAATCCATTTTACAAATAAGGAGTTTCCCAAATTACGCTGCTTCAGATTTTTTTTTAGAAATTATTATACAAAAGGAGTGCACAAAACACATTTGACAGTTTATGTCGTCATAATCCTCTTCCTGTTTTTGTTTAATGTATTATATCTCTTACACAGTAGCTGAAATGCAAACGCCAATTTTCTGAAGTTGACTTGCCTAAACTTACTTTCATCCAGTATTATGAATCTAAGAGGGCAACAAGATAAGAACTGTAGACGGTTGGCTGCACATTAAGCTTTTGACATTTACAACATTTTACTTCACTTTAATGTGTATTCAGAAGGTCTGTGTGCGTGTGCTCTCGCTCTTAAGTGCTGCTTTTAGGAAACAGGTGTATAAAATGTAAGCACGTTCGTAGAAAAACAATTAGTAAATGTTCTATTGATCGACCTTTGTCAGCGTGAAGAAGTATAATAATCTAATTTCCTCTCAGATGCAAGAAGGAATTTCATTTTCTCAATTCTTTTTTTTTTTTTTTACAGATTTCAAAGTTGACTTGAACATTGAATGGGAAATGTGATTCAGCACAGCTACCTATTTATCTATCGGTATGCAAAAAAAGTGCAACAAAATATACTGATATTACCTTTTTTTAAGCCTGAACAGGCAGCTTTGGCAAGACATATCTCTGTGTTATGATGACTGAGTGGACTTCCTACTCACACTTCTGTATATTAGCTGTTGTAAAGAGGCACCACCCTGTCTATTGTCGCCCTGCAGATGGGGCATTTCTTTGGCGCTGGCAGGACGTCGTAGCACTGGGCACAGGCACACACGTGGCCACAGTCGAGAAACACGCAGGATCGCTCCCGGCTCAGGCAGACCGTACAGCTGGTGGGCGTCACGCTGCTTTCTTCTACGTTGAGTTCACGCATGCGTTTCTTCTGCTGCTCCTTGAACTCCTCGAGCATGCTTCTCTCCTTCTTGCTCTCTCGGTGGTGCACATATCGCTTCCACAGGATGAAGAGGAGCGTGGAACACGCGGCGATGCCAAAGACGACTGTCAAAATCCGCCACAGCCGGACGCTGTTCCCCTGCTTCCTGAGAAGAGACTCGTAGTCCAGCCGAGTGAGAAAGTAGCGGAAGCCCTGTTTGGGAGGCTGGAGCTTGATCAGGTTGTTATCCAGGACCAGCTCGCCTACGCCTGTGACGCTGTCTTCCAGCCGCAGCATCTCCTCCGTTTCGTGGATGCCCTTGGGGCGCTCCCCGCTAATGAAGTGGCCTATAACGTTGGACAGGGACTGGACCGTGGGGTGGAAGTTCTCGTATGTGGTCTCCAGGTCCAACTCGGCAGCGTCTAGCGGACGTATAACCCGCACTGTGGCGGCGATATCGTCGTCGTGAGACCCAAGGGCAAAGGCAACGGTGTTGGTGCGCTGGTGGATGATTTTCTCTGTGTTGTTCCTGTTCACAAATATCACAGTTATTAATGTTCTGTTTAGGGCTGCAACTAATGATTATTTTCGATTTATCAGCAGATTATTCTCTCGATTAATAGAGTAGTTGCTTGGTCTAAAGAACAATGGCACAGTTTCCCCAAGTCCAAGATAAGATCTTCAAATGTCTTGTTTAGTCCGACCAACAGTCCAAAAGATATTCAGTTTGTTGTGACATAAAATGGAGAAAACTAGAAATCCTCATATTGGAGGAGCAATGTGGCATTTCTGTTTATTTGAAAATCACTCAAAGGATTAAAAGATTACTAAAATAGTTGCAAATTAATATTCTGTCAATCGACTAATCGTTTCAGATCTAGTTTTGTTAGATTATGTCACTTTAATTATATATAATTGTTAAATCGTTTTTTAAACGTTCGTTTATTAAAAAAGAAGAAAATAAATATCAAATATCAGAAATACTACTTTTCCCCCCAATGGCTGGAGGAGCGTGTCTGTGTTAAGAGAGGGCACCACTCCGGCATTTCTAATGGACCAACGTGCCATTTTCAGGTGCGTTTACATGCTGTTTAATGTGCTGCCGCTGAGCAGTGAATTAGCTGTCTAGACTGCAGACTGACGTTAGCAGTGCATTTCATCCACTGTGAATGTTGGTTGCTCGTTCAAGGTGCAGAACAAGACTGTGTCCATGTTCATAAGTACGATAAGAAGGGGACGTTAGCAGGAAAACAAATGGGTGCTGTTGTTCAGCGAGTCTGCGGCTCTTGTGTTGTGCAGCAGGCTGCTGTCTGGCTCAGTGTGACCGTCTGCTCTGTCTATTATAGAACAACGATATTGCTTTGTGCGAGATTTGATGGCTGCATGAAAACAAGGCCAACCATCTCCGTAGACCGAGAACTAACAATATTCCGACGTATCAATGCAAACAATAAAAGGAAACCATTATGAAACCATAAAATATAAAAGTTCTCCCTTTTGGTTTCTGATTTGTTTGTTTTTTACTTTAGAGGAGAACACAGGCCGTGATTTGCAGAGCAGATATATATGCTGCACAGACAATGGTACAATGCTATTTATTTTCAGTTGGACTTAAATACAATAGCACAGAACTGCCATTCAAGCGTCATCATGCATTCTGACTGTCTGAGAATACTCTTAACAAGATTTAAAACCTCTCAGCGACTCACCAGAGATGAGTGGTGCGATTCCACACCATCTTTTCCTCTTTCAAGGTCAGTCTTTCAATCACGCCTTTGCAGTTATCAACAAACTGACTGCTCAGAGTTTCCTTCACAGATCTCACTACACCTGCAGTGGGCATAAACAAGACACAGTGTAAAACTACTGTTGTAATTATGCATTGTACATTTTAGTCTACATGATCAAGTTAATTAGTATATGTTAGTTAATTTTACAAGGTAAAAATGCACTGCACAACACTGAAGCTTCATTTAGACTTTCAAGGTGGTGGCCCAACACACCTTCTATGACAGCATATGGGACACATCGTCCAGGAGTTTCAGACAGGAGGTTTTTTAAATCCTGATCAATGGAGACTTTCTTGGCTTCCTGCGGAAACAAACACTTACGATTAACAAATGGAATATAACAGGCAATAAATGAAAAGGGATAGTTTGGATTTTGGATTGTAGTGTCGTTTCAATTAATTAGTTTGGGTTATTGTGTGACTTTGGTGGTTTAAAAAGGGTTTGGAACCTGCAAAACTAACTAACAAACTGACCAACTGAGGTAGCGGTAAACCAGCAACTCCCATGTTCTGCAAGGTAAAATTACCGTTTATGTCAATGGAGTCTGGTGGCTTTGACGAGAGCGTAGACAAAGGCTTCAGTTGCCACGTAAACTTAAACATGGGCAATTTGACAGCAAGGTAAAGCTGTGAAAATATTCTAAATATAGTGTATTCCCAAACTGCTCCCATCCGCAGCAGTACATTGCTTAGCTTCTGTGCCTGTCCTCCTGCCTGCTTCTCCAACCTGGGGCCGTGCCAACCACCATCTACTGTAGGTCTGTTTTTCTTATAATATATCCTGTTAATACACTGCATATATCTATATTATTCTTACTACTATTATTATAATGTTACTGCTGCTACATTGCACATATCTGTACATGTTGGTCATACATTGTTCATATTACATAGCCATATTTATTCCGCTCTTATAAGGTAACTGCTAATACACTGCACATTTATATTTAATTTATATCACTCTAACCCACCTTTATGTAAACCAACTGTATACTACTGTCTACACTGCACTATATTTATTGTCCTGTCTATGCACCACCTGTCTATACTTTTGTATATCACATTGCACTTTTCTGCTCTTTTGCACTTCTGGTTAGACGCAAACTGCATTTCGTTGTCTTTGTACTTGTACTCTGCCCAATGACAATAAAGTTGAATCTAATCTAAAACACTGACTGACACAGACTATGGATAGGTACCTAAAAAACTTCCAAGCCATCCCTTTAACACGCTGCTGACATTCACATGACATAGACAGAGTGTGATATGTGGCTGACCTTTAATCTGGCAACCGTTGTAGCTCGGCTCTTGTAAATGGAATAGAAGACTGCAGTCAGGGCTGAGCTGGTGGCTAAAACCACGATCTGTGCAGTTGAGGGTTTCCCACTGGAGTCCATCCTCCTGTGATTTGCAGCATTCACTGCTGTTGTAAGAAAGATGATGAGCAGAGAGATTAAGAAGTTGCCTGTCACTCAAATATACATTTCTTGGTGTACACAAAACCACTGGTATGACATATGTACAATTTGGAGCCACGTGTACTTGAGTATTGTTCATTTTCTGCTGCTTTCCTTTTTTATTCTAGAGTTGCTTCTAATAATTATATTCATTCATACTATCAAATTCCCACAGTCCAATGGGACATATTCAAATGTTTTATTTGTTCATCATGAAGTTCAAAACGCAAAGACAATCAGTTCACAATGATATGAAACAGAGAAAAGAAGCAAATCCTCACATATTTGAAGATGAAACCAGAAAATGTTTTGGATTTTTCAATGTTGACTAAAACGACTCAATTATCAAAATAGTTGCATTTCAGAAAGAAACATATCCGCTACATTCATTTGACAGTTAGTCACTTTGTACATGAAGATCTCACATATGATCATCTTATTAAATATGATGCATTGTTGAAGATACGCATATATAATTACCTAACTCTCAATCAGCTACCACAAAATAATAATCCTATAATATATTATAACATTTTACTTTAGTAAATACTTGAATCATTTAAGATTCAAGGGATTTTATTTGTCAAATATACATACAAGTAGTAGTGAATTGTTGCGTCAAACTCCCAGGCAGTGCACATGCACATTTCAATTAACGTTACAAGATATTATTAAAGTTAAACAAACGAAATACCAGATAAAAATATACCAAAGTGAGCAAGATATTATCCCTGACCATTGCGCATATAATGTATACTGTGAACTTTTGTACATCCCCCGGTATATATTTTTGCACAGCCTGCACAAACCCATATAGCTTTCTTTTATGTTCTCTTATAGTGTCTGTTACAGATTTCTTATTCTATTTTTATTTTCTTGATTGTTGCAGTACTTTGCTCTATGTTTATTCCCTTCTTAATATGTTTATTGTATGCACCCAACACACCCAAGGCAAACTCCATGTAAGGAAAAACTTCCTTGGCAAGAATATAAATCTCATTCTGATAAACTGACTGTAAATGAGCCCAAGGGGAACTGAGCTTGCTCATTTAACTATAAGGAAAAGACTTAATTGATAACAGTCCAAAGCGACTACGGCTTAACTATGCATCATTTTAGCTAGCTTATTTAGCTAATATCAGCCATGACTTCCTTCAATTGTACATTCATTTGATCACTGGAGTCCAGTAAGTGACACGATTTGAGCTGCACATTCACCACTCGGCTAGCTAAAGTTAACACCAGATATCTCAATGCTAATACTGAACAAATCACGAGCTAAGTGATGATATTACATTTTGTCGGAAGCCTCTAAAAGCCTTAATTCGTAGCGTTTAGCGACGTTAGTTTAAGTACAAACTAGCGTAACAGGTAAATATCTAGCAGCGCCACACACTTCCTTGATTGAGCTTACTAGCTAGTATGCTAACTAGCTAAACTAGCAGTTTGTTAGGCTAGCTATCGACGCTCCAGTTAAATTAACACGACTTAACCGCCCGTTTAAGATATATTGTAGCAAAGCATTTTTTTTATCAGTGATAGCTTGTATGAACCGCGGCTGTCAAAAGGGTTTGTCTAACCTGTATTCACTTCACACTCGTCCCACTGTCAACAGAGGTTTAACAACAGCTGCGGCTCTCCACACTTCAAAATAAAAGCTCTTGAAATGTAATATTCCTCCCTGCCAGCAGATATCAGTATAGAATCACGTATGGTAAAGAAAGACACAGGTGTAGACAATAAAAATCTGGGGCTCTTTAATAAATTTGTCATCATTATTGTAATTAGTAGGCTAACACCTGTTTATTTATTTATATATTTTTTTATTTTAGTTTTTTTTTTTACCAGTGGTGGAAGCAGTAGCCTACTCACTTAACACAGTAACACTTAGACTACTTCAGTAAAAGTAGAAATAGACCTCCATTGTGTTGTAGTGGAGGCAAAAATCTCTTGAATACCTCAAAACACGGGCAAATAAAACCAAATCTATATGTAAGAATGGATAGCCTACCACATCTTATTTTTTTTCAATTTTTCAATATTCTGGTCTAAAAACACCAGAGGTGGAAGAAGTACTCTGTACATGTAGCTAGCTTTAAAAGTAGCAGTACCACAGTGTAGAAAAACTCTGTTACAAGTAAAAGTCCTGCATGCAAATCTTTCAGCAGAATGGCCCATTTCAGAATTATGTAAATTATTTTATTGGATTAAAGTTAGTGATGCATTAATGTTTAGCCTATATTAATTTAATGTTGCAGCTGGTGAAGGTGGATCATTCTATTCATTTTAAAATCACTTGACACACTCAAGTATAAGTACCTGAAAATGGTACCACCAAATAAATACTTCATTACAAGTAAAAGTGCTAAAAATGTGACTTCAGTATAAGTACTATTAGCAAAATGTACTTAAAGTTGACTTATTATGCAGAATGCTGGTTATATTATGATAGAATATTTCATTTCATTTCAATACAAAGCACATTTCACAAAACTTCGATTTATGGTTAACTGTACAATAAAAGGCAACAACTGGCACCCTTAAGATATAGAGTAAGTGTGCATTTGACACAGGCTGGAGTGAAATTGTAGCACTAGATTGTGCAAAATGTCTGGCTTAAACTGCACAGTTGTTGTACTGAGCACACATTTTCTTGCAGGTTGTTCAACAGCTGGGAATGATGGTCCATAATTGGTCTGCAAACTTTCAAATCTCCACAGGCTTTCCAAATAAAAAAACAACCTCTGGGTCTGGTTGAGGATGAAACCATGTCACATTTCTTTTGTGATGCATGCTGGTGTTTCCCCTCTGAATATCACTCTTTTGATGCATTGACAAAATATCTTAGAGAAGAAAGTAATGCATCTTTAGAGAATCATTGTGCCATATCTTTGTGAAGTTTAATTGTTATTGTGTTACTCCACGGTCACGGTTTGATTGCTGTCGGTGCACATACTTGATTATTTTCTGTTTTAAAGATATATGTATATTAACTGCAAAAACACACTAAAATTAGTGTGTAGTATGGATTGGGACACTGTTACTTGTGTTGTAGCAGGACAAACACAGGTGTAACAACTAACATTAATGATTGGTCTGTTCATCATCAGTGTTATATTAGTTTCACCTGTGGAAGCCAGGGCTACAGCCTGTCTGTGCCCAAAGTTATAGAATTGGATAGTCCAAATGTTCTTCATTATAATTAACGGACAACTGGCATTCATATAGTAAGTAACTAGTCAAATTTACATCATTTCAATAATTCAATTTTATTATTACGTCTAAGCAATGAATTATGTCTCAGGAGTTCAAAACAGCTTGACTCTCTGTTACTTGGTTGGTGTTGAGAGTAGGGCTGGGCAATATATCGATTTCATGTCAACATCGATATATGAGGCTAAATATCAACTTAGATTTTGGATATTGATATATTGTGAAATGACACAAGTGTTGTCTTTTCCTGGTTTTAAAGGCTGCATTACAGTAAAGTGATGTCATCTTATGAACTTTAAGACTTACTAGCTGTTTTATTATTTGCCTTTACCCACTTAGTCATTGTATCCACATTACTGATGAATAATTTATCAAAACTCTCATTGTGTGTTAATATTTTGTCAAGGCACCGATACAGTATCGCAGCAATATCAACATCGATGTATTTGGTCAAAAATATCGTGATATTAGATTTTGTCTATATCGCCCAGCTCTAAGTTGAGTGTTTTCCATCTCACATTTTAGTTATCTCTTGCATCGTTTACACATTCTCCTTGTGTCACTGCAGATGACATAAAGTCAGTGCTTGTGAAATCATTACAGATTCTTACCCATAAAATAAAATTATGAAGGAGCACCGGCACCCACATGGCCCCTGGAGGGTATGAAAACTTTCTTGCCCTGAGTTGACCCTCCTCAGCTAGTGCTTCATCCCTGCAGGCTGCATACAGATTAGTATAGATTATGCTTTCTTCACTCGTATCAACGGCAGACTCCAACCTTAACCATGACTTTGGGTCTACTTAAAATTCCTCCAGCAGTGTACACACATTGCACACAGTTACATTTGGATAAAAAAGGAGGGAAAAAAATCCCAGGAATAGATTGGATGTTGTCAGACAACATAAGGCAGAGTGTGAGTTAGTAGATTTATAACAATGAGAGCAGAAAGCCTTCTGTTTTGATGGATTGCAACCCATATCTGACAAGAACCATATTTCAACTGGAATAACCATAGCTAAATTTGCCTTTAATATATTGCTTCTTTGCACATTGCCATTGCATTATGTGTGGTGCATTTCTGCAAAGATGTTAAGACCTTTTTAACTTGAAAATTCATGCACCTCTAAGATTGACTGAACCTATCCATAATGTCAGGTAAAGAAAACATTTCCAAAGAAACATAAATCATAACTTTGGAATGTAGAGATTTTTGGAGTTTGAGTTAAGTGCAATAATGATAATTAAAAACTATGCAATTTATTGTTTTATAGGTAATTTTTCAAATACTTAATACATTCACTAGGGGCATTCAGATGATGGATTGTATTTGCTGCCTGACACACACACACACACACACACACACACACAAACACGCACACACGCACACTGTATGTCCCAAGCCACTTCTGATTCTTTATTTGCTCCAGGTTCTCCAGCTGTCAAAAAAGCTCCGTTGCAATCCATTAAAACACAGGTAGTGCACAGTGCACTGCAGCCAATTACTCGTAAGTGAACTGTGGAGCAAATAACCAGCAGCCAGTTTCAGTCAGTGAGCGAGCAGAGCTGCTCTGGGTTAAAAAATAATGTCTCTGTATTAGTGTTTTTTGCCGGTGGACCACACATCTGAACAAGCGTAGACTGACACTCATTTCATAACCAACCTTCAGTCTGACACAACCTTCGCTGTGCTTTTCAACCCATTCGTCAAACGTCAAATCATCAAACAATTTGACGTAAAATTTCTTTTGTATTAGGATAACTCAAATGCATTCATTACAATTTCAATTTGACAACATAATCAGTGTATAACTTCAGAAGTATAGGCCCGAGTTGGGAGAAACAAACCGGAGTACCAACACGGGTCAGACTTTCAGGAGTTTAAGGAGGAGAAAAAAAAAAGAGTGATTATGAGAGCAATGACACAATGCCGTTCACTGCAGAGAGACAAGAGGATACCTTTATGAGCCAGAGTATAGGTTACAGATGAAGAACTTTTGCAGAAGCAGACTGAACAGGCCGAAAGAGAGAGAGAGGGGGATCTTCTGTGGAAAGAAAAGGTCTGTCTTACGGCAAGGCACAGTAAAGCAGTAAAAATATTCTAAATATGTGTTTATAATGTGTTTTTTCTTAAAGCTATAGTGAGTGAAAACTTGACGGACTCTTTATAAGAGGTAATTGTCTTGTAATTTTTATGTTCTATTGGTCTTCAAAGCTGAACGCTGCTGTTGTCCTTTCTCAGCGGTGACATCAAACGCATCACTTGAGCTGCTGCCCGCAAAAGTCGCCGGACTACACCATTTTGTAAACATAGCCATACTGAGAAATACAGAGAGTTTTGTAGAGCTGATAGGCATAATTAGCTTTGCATCAACTCATTTGGCAATGGCTTGAATGTAACGGATGTTCCTTAATACAAAATTGTCGTGCACTATAGCTTTATGTGGCTAATATACAATTTTGCTGCTCCCCCCGTTTACAGCAGTACATTGCTTTGCTTCTGTGTTGATAGTCCGGTCTTTTTCTCCAAACTGGGGGCGTGTCGACCACAATCTACTGTAGGTAATACACTGACTATGGATAAGTACCTCATATAACCCCACTTCAAAAGATCCAAACTATGCCTTTAATATAATGAGTTAGATTTCCCACTGAAATGTTTTATGTAAACAAAACATTAATTGTAACTTTAACTTCAATGGCCTCATCTCTGAACTACCCTTTACAAACTTTGGATAATAACAGGAGTAGTTGCCACAGAAAACCCCTCTGGCTGAATTAGTCTGACATAATCATCCTGACATGTGAATGATTAGCCTGCGAGAATTTTGTGTTTTGCTTCCGACGGGAAAAAGGTACAAACTTGTTTTCAACCCCAGCAAAAGAACAGAAATGCCCTCTGGGCTTCTATTCAATATTAGTCACCTTGTGTTGTGAACAGAGTCTACCTTGCAGATCCAGTGCCCCCTCTGCCCACGTATAAAAAAAAAAAAAACTCCCACTTCCTTACTTTCTCTGAGTGTGTGTCACATAATGATTTCCATTTAAACAGCCTGACACACATTCACGTGGATTTCAGACAAACAGGAATAGCGACAGCAGATGGAGGCAACAGCTTTATGGGAGGAGTACAAGAGACGAGAAGAACATCATGTGTGTCCTCTTGGTGCTACTAGTGTTGAAAGGATGACAGTTGGAATTTGCTTTGACTGGTTCAGATTATCCTGGCACCTTGCCTATCTGTGAAACATGCTGACACACTCCCCTGCTATAGAGTCTATCCAATTATTCACTAAGAACAGAAACACACAACAGTCATTTCATTTCAATTTACATTTCATGTAATAATTTGTTGGATTTGTATATGTTGAAATTACAAAATTTTGTGCAGTTTAGAAGAAATTAGATTATTTTTATTGTTATTTTGCAGCCAAAGAACTCACTTTTGATCTTTTGAATGTCAGATCTTTAAGTAGGGTAGCTTATTCTGTCAGTTGTGAAATATCTATCAGAATGGCCTACCTCCTATATAAATGTAGTTTAATGTAGGATAGCTCATTCTGTCAGGTGTGAAATATCTATTATAATGGTTTACCTCCTCTATAAATATAGTTTAGAGTATGGCAGCTCATTCTGTCAGGTAGGAAATATCTATCAGAATGGCCTTCCTTCTTTATGAGTGTGGTTAAATGTAGGGTAGATCATTTTGTCAGGTGGTAACTATCAGAATAGTCTACCCCCTATATAAATGTAGTTTAACACTTGCACACTCTGCTGAACACAGCCCACTTAACTTGTATGCCATTCTGACTTGCCAAACACCATTGCTAAGCATATAAATAGGATACAGCATCAATCGCAAGTCTACTTTTAACTTCATTCATGTGACTTCAATGGACTCAACAATTCAATATCAAGGATACACTCACAGGTTTTGGGGCATTTGGTATATGTAAAACCCATTTGGAATAATTAAACGATTATTTTTTGTTCTCTCACTGTATAGCACAACTTTAAGCTCTACCCTGGCCCACAATCTGCTCATTCTACTGAAAAGCACATCAGTAGGAAAAGTCTCAGTTCCTCGAGATATGAAATTAGCTGGCATTCTGTGCTTGGCGGACAGCCTCTGAGGATTACTCAACAATGAATAATGTATGATGAAGCTATTTGGCGCAGACTTTATTGTAGCGCGCCTCATATACACACGTTTACCTGCACCACATGATGAAACACTGATGATGCTATTGATACTGAATATGGAGAATATGGATGATTTAAAATGCCGTATTTCTATCAAAGTGTAGATTTTACAGATCATTGAATTTGATATGAGAGTGGGATCAATCTTCTCCTCTAACTCTAGGCAAAAAAAGCAAAGTAACCCTTTAAAATGCTTTAACTGGATTCAAAGGTAACAAAATAAAATCCACATACGAGCATCTCCAAAGCTCACTAAATAGCACATATTGATCGTCTTAATCGTACAAAAAATGTAATTCTTAAAACCAGTGGTGGAGGAAGTACTGAATCTCAGTACTTAAGTAAAAGTACAAATAACCAGAGACATATTTACTTTAGTAAAAGTAGAAGTACCACAATGACAACCCTACTTAAGTAAAAGTAAAAAGTACCTGATTTTAAATGTTCTCTAAGTATTAAAAGTAAAAGTACTTGCAGAACGATTTATTCTCTTAATCTTATTTGCATATTAAAGGAGAACTCCGGGCAACGTAAAAATTGCCCGGAGTTCTCCTTTAAGTTGGTTAGTTCGTTAGTTTGCACCTTGGTCAGTGAGGACGCTGTGTCTAGTGATCGGTGGTTCAGTTATTTTGATGCTTAGCTTTGACGGTATCCATACTGTCCACTACCACAAACAAGGCCTGGCTTTTAAAAAAAAGTTCCTATCCTAACCAGCATAAAACGGAAATATGTTGTTAGAATCGGAATGCGGTTGGTTTTACTCATGGATGTATTTTAAGACAGTTTTATTTCCTTTAACCATGGGAACGTAAGCAAATAAAGTGTATGAAGCAGCAGAAATTGGGAGGCGGTTGCGAAGAGGTCCAGCCAAATAAGATATGAACGCTTCTTACGCAGCCTGACGGAGAAGTAAATTATGCTGTGGAGAGAAATAGATGGCGACTATGATTTAAAAACGGGAATAATAAAAAAACATTTTCATTTTCACTTTTACCGGAGGCTGTATTACCGAGGGTCAGCGGCGCTGCGCCCGGGCTCTGGAGCACCGGAGCCGGCTTGGAAGCTGATGAAGGATCGGCAGTGCCCCATATTTTATCCCCATATCTATGGCAACCAAATTTCACTGGTGAGACAGACATGTGATGGTCAGGAAGCCGTTTTGGCACAGGGAAAAAACTGATCAGAAAATGTAACGAAAATGTAACGGAACGTTGTAGAAATGTAGTGGAGTAGAAAGTATAGATAATTGCTGCAGAATGCAAACAGGCTTAATATTACGGGGGCATTGGCCCCCCCCCCCCCTAGAACTGCCACTGATGGCTTTATTTTTTATTCTATCCCTTTAAGTGCTTCCAATCCAGATCCTGGTCAAAAACGAAGTTATGTATAATTCAAATCAACAGGCACTAATTGGATGTTATTTCTAATTTCGCTTGGCTAATTGGCTCATATTTGTCTTCTTTGACGTTACATGCAAACTAATAAATCCCTTCCTAATAAATCACTTCCTTTGGTGTTACAGTACAGGAGTAAATGACGGGGAGTTGACCTGCAGCAGGTCTCCTGTGAATGTACCCTTCTCCTGATTATAGGAGGGAATGAGCCTCCTGTGTCTAACGTCCTGCACTCTCCCTGTTCATTAAACCATGATTCACTTGAACTGCATTATGTATTCAGCCAAGCTAATGGGAATCTATAGTGTGGGAATCAGATGATATTGATTACCATCCCTTGATGCTTATACTTCCTCTTCTTGTAAACAAAGGAATTACCTCAGCTTTTATCATTTTTGTTTGTTGATTGGGTGTAGGCATGTTTTTTTTTTATGGCAGCAGTCTGATGTATAAGAAGAAGCCCTTTCTTTCTGTCATCATTCACTCTCTCTCTCGTTCTTCACTGGGTGCTGCCCTGCCTTGCTGACGCCCTCACGTACAGCCATGAATCAGCCATCTAAGAGCCGGGCTCCTCTCTGTCAGGCCCCTCTAATTGATTACACCATGCTGGGTAAGTGTAGTGTGATGAAGAGAGAGCCCAATTCAATTAGGCTGCCTTGTAGACAGAAATATGTAGCATACACCGCCCTGGATAAAAGGATGTCTTCAGGAGCAGCGAAAAAGAACTGAGGGTGAAGCGAGGAGGATTTGGGAAGTGAGGGAGTGGTGACACTGATAAAAGTAATTGGATTGCTATGATAACATTCTGCACCCTGGGTTGCTTGTGTGAGTTGATAATGGATGTGTATGTTCCACTGAAGGAGAGCGAGAGAGGGTGTTAGAGTTACAGGAAATGAGGACGTCTCAGGAGGCAGGGCTGAGCTGGAGATCAGTTTGTAACCATTTTCAAATGTGCAGCTCAATTGTAAAAACAAAATTGGTTTTAGACTGAAATATCTCAATAACTGTTGGATGGATTGCCATGAAAGTTTGTACAAACATTCACAGTCCCCAGAGGATGAAGCGTCCTGACTCTGGTGAGCCCCTGTTTTTTCCTTGAGCATCACCATTAAGGTTGACAATTTTGTTTTTTATTGAAATTTCCACAGAACTATTGGATGTATTGTATTGTAATAAAATGTAGTGCAGATATTGTATTCATGGTGCTCAGAGGAAGAATCCCTACATCTTTGGTGATCTCCTGACTTTTTCTCCAATGCCACCAGCAAAGTCCTAGTTTTCACTTAATCAGTAACGTATCTAAAAAAATATACTAAATGGATTGGCACAACATTTTGTACAGACATTCATGGTTCCTAAAAGATGTATTGGGATGACTTTGGTGATCCCATTTGGGGTTTTGAAAGGATTTCGATAATAGTAATAAACCATAGCACATTTTTCTCCCATCCCAGAATGCTGTGTGGACTAGCCAGACCCTCCTCCACAGCGCAATAGTCTGGCAATGCCAGACTATTGCGAATTGAACCCACTTTGTCGTGGTCCTGCATCAACCTCTTGGGGGTTCTAAGCATCTTTGTTATACTCAGCAACGGCCCTTTATACATAGTAATATAAATAATAAATAAATAAATAAATAAAATTGAAGTAATAATAATAGTGATAACATAAAGTAATAATTCAATCTACACAGCTCTATGAAGAAGGAAATCTCTCTCAATTCCCATTCTCCTGTTACGAACCTTGTCTCTTAATCTTTTCCATATATTATATATATGTTGTACTTAGCAACAGTCTGTCATACAGAAAAAAACAGACAGGGCAATGCCTTGATTGACCAATCAGAATCAAATATTCAACAATGCCGTGTAATAATTTGCAATAATGACCGGCCCTTACTTAACATCAGCATCTTGGCAATTGTCAATATGCGCATTTTAGCATGCTGAACTTAGCAATTAGCTGAAAGCACTGATGTGCTTACTGTAAGTAAAGCTTTTGATCTTGATCCCAACATTGCGTGTCTTGGTTTATTGTCCAGTTCGAGTTTTATCAGTGTTTGTGCATTTTGCATTTGGTTTTATTGGTAGATCTGTTGTATGTTTTAACAGTTATTATTTGCATGGTTTTGTTGATTGCTGTGGACATTGTATGTTGCACTGAGGATCAAGGTGATGAGAAGCAGCTGTGATTGGCTGGACCACACCCCCCCGTCCACAGCTCAGGATTGGCCACAGCATAGGGCCATACCATGTGACACATCACATCACATCACAGAGGTGATTTATGGGACCAAAGGCCTCTCAATCTCATTGTACTTTGGAGGCTCAAGAATTCTGATACCGTCCTGGATCAGATCATGGTCCCACTATTTATTTACTGAACATTCAACTTAGACTGAGAATAAAAGTCTCTGAATCATTTCCACAGGGTGGTCTTTATGGTGATTGCCCAAACCATTAAATCAGTTTTTTACCATTTTCAAACAGTCTTAAGTTTGGCCACACACTCTCTGGCTGTGCGTGTGGTTTACAAAGAAGCTCCTGGGCCACTGAGAATAACCACGCTTATTAAAGAGAAGTGAAAAGATAGGAACAGAAACGGAATTCTAAATAGTGCTCTTTCACATCTTCATATGAGATAGGGCCTCTAAAGCCAATCAATCTGTCTTTCTATTCATGGTTTTCATTATTTCACAGCACACACATCAGAGGTAAAAAAAAAGAAAAAGAGAGACATTTTTCAGTGTTGCCACAGTAACCTCTCAGCAGAGAACTTCATCCACCATCTACACTTGACAATTCAGTCTGTGCTGCCCTGCGCAGCTCGGTGGCAGGCACAGATGATACTTCTTTTGATTCATTGCACGATAATCCTCCACAAAAGGGAGCAGTCACTTTTCTTTGCCCTCGTTACAGTTTTAGCCAGTGATACAGATGTTTGGACACACTGCATTATTGTAGGACAGATGTTGCGCATCCATGTACTCATTCAGACCTCCTAGAAATTACATATTTCTACTAATTTGAACAGCAAATATGATTTAAGGGAAAACATAACGGCATCCAGATTTTTTATCAGCATAATAAGGAAACATTTTTAATGAATGTATCTGTAGAGTCGCAAAATGTTGATACTGATTGTATATGCAAAACATCCACTCACAAAGTATTTTATTTATTTTTCTACAGTATCCGCTCGTTATCCAGGTTGACTTTTTTATGGTTATGTTTAAGCAGTTACAGCACTTGTTTGCATTTTGAGAAAGA
This sequence comes from Perca schrenkii, assembly GCA_025617405.1. Taxonomy (NCBI): domain Eukaryota; kingdom Metazoa; phylum Chordata; class Actinopteri; order Perciformes; family Percidae; genus Perca; species Perca schrenkii. Next base: position 33,256,261 of record CM046793.1, read on the forward strand.
TGGTGTTCTTAGTTAAATATTAGACAAGACTTAGAGTCTACAGCCTTGCTAGCAGTTCAGTGAGGTGACATCAGCATGCTAACATGCTGTAACGTACTGTGTAGGAACCATGAATATCTGTACAAAATGGGCCAATTTACCTGGTAGATGTTGAGATATTTCACAGAATAAGTGAAAGCTTTGACCTGCTGGTGGCACTATAGTCTCACATTGCAACATTTGAAGCATTCCAGGATGGGAGAAAAACGTTCTCTGGTTTATTGGCAATCACAATCGTTTTGGGTGGCGCTAAGCAATAACAATAATAAATAACGCTGCCTCTGCGAAATAGCCTCGAGAAGGAACTTGTTTTGGTGGAACATGTGCACGTTCAAAGGTTGTTTTAGTCGTGCAACAGAAAATTCAGATTGGACAGATAGTCTAGCTAGCTGTCTGGATTTACCCTCTGAGGAACAGTTAACCATAGTCCTCAAAAATCCACCGCAGTTTAAAATGCCAACACAAAGAAAGCGAAAGGTGACGGACATCTGGCCGAAATGAGGGACATTCGGCGTAATTTCTGGCAGCACCTGAACGATCCTGAAAATGAAACGTCGTCGATATAGACTAGTGGCACTATAGGAAAAGTTGGGGATTCAAAGTCAGTAGGCTTCAGCCTCTGGGGACAATGAATGACAATGTACAAAGTTTCATGGCCATCCATTCAATAATTGTTGAGATATTTCAGTCTGGACTGAAGTGGTAGACCGAGAGACAGAGAGACCGACTGTCAGACGAACATTGCCGTCCCTAGAGCGATGCTGCCAGCCTGGACAAAAGGTCAAGTTAACCTGAAGCGCAAGACAGGATGTCCTTATATTATCAACATTTAACTGAAATCATGTAATTGGCAAAACAAATTAGTATAACACTTTTTTTTAGGAGACATAGTTGAGAGTTTATAAATTATTTGGCTTAATTGCCTCATTTCAAGAGCTGAAATGCAATTGGTAACAAATTGCGCTGTGTAGAATATAAATCACATTTTCAGTTACAAATAAACTGGGACTCCTTATTTCAAATGCATATTTTATGTTTCTTCCACGGAATTGTTAGATAAGTGCTAACAAACTATTTTTAATCCCAGAAACTTGCTCTTCCTTTTGAATTTCTCTTGAATTAATTAGCAACACCACTCTAATGGAAGTTTTAAGTCCAATCCATATACATATATTCATAGAGTTTGTATTAAAGATGGAAATTCTGCGCGTTGCGTTTCTCAAGACGATCCCAAAATTGCTGATGTCACCAGACGTTTTACAGCATGTAAAGGACAGTACAGACTTTAATTTAGTTGTTACACAATGTTAGTCCGTGTTTTAGACCTCATGCTCACAAGATCAATCATACTCATTCAAACATCACACTAAGCATGAATAGGTGACTTTTACAGCAAAATTAACAAGTCACATAAGTCCCCTGAGAGAGAGTGAGTAGGCGATGTACCCTCTTCCTCAGGTTTACAATACACATAAATATAGTGATACCTCAGTGCAAAGCTGGACGGATAAACAATGCTTTGGAAGGGAGCCATTTGGAAGCAAAACAACGAAGCAGGGAGGGGGATGAGGGCGCCTGAGCGCCAGGCTTAGGCTCCTGCGCTGATCAGCGCTGCATGATGCAGACAACAGAGGAGGAGGAGGAGGAGAGGAAGGAGGAGCGAGCGAGCGAGCGAGTGAGTGGGGGAACAGACTGGCTGAAGCTCGCAGTTCTCAGTCTCTCTTCAGTGCTTTGTGAAGCAGCTTCTTTTTGCTTTCCCTCTCGCACGTACCTGCCCCTCCTACTCTTTTGCCTGAGCTGACAAGAGCAAACGCGGCGGCAAAAAGAGGGGCTCACTCGCTCCAACTCTCCCCGTGCCATGCTGCCCTGGAGAAGGAATAAGTTTGTTCTGGTGGAGGATGAGGCCAAGAGTAAACCCAAGAGTCTGGGGACGGGGCTGACCTACCACTCCATCCTCTCCTCTCTTCTGCGCTCCTGTCCGGACTTGCTGCCCGACTGCCCCTTTGACTGGGTGGGCAACATCTTCCATACCAAACGGCAAAAAGTGGAGCTGAACAAAGAGGAGCCTGTTTACAACGTGCGCTACCTGGGGAGTGTGGTCACCATCACGGCAAAGGGAGACGGCTGCACCCAGGAGGCAGTGGCCAAGATCTGGGCGAGGAGCAACTACGGGGAGCAGAGCGTCAAGATGAGGTTATCCGTGGGGCCGCAGGGCATCAGGATGAGTGCTGACAAATCTGGGAAAAAGAAACCCATCCATCTTTACTCACTGAACAGAATCACCTACTGCGGCGCTGACCCGTGCCGGCCCAAGATCCTGGCTTGGATCTACAGGCACCAGGTCAAGAACATGGCCGTGGTGCTCCGGTGCCACGCCGTCCTGGTTAGCAAGTCGGAGAAGGCCCAGGCCATCGGCCACAGCCTCTACCAGAACGCCACCTCAGCCTTCAGCGAGTTCAAGCGGCTGAAGCGTCAGAGCGATTTCCGGCACTGCCAGCAGCAGCTGCTGGGGGAGGAAGCGGTGCCCCTGATGCCTCTGAGGAGGCTGCTGAACGGGCAGTGCCACTACAGACCGCCGGCCGACAACCCCGGCAGCGCCACCCGCCTCTGCTCCATCACAGAGGAAGAAGAAGAAGAAGAGGAGGAAGAGGAGGACATGGAAGATGAGAGGCAAGAGATGGAGGAACCAGATGAGCAGCAGGAGAAGCAGGTTTTTACAACAAAAACAGACCCGACTCAGTTGTTATCAGAGCTGGACATTGGGGATATTGCCAGACTGGAGCAGTGCCAAATCAACTTTGTCAGTGACAGCAACAACAACACGTTTACATTTATAACCTCTCTGGTGTGACAGTAACGCAGTTTAAAGAATTCTGCAACACTACAGTAACACATTCGTCTCTTGGCCCTTCTCTGGTACCCCACTCAGGCTCCCTCCTGCCCCGTTCCATGTAATGTGAAGTGTTTACTAGAAACTTCTCCTACTCCCGGGTGGTGGAGAAAAGGCAGAGGATCGTTCTGTGGGAGCAATTTCTATGCTGGCCAGATGGCTCAGATGCTGGTTTTGACGATAGCAGTTTGGGAAACTGCGTGTTTACAAAGAGGGCTGGGGATGCACAGACTAACGATAGCACAATGACGAATGAGGACAATGGTTTCAGAAAAAAAAGGAGAGATCACTGGGTCACATATTGATCACAGCACCAAGCAGGATGTGTTTATTAGTCTTCTATCTTCTTATATTTGTGAGTATAATTTATGCCGTGTTTGCCAGCGGGAACATATTTCGGATCGATTTGTAATATATTTTTCAGGGAGGTTCTTTGTAAATTTGTGTGATTTTTCTAATATGACAATCCTCACTGAAATTGTTCACAGACTGACCTTTTCCGAATGCTTACAATCGCGACAAGTTATCACGGTTTTACTAATGACCATGGCCGACTAATGAATAAGGCTGTCATTTAGGAAGCAAGCCATTGAGTCGACATGTTTATTGCTGTCATTTGTTACGGTTCTTATCATTTATGCATGACATGTCAGCAGTAACCTTTTCGTGCGGAGCTTCTGTCTATTTTCATGTGACATCTTTGATCCTCGGGGCTTTCAAAATGAGCACTGTGATAAATGTGTTGCTGGGGATAAAATACACAACTGTTCACGTAGCAATGTCTAACTATGACCTGAAGCTAAGCTTCTACCTATTGCTTTGTCACCTGGTTTGCCAACATGACAGCAAAAACTGATTTCAATTTGCCTTCGCTTTTTAGCCAAGTTTTGCTAATACAGTTTTTCCACATGAGCCCTTACAAATGCAGATGGACCCTTACAATTTAACACAAACTGTTTTGAATATGACTTTAGCTAATTTCCTGTTGATAATTTATGTCCTATTGTCAAAGATGCATTGTGATTATTATGAGATGAAGCTATCTATTTTCCAAATATGATGAATAAAAATTACCCTTACTTGGGTTTACTTCTTGAATCACGGAGGGAGGGTATTTCTAGATGTTTTCAGAGATTATTTAAATGAATCCAACAATTTTTGCATTCCACTACCGTGCATTTGCATATTTCTGATGTGAAAATATGCCTGACCTACACTTCAAAAAGGGAAAAAAACATATTTACATCAGCATAATCTGCTTCCTGAGCTATACAACTGTATGAAAAAGATGTTTTTTTGTCACAAGAAAAGACACAACTTTACACAGCCAGTCAGTCCAATTAGATGTTAATGTGGTTTGATAAATTTCTGCAGGACTTCTACTGGCTTCTCAGCCTTTTTTTACTCTGAGGAGAGCAATTAATCAGCGGATTGAATTGTCCAGGAAATGAACATAAAGCACCTGCCTCGGCAGGACAGCTGTCTGGCTCTGACAGAAGCGATTGATCCAAAACGGGGACCGGAAAGTTGACTCACCCCATCAACCACTTTACTGCAAACATCAGCCATTTCAGTGACGACAGAGTCTTTAAAATCTTTTACTGGAATCGCACAAACACCAGCAAGTGACGACAATGAACCAGTGCCTGGTGTTTCACAATCATCAGCATCTCTGTCTTTGAACAACTCTGAATTAATATATTCCATATTATATCACCACCAATATAATCTTGCAGGGCAATAAATATATTGATGATCTGTGGAATTATTGAAGCCCAAACTGTTCATAAATTCTGTTTAATTGTTTTACGTAACAACATCAAAAGCTGTTTGATTTGACAGTGGAGAGTCCTCATTAAGAATTCTGCTTGTGCAGAGGAATAGGTGCAGCTCTGTTTATGTATCAGAAAACAGAATCATTTTGAGTTGGTTTATATTACTAAAATGGGTTTTTCTGAAGGAATACTTTCAGATGGAACCTTTTGAAATCAATATTTTTCTTCTTCTCCAAGAATAAGCTACCTCTGAAAAACTAAAGGGACCTGAAGTCAGAAGATAGATAATAAAGGATTCCTGTGTCCTTGCCACACAACCCATAGCAATAGCTGCACATTGTGGATCCTAAGAGAAACCATTTTTATTTCTTTATTATATTTTACTTGCATTTTAATCTCCAGCCTGTTCGACAGGCTCCTGTTCTGCATATATAAAGTCATATGTACACAGACAGTAGGTGATAAAGTCAGACTATTTTCTCACTGACATTCATGCAGAAATGCATTGTGTCCGACATGCTGCCAGCGTTATGTTAACATGGAGTAGTTAGAGGAACCACAGTGCTTTTATGTAAACATAACTCTTTGTCAGGCAAGCAGAAGAGAGGGAGCAGATGGCAGCAGCAAGGTGCATGCTGGGCTTTATCACAGCCATCTTCCAGAATAACAAGGACTCAAGGCCAGATCCAAAGCTTGTTGTGGTTGGCCACATTGTCAGACACAGGAGACGCTCTTAACGGACACAAAGTCAAATCAAATGTGGCACAGCGCTGGCCTGTCAAGTATCACATATAACCATGCTGTGCCATTTCACAGCAGGATGTCTGTGGAGACCCATAAAGCTGTTTCTGCTTGCACACAGCTGTTTAAAGGCTTTCTCATCTCTGTGCGGAGTCTGCGAAGCAAAACGCAGGGAGATGAGTGACAGCACCGCGGGTCGGCTCGCCTCCATCACGGCCCAGGAGAAGAGGAGGAGCACAATGTTGTAGCCGAGGGCAGCTGGCAGCAGGTGGTGGTCCGTTTTGTTCCAGTGATAATTATAAAAAAAAAAAAAAGTGTTGAGCAGCTTCTGTGAGAGGATGGCAGAGAGGAAGGACACTGTGGACCAGCGACACTCCGCTCAGTACACAGAGAACAGTGTAAGATCTTGTAAAAAAAAAAGTGTCTGTGTGTTTTAGAGTTTATGCAGCTGACTACAGACAATTTTTTCCACATAACATTGACCTTATTTCTCCCAAAAAGTCAATTTAAACGACAATATAGTTTGTGTCTGTCCTTCTAGAATGACATGTGTTTTCTGTTGTGACGTCCCTATTGGAAAGGACAATATAATTTGTCTGAGCCTCAATTACTGTTAAAAGATAATGTGACAACATTATGGTTAAAGTTTGTTTTAGGTCAAGGCACAAACATGACTTGGTTAGGTTTAGGGAAAGGACTGTGGTTTGATTTAAAAAAAGTACTAAGTTAAGGTTTGGGGAACTTTATTCTCACTGTTACAATAATAAACACGTTGTTAAAGCTATAGTGTGTAACTTTTTGATATTAATAAACATGCGTTACATTAAAGCCATTGCCAAATGAGTTGCTACAAAGCTAATTAAGACTATCAGCTCCACACAACTCTCTCTGGATTTCTCAGTATGGCTGTGTTCAGAAGATTGAATCGTCCGGTGACTGATCATGTTTTTTTAATTCTCCGTTTCCTCCGTGGCTACCATGGTGGCTACTAGCAACTGCGTGGGGGAGGGATAGGGGCGCGTGCGCGATCACTGTATCACGCGCTGACAGAGTTATTGTCATTACTTAGAATTCCTCATGGGGGAGACAGAAACTACACACCATAGCTTTAAGTGAGGGAACGAACAGAAGTGTTTGTCCAATATTTTGTTGACCCATCCACCCGGGTGAACTTTGTCGCTCAATAGGCCTGTCACAGAAGGTCCCATACATAAGCTCGGGGAAGTGGCTCTGCCTTGCTCATTAACGTTGGTGGGGAAATTAACAAGATGTGCATTTGTCAAACCCACTAGTAAGTCTTCATTAAGCAAGTCATTTCTCTTATAAAACTGAAAAATACAGTTTGAAAACACTTCATAATACGTAAAGCATACATTTCGTAGAAGTAAGTTCCCTGGTGCAGCATCTTCATCGTGATGCGTCAAACCATAATGGGCTCATTACTGCCCCTTGAAAATACCCACTGGTACTTGATGCTTTGTGAGAACTGCAGTTATATCAGATGTCCCCCCTCAAACAAGGCTATATAATACTGTCACTTGACATTACATATGCCGTTTTTGGGCACTGAAACGACCGATGCTGTCATTCTTCTGGGGAGGACAGTTTCTATTTCTTGCGTTATTTTGAGGTTCCTATCATTACAATCAAAGGAGAATACTTGAGTTAGAGTTACAAGTTCAAATGATCAGACTATCAAAGCTAACAAGCAGCGTTTTCCATCTCATACATATCTTATAGCGTATTCTGAGAAAAGGAGTTGCACACCTGGCAATTTGCAAATGAGATGCCCTGCGTTTTGTTGCTCAGCAACACTGTCAAAACCGTACTGAGGCAGAGGAGGATTTCTGTTGGTACAAACAACAGCACTGCACTCTAACTGTAAGATCCAGATTCAGGATTTCTTTTTAGCTTGACTGAAAAACTTGGCATATTACACAACACATCTTCTCCGCATGGTCTTAAAGTGAGCAGAAACTCATTATACTAAGTTGTCAAGTAGTCTCCTGAGGCCACTACTGTTCCTGTTGAGTGTAAAGACTCCGTCATAAAAAAAAAATCCTGAGTGCCAGTGAGCATAACTATACAGCTAACTAATTTATGAGAATCAGGAATAAGTTACTGCCATAAAATATTAATGGTTTTATCCCATAAAAACATAATAAGTAACGCCAACACTGTCTGGGAAGAAGTCTGAGATGAAAATTCATACCTCTGGAAAGGTGTGCGTGCATTTTGTTTAGTAATGCTGTCCAGAAAGGTGAATAATATCTCTGCTGTCTCTTTTCTGCCCAAAACAGCAAGGCAAGGGCTGCAGATAAATTTATGTTAGTGAAACGATTGAATCCTACAGCCTTGGCCAGTTTTTCAGTAAGCTTCACTGCACATCCATGCACTCCCTTTTTGCTGCTGACTTTATTGAAAATGAGCCACAGAAGATATTCCCTGCCCTTTCCACCACGGTTCCACTATTATACCCGTTTAAATTACTCTTTGCAAAATTGGAAAAAGCCTCTTGAACGATTTTTTGTAATAACGTTACGCAAATGAGAGAAGGTAATTTTATGAAACCTACAAGAGGAAACGTAATGACCCTTTCATACACCAGCTGATGTCTTTCCACCACAGGCTACAGAACGGGAGGATTGCAGGAAGGTTGCACGTATCTTTCGTCCCCTGACGTCACCAGAGAGCCATTAGACACACTGATTATGAAATCAATAACCTGGAAGCACCATAGTGCGATTTTATAGCACCCAATTGGAAACAGTACTGCTCATGTCCTTGCAGGGTCTGCTTTCATTGTTTTGTGTTTGTTGTGCGTCAGCTGCTTTACTGCTTGTAATGGTGAGATCTGGTTACGCTCTGCATCCATCCACCTTGAACGACACCTGTGACATACGCTGCTGTAACTACATCCTGACATCAGCAGTGCTCACAGAAAACAGGTTTGGATTGAAAGAGTCAAATATGAAGAGATATTTTGCATTTGTTCTTATGATAACATGGGATTTTGAAGGAAAAATTCAATGTATTTGAGAAATATGCTAATAACAACAAGTCAACGATATGGATGGTTGGTTTCCTCTAACCCCCTAATAAGACCAACAAGAGCATTTGATAAAATAATGTCCCTAGCAGTGGCAGGAAATAAGACCTCATATCTAAACTAGAGAATGTATCGGTCGCGGTTTTGAACGTAAAGGTTGCAATTTTAAGCACGTCCTTAAAATTGTGAAATTGTGGTTATGTTTAGGCACCAAAACTGTTAGAAAAAGATTTTGGTTTGGGTTCAAATCAGATGTTGCTTCACTTCCTGAAGGTTACGCATGTTATGCTGGATGTGACTTTCATCAAGTGAAAAGAAAACTTCATTGTTTACTTTTAGTTTTAACAAGACTCAACGCCTGCTCTCTTGGGTGAAAGTCCTGTGTTTGTTTGACCCATCCACCACCCTTAAATACCTCCTTACGCGGAAATTTGGCGATCTTCTATTTCGTCATCTTGCTTCCTGCTTTGCTCCCTTCATAATGACTACGGCCACTAGAGGGCATCGCCACAATAAACGTAAATATAGGTCGTAATTTTGCTGCTTGAACAAACAGCGTCTGGGATTGTTTTTGGGGCAGGATAGTCTTGCTAATATGCTAATATGAGTGAAATGAGAAGATTACCTTACCAAGCACAACAATAGATGGACCCAAAAGCAGACTCAGAACAAGGAGATTCAGATTACAGAAGATAAGCAAAAGAAACTGCGAAGGCTAGGCAGCATCAAAGGTCCAACAACAAGTTGTGGTCATGAAGTCATCTACTACCTTTAAGAAACTTGAGACACAAGTGCAATGAGATCCGTGACAGACTGGATCAAGTCTTTCAAATATGGTTCTTATTTCACATTCTCCCCTACTTCTTTTTTTTTGAGGGATTTTCCCTTTAATATATAGCGACAGATATACAGATATACTGGAAAGGGGGAGAGAGATGGGGGACGACACGCAGCAAAGGGCAGCAGGTCAGATTTGAACCCTCGCCGCTACAGGACTCAGCCAACATGGGGTGAACGCTCTTACTGGGTCAGCTAGAGGCCTCCCCACGTTCTCCCGTACTTCTAACACAGCTATCTCAGGTTATTAACATTCACTTGGTTGCAATAAAGATAATGTACCCAGTAGATGTCTTCTTTGTTTGTGTTTTAAACGTTTTAAACCACTTCTGCAGATGTAGAGAGGAAGAACATTACAGTCATATCATTTGCCTCCTTGTTAAAGACGTTGTATATTAGTTCTTACGAAACACTGGGGGGGAGGGCAACAGGAAAGTAATTGGCTGCAATTATCATCACATTTGCTGCTATTTGCAGAAACAGTGGATGTGTACTTGTCATTATACCTGTGGGTCTCTGGGTTCAGTCTGACGCAGCATTGTTAGCTCTTTGATGTCTGAGTAAAAGGCATGACTAATATCATGACGAAATGGAAGCACTTTGGAAAAAGTTTTGTGAAGTAGAAGAAAACAAGGCTCCATCACAGAGAGAAAAAATCCCTATTTACCCCTAAAGCATTTTGTCCGACTGCATAGAGGCAATCAGTCCAGCATCCGTTTGTCTCCAAGTTTCCTATTACCCGGGGAACGGAGAAACAAGGTACCAGAGAGCAATCACACACGCACGCACGCACGCACGCACGCACGCACGCACACACACACACACACAAACAAAAGCAAAAGTCATAAAGCAAACTGGGCCAGGACACATGCACATGTAAAGCTGGGGGCATTTCATTTAGGTAGACTGTTTGAGAATAAGACAAGTCTTTTTTTCTGCCTTTGATGAGCTACCGAGAATGGCAGGTGGATTACAGGGTCAGTGGAGTGGGTGGACTTGGCCGGCATGATAGTGGGTTGGCAAATGCCACAGAGGAGGCTGCGTGTGTGGACACGAGCCATGGCCACAGTACCTGAATAAACAAGGATGCACAAAAACAAGCAGGCTGGACCTCTGCAGCCTATTAGAGGGGACACGCCAGGGTACATTTAAAGCTGCGGCAGCCATAAATGCTTTTGAGTCTTCGTTTGCAGATACGTGAGAACACTTCAGATACTGAGGTCCAGAATGTGTTTAAAGAGATGCATGACCAGATCATTTGGCCCATCTTTGCTGGTGATATGTAGGGCGGCTGGCATCGGAATTGGAATCTTTTTCGTCCAATTTTCCTGACGAGTGACAGATCAACTAGAACTGCAAGCAGTTATGGGGTCCAAGCTTCCCCGACAATAATACAAAAAAACCTACTCATGAGATAATTTAGGACTTTTCTATTTTCTTGGGCATTTCATCAGTGTAATGTTTCCCTATCCCTATGCATTTCACTGAGATTACCCCATTGGGCGATTTACATGCATGACAAATCCCTCTTTCTCTCTCAGAGAGAGAGCCCACGTTCATTTGGGATCAGCAGGAAGTCATTATAAAACCTGCCAAACTCCACAGAGTGTAACCTTGATGATGAGGTTAAGGGGGTTGTCATCATTATCTGAGAAGTTTCTTAATAAAGGATAAGACAGATTAAAGATGCAACGCATTAGATCACATGGAGGGTTATGCCAGGCCGAAAAAGGCATACATTAGCTTTGTTTATTTTTAACAGCAGTGCATGACACAGAACTGCTCGAACATTTAAGCATCTATAAATTTATCGTGTCTGCATTTAGCCGCTCCCCCTCATTTATTTACAGTTTTCTCCATCTTTTCTCCTGAGGTCAGTGTCCTTGTATCCATTTTGTCAGTTATCTCACCAGCAGCGCATGACACGCCAACTCTGTAAATGTCGACAAGAGCTGGAGGGGACTATTGATTTGGTCCCCATAACCACACACACACACACACACACACACACACACACACACACACACTGTAATGCCAATGTATTTAAAAACTCATCTGTTGTGTCTGGATAAGTAAAACAGACAGCCATCACCACAGATCCCTGAATATCCTCCTGCCTCCTGCTCATGCTGTGCTTAATTTCTTTCATCAAGAGTCTTCATCAGCTTTCAAAGAGTTACCGTATGCTGTCTGCTTCATAGGTATCCAACTTTGTGGAGAAAATGTAAACTACTGAATATATATAAACTAACTTCATATGAAAGCGTATTTGTTGAGTATATTCATCAAAACACAGTGTTTTTGAGCACATTTGTGTCTAACTGTGTGTTCAGACAGAATACTGCATACAAAGTCAATGGAAAGAGACGAGTGGACATGAATTTGCCCGGAGCGGCGCAAATTGCAGTAAAGACGCGTGTCCTTGGAAATTTCGAAATCTTCAACTTCTTCAAAACGTGCACATGACCTGGGGCTGAATGGATCTATAAATGTACAAAGATGAGAAGGCGAGAGACTGGAGGGAAATAATTGAACTGAAGAACTAGAGTTTCTGAGTTATGTCAGAGTCTGAGCTGCCATACAAACACACACAAAGGCACACACTGTCAGTACATGTTTTGGTAGCTAGCTTACAGCCAACATCTGTACAATGTGACGGCCCTGGGCCTTATGACCATATGCCAGTTTTGGCCTGTCTCTGTTCCCCTCTTTCAGTTGGCTCTGATTGACTGGCTCATCCCATCTCATTTAGGGATTGACCTCAACTGCTGAGAGTCTATACGAGCTGGGTGATTCCATGATGCCTTTCTCACTCTCCCTCTTGGAAGGCTGGTGCTTTTCTGGCACCGAACTTGGTTTTGTTTGGTTTCATTGTGTTTAGTTTATCCTTTGCTTATGTTAAAGATGGTTAACTTAACAGTATTCAATAACCACGATGTTCTACTTCTGGGATTGTTCAGGTGCCGCCGGAAATTCCGCCGGATGTCTTTTATTTCAGCAGGATGTCCATTACCTTCCGCTTTCTTATGTCAATTTATGAGGTCTATGTTTAAGTGCTCCTCAGATCTCTGCAGGGTAAATCCAGACAGCTGGCTAGACTATCTGTCCAATCTGAGTTTTCTGTTACACGACTAAAGCCACTTTTGAACGTGCACGTGTTCCACCAAACAAGTTCCTTCCGGAGGCTATTTTGCAGAAGCACAGTTGCTCTGTCTGGCAAAGAAGATTGTGATTTGTTTAGAGAAATGCCAAAAAACGTTTTCCTCCCATCCCAGAATTCTGTGTGGACTAGCCAGAACCTCCTTTACAGTGCTGTGGAGAAAGGTCTTGCAAAGCAAGACTAACTTAACATTTACACTTCCAAAGCATTCAGCATCCACTAATGATTAACTAACTTCACATACAGTATTTTACTTTAGTTGAGTTGTCTCAGATACATATTCTTGTTTATTTAACTCGTTGTAGTGTGGACTTCCCTTATTTGTTATGCTCTTGAAAGAGCTGGGCTAACGAGTTGGTATATTGGCTACACAAAGGATCCAGCGGTAACTTTGTCTGAACTTACCTTGAGATGAACATTGATAAACATTTCATCTGTTTTTCAGCAAGCCTAATGTTGGTTATGCTATTTCTGAATACGTCACAATTCGTGAACCTCGAGCTTTCCGCAAATTTCTACTTACCTAGTTGTGAATATGGACTCTTCTCATAAACATGGAAAACACAAACTCATTTGAAAGCAGCATCTGTGCGTTGCAGGTTAGGCACATAGAAAAACAAAAAAGTTTGGACACACCTTCTCATTCAATGTGTTTCTTTATTTTCATGACTATTTACATTGTAGATTCTCACTGAAGGCATCAACACTATGAATGAACACATATGGAATTATGTACTTAACAAAAAAGTGTGAAATAACTGAAAACATGTCTTATATTTTAGATTCTTCAAAGTAGCCACCCTTTGCTTTTTTTGATAACTCTGCAAACCCTTGGTGTTCTCTCAATGAGCTTCATGAGGTAGTCACCTGAAATGGTTTTACCTTCACAGGTGTGCTTTGTCAGGGTTAATTAGTGGAATTTTTCCCTTATTAATAAAAAAAGCAAAGGGTGGCTACTTCGAGGAATCTAAAATATAAGACATGTTTTCAGTTATTTCACACTTTTTTGTTAAGTACATAATTCCATATGTGTTCATTCATAGTTTTGATGCCTTCAGTGAGAATCTACAATGTAAATAGTCATGAAAATAAAAAGGAAACACATTGAATGAGAAGGTGTGTCCAAACTTTTGGCCTGTACTGTATATACAGACATATATTGCAGTAAAGAAACTAACATTAAACAAACACCAAATATGTATATTGATTTCTTAGCCAAAATAAATTTTGATGTCAGTTCACTTTAACTTCTCTTGTTAAACTCTACAGAACGTTAACGTTTGACAGCTTAGTACTAGGAACACGCTCAAAGATTGAAAAAAGCTGAAATCCCTGCTAAAGTTGAGTTCCTGAGATGAGATGTGTAAGAATGCATAAATGGAGCTGCCATTTTGTGAGAAGACTGCCTAAGTGGAGCCTCCAAATGATCTCGGTAACGACCTTTCATCTTCTTCACAGGTGAAGTAGGATGCATCAAAATAACAACTTGAAAGGCCAGGCTTGAGGTTTGCCTTGAAACATAATTGAGGGGAATAAAAAAGTCTTCTCCACAACTCAGAGCTGCTTCTCACGTGTCAAACACAGTGAGGCGTCAAATTAATATCTTGGTTATGTAGCCGGGTGGAAAAAAACACTACAATTACAATGGTGCCCTACAGCTATGCTCAGCTGTGCCATGCTACATCCTGTAACCCCCTGCAGTGCCCTGCTATGCCATGAACTACTATGACTGTTCATCACACCCCCAACCGGCACGGTCAGACACCGTCTACCAAGAGCCTGGGTCTGTCCCAGGTTTCTTCATAAAAGGGAGTTTTCAATTCAATTCAATTCAATTCAATTCAATTCAATTCATTTCAATTCAATTCAATTCAATTCAATTTTATTTATAGTATCAAATCATAACATAGGTTATCTCGAGACACTTTACAGATAGAGTAGGTCTAGACCACACTCTATAATTTACAAAGCAACCAACAATTCCAACAATTACAGTAATTCCCTCAAGAGCAAGCAGTGCGACAGTGGCGAGGAAAAACTCCCTCCGGAACGGTTGGGGGTGTGAGGAACAGTGGCGATAATAGTCACATTAATAATGGAACAGTGACTGGATGTGGCGGGAAGCTGCAGGGTTCAGCAGTAAGCTGCAGGGTTCAGCAGGACGCAGCAGGGCACCTTTGAGCTCAGCAAGGAGTGCAGCAGGACCACGGCGACAGCTGGAACCAGGATCTTGGTGCCAACGTTCTCCAAGGAAATACGCTGGGGGAAAAAACATAAGGACTCCGGGGAAACTCCCCAGAAGCTAGGATTAGTAACTAGCATTTCCGGGACGGGATACACGCAAATAGTAATAGTAATAGAAAGGGAGAGGAGAGAGCAGCTCAGTGTGTCAAAGGAAGGAAGTCCCCCGGCAGTCTAGAACTATAACAGCGTAACTATAACAGCGTAACTAAGAGAGACAGGTCATAAGGAGAGGTAGCTTTTTCGGGCTTAGAACTCTCCCCCTGCCGGATCGGGCTTGGCTGGCCTGCCTCCCTCTACTTTGTTATGTTTTATTAATCTAACAATTATGAAGAGAAGCAGTTGGGCCAGTTAGGTGAACACTGCAACTCCTCACTCCCTAACTATAAGCTTTATCAAATAGAAGAGTTTTAAGTTCATTCTTGAAAGCGATTACAGTTTCTGCCCCCCGAACCCAGATCGGGAGCTGGTTCCATAGGAGAGGAGCCTGATAACTGAAGGCTCTGGCTCCCATTCTACTTTTAGAGACTCTAGGTACCACCAGTAACTCTGCATTCTGGGAGCGCAGTGCTATAGTGGGACAATAGGGTATTAGGAGCTCTTCTAGATATGATGGTGCTAGACCATTTAGAGCTTTGTAGGTCAAAAGAAGGATTTTAAACTCAATCCTGTATTTTACAGGAAGCCAATGCAGAGAAGCTAATACAGGAGAGATATGATCTCTTTTCTTAGTTCTTGTGAGAACACGCGCTGCAGCATTCTGGATCAGCTGGAGAGTCTTAAGGGACTTATTTGAGCAACCTGACAGTAGGGAATTACAATAGTCCAGCCTAGACGTAACAAATGCATGAACTAGTTTTTCAGCGTCGTTTTGAGACAGGATATTCCTAATTTTGGCAATGTTACGAAGATGAAAAAATGCTGTTCTTTTGTTTTAGATTGGCATTAAAGGATATATCCTGATCAAAAATAACTCCTAAATTTCTGACAGTAGTGCTGAAGGCCAGGGCAATACCATCTAGAGTAGCTATGTCTTTAGATAATGAGGTTCTGAGGTGTTTAGGTCCCAGTACAATAACTTCAGTTTTGTTAGGGTTTAACATCAGAAAATGATATGTCATCCAGGATTTTATATCTTTAATGCACGCTTGAAATTTAGCTAGCTGACTGGTTTCGTCTGGCTTGATTGACAAGTATAATTGGGTATCATCTGCATAACAGTGAAAGTTAATTGAGTGTTTCCTAATAATATTGCCTAGAGGAAGCATATATAGGGAGAAAAGAATTGGTCCAAGCACTGAGCCTTGAGGAACCCCATGGCTAACTTTAACGTACTTGGAGGATTTATCATTAACATTAACAAATTGAGATCGATTAGAGAAATAAGACTTAAACCAGCTTAGTGCGATTCTTTTAATGCCAACCAAGTGTTCCAATCTCTGTAACAGGATTGAATTTTCCTCACCACTGTCGTACTAAATGCTTGCTCTTGGGAGAATTACTGGAATTGTTGGGTCTTTGTAAATTATAGAGTGTGGTCTAGACCTACTCTATCTGTAAAGTGTCCTGAGATAACTCTTGTTATGATTTGATACTATAAATAAAATTGAATTGAATTGAATTAAAATTCTACAATTAACACAACGAAATAGCGCTGTCCTTTTGGATGTACCCCTGAGCGCAAAGGATATTGGGGAGGAAGCCGTTTACCACAGACTTGATTAACGTTAATGTTTTTTCTTTTTTGCACAAAATGTCAAGTGAGAAACATACACAAGTACATACACAAAAATACAAGATTACTGTCATTTCAAATGTATAGTTTTTAATTCCTAGTTTTCCTTAGCTTGGTCATTATGGTATATGGCTGCAGCTTCATATGAGCAAAGATTCATTTTCTTGTCTCATTTTAATCACATTTCTGTTAAATTCAAAGCCCACATAGTTATCCCCAAATGTCAAAGTCTGTCCTTAGGCTATGCTTTTTATAGCAGACAGTTTCTGGCCTTTGATCTGCAAGTGCTACTGTTAGCTACTGTTTATGCACAGTGGCAAATGGCTCTGCCCCACACTGGCTGGTAAACAGATTGATATTATGGTGATTTATCACTGCTAATCAAATCAAGAAATATATCCAGGTCACTTACGTAACATTCACCCCTAGCAAGCATTCACTGTGCTCATATGAGTGTGTAAAGTCTGTATTATGAAGTACACTCACAGCAAGTACAGTTTAACAAGATGATCACATTATATGGAATTATATTTGTGTTTTAATTCTGCTTTGCAAGCAAATTAATCATATATATAATATTTTGTAGAGAGATGTTTAATCCGCAAAAAATAATTACATTTGAGTAACAATTTTCATGAACAATTTTTAATCTATCATTCAATGAAATTCGTTACATAAGGATGTTGCGCAGTACTGTTGTCCAGTCAACAGACAGTTGCACATCCAGCAGTTACGGAGCAACATTAGGCTACTCCTAAACTACCCCTAGGTAGATTAGTCATGCATAATTCCTAAAATAAGGAAACGCTATAATAATAAATGGATTTAGTGATTCAAAACATTTAAAATGTAGCATTTAAGTGTTTTCCAGTTACATTTTTGTTTTTCCTACCTGTCAGAATGAGCTACCCTGCATTTAAATACATTTTTAAAGGACATAATCCATTCTGATAATATTTCTGACAGAATGAGCGACCCTACTTTTAACTACATTTATAGAAATAGGCCATTTTGATAGATATTTGTTACCTGTCAAAATGAGCTATTCTACTTTTAACTGAATTATAGAGGAAGTAGTCAATTGTGATAGATATTTCCTACCTGTCAGAATGAGCTACTCTACTTTAAACTACATTTATGGAGGAGATAGGCCATTCTGATACATATTTCTACCTGTCAGAATGAACTACCTGTAACTACATTTATAAAGGAAGTAGGCCATTCTGATAATTACCCACCTGAACCAAAGAGCTACCCTACTTTGAACTACATTTATAGAGTAAGTATGCCATTTTGATAGCTATTTCCAACCTGTCAGAACGAGCTACCCTACATTATTCATGTTTATAGAGTAAGTAATCCATTATGATAGATATTTCCTACCTGCCAGCATGAGCTACTCTACTTTTAACTACATTTATAGAGGAAGTATTCCATTCTGATAAATATTTTCTAGCTGTCAGATTAAGCTACCCTACTTTGAACTATATTTATAGAGGAAGAAGCCCATTCTGATTCTGATCTGGCCAAACGCCACACTGACCTATGTGACCTTTTAAGTTGATATGGTGAACCAGTCAACAAACAGTTGCTTGTTTGCACATCCAGCAGTTACGGAGCATCATTAGCTTACTTCTAAAGTACCCCCTAGGGTACATTATTGATAAATGCTTGAGAACCACTGACCTAGTGAATGTAAGTCCAATATCTACTCTCCTTTTAGCTCTGTTTTGGTCTCTACCAACTTCTGTGGGAAATTTTAATAATCATTTAAGATGCATGAAGTAAATGATAAAAACACACATGGTTTTACATTTTCTGTATATCTTCCTATATTGATTCTGCATCTCTCAATCTGGTGCAATCCTTCCCAGTGGATACAGATGAAATGCCATCTGAAGATATGAGGCAAGCAGACAGCACTGTAGGCCAAGCAGATTTGTGAGGAAGTTTAGCATGGCCAAGGATCATCTCCATTTAGCCATGAACCAGGCTTTGCTCTGCAGGATCCTTTTCGCTTCCCGGGGACTCTTCAGGCCGAGGCAGCTGCCGCTCTGCACTCAGCAGCTATAGAGCTGTGACCCTGAGCACCAAAACAGAGCTCACCTTCTGTACCAGACAGAAATATCATTAAAGACAGAAGGACTCATTTAGAGTCTCATTCAAAGGGAAAGTTAGATTTTTAGAAGGAAAAAAAACTATTACTAACTATACTACTCACCCATGCAGAAAAGACTGCATCCATGCTAGCAGCTCTTTGAGGATGTACATGTAGGCACAGTGGTGCTTTGAAATAATGCTGACATCAGCATGCTAACATACTCACAATGCTAACATGCTGATATTTAGCAGGTGTACGGGCTGGTTACACTGGAAAATATGTGGTTTAGAAAAGTGTTTATACCTGACCTGAATGGCCCCACTCAGAGTGAAAAGCCAGCCGCCTGTCCTCTGTGGAAAGTTCCTCCTTTTTTGAAGGTACTGCTTGATTCCAGAGACATCCATTTCAGCACAATTCAACATAGATTTGTCTGACTCTCAACATGTAGAAAATAGGGTAAAATATGTAAAGCACAAAGTTGTTATGCAGACATTTTTATTCGCAAAGGATGTGGAAACTTGCAATGTGAAACACATGACCTTAATCTGCAAAAAGGTTTGTAGCAACATCTGTTCATGCTGTATTCAATAGCAGCTCTGCCTGAAAGAAAATCAAAATTGATGGCCAAATCTCACCACCATCCTCCTTCCACTGATAACGAGCATGGAAGTCAGTCACACACTACACAGTAAGTGAAAATGCTCACATTAAAATGATTAAAACAACCCCACTAATTTGTAGGAACAACAAATCTGACGGAGAGAGATAGGCGTTGTCTCCACTGTTGTGCTGCTGTGTTTTTCTGGCAGTTTATTGCTTTCTGGGAGTATTTCAATGATGCATACCGAAGACAATTACCTCCCAATCATGCTGGGGAGAGAGAAAGAGAGAGTAGTAGGATGTGCTGCTAACAAGGCATTTAACAGCAGCAAATGGATGCACAGTGCACACAGTGAGCCTCCTCAAGTCTTCATTACTCATTCAGGTAGACTATTTGCTGAAAAATGGAGGAAATAGCATGGCATGCTACATTCTCTGTAATGACCTGACAATAACAACTCATCTAGCCCACTGCGGATAAGTGTGAGCTGTACTCATGACATAGATAC
This sequence comes from Perca schrenkii, assembly GCA_025617405.1. Taxonomy (NCBI): domain Eukaryota; kingdom Metazoa; phylum Chordata; class Actinopteri; order Perciformes; family Percidae; genus Perca; species Perca schrenkii. The sequence continues at coordinate 33,275,938 of CM046793.1, forward strand.
ATAAATTAGCATGTATACTTTTTGCCTATAGTTTTGGACACAGGCTCAATATTTTCTTAAATCTTATTTGAATATAAAAATGCTGAAAAACTAAACAGCCAAAGCCTCCATCTTTGAAATCATCAAGAGACCAAACTTGGAGCTGTTTTATTAATAATTAATACCCAGATGGATTTTCTTCAGGGACTTTAGCCAAGTGTCTTACATCCAAATTAAAATGTATTTTTTACTGTAGTGCCAGAGGCTTTGAACTCAGGGAAAAAACATAGTTACCTCCGCCAGATATTCATTCAATGTCAGTGAAGCAGCTGTAGGATATGAGGTTTTGTTGTATCACGAGAAAGTCTGGGCCTCCTCGCCTCACACTTGGAAGAACTTTTCATGTTCAAAACCCACAAACCCTTACCCTTAGGAATAGTCCCAAATAAACAAGAATCAGAAATGACATACTCTCCCTGAATTAAATTTAGTTGGATTTGAAGTTGATCGTCATCAATATTTACTTTCATTTTGCTTTTGTCCCAACTCACAAAAACATGAAGATGAAATCGTGAGGCAGGCTACATGGCTCTGAGCCTCCACACCATATGCTCAGAGCTCTCTGAGCATATGCTGTGAAATTTAGGGGCTCCCGTAGTTATAGTTAGTGAGATTTGTTTCTAATCTGACTTTGAGGTTTGGCTATTCCCACAAGGCAACGTCAATGAAGGCAGTCCTTCCTTGAACTTGATTGGCTTTAATATGTAAAGAGAAGCCAGAGGGAGCCGCACATGTCAAATCAAGAAACTGCCTCAGCTTTTCCATTAGTCGCAACACTGATGTCAGTTGAGGGAGGAGACACAGAAACACAGAGTGCCAAACACTGGAATACTGTAAATGTCTATAACATAAAACATATAAATGTTGTTGAATTTTAAATTGATGTTTACATGTGAAATGTATAAATTAGCCAGTTATCTTGAGATAAAGCCTGGGAGAAGAGGAAAAAAAAGGTCTTTACCAAGATGATCGGTAGATATTTGTTTGTGTGTAGTTTTTATTTAAATGTTTTCTGTTATTCATGAATTTGTCTACATGATTTGTATATGCGAGACTGGAAGATGTCTGTCAAATAGGGGTGTCTTGTAATCCCATGTGGGATGGAACTAAAACTAACTAAAACTATAAAACTGAGATGACAGAGATACAAAAGACCACTTTCATTTGACAGACTATTACACTTCAGTAGATATCGATAGTTAAAATATAAACCTTTTTAAAACACACCAGAAGATGTAATTTGGTGCTTTAGTGAAGATATGAAAAATTAATTTACTGTCCAGATAATGAACAGGACACCCAGTTAATATTATTTAATTTGATTAGCCATACTTTGCCCTTGTCAGCTATTGTAATCAGTGGATTAGCCTGTGTGTGCTAGTCTGAGGTTGGAAAGTCCTGGACAGCTATTACTTAGTATGGAGGCTCTGTGTCAGCCCACTCCAGAATAAATTGGATCCGAAGGATTTACGGCATACCTGATTGCAGTGACTTGGGGGTAATGAGAACCTTTTAAAATGAGATTGCCTTTTGGTGGGGGCATCGCCGGAGGGCCCTAACCTCTGCCCCCATCCCCCATGCAGCTCTGACAACACTGTAGATGTTTTCCTACTCCCACTCTTTAGCTGGAATAAGCACACATGCCTGTCAGGGCCACCCAGAGAGCAAGACCCAGACCCGACTTCCATTCTGTCGTCCTGCTGTAAATTCGGCAGCAGTCATATCAGCGTCTGACAGCGGCTGTGGCTCAGCTAATCTCTTGAAGCTTTAAACAATGCGGTTGTCAGAGGCAGGCCCCGCCAAGCCCCTCAGCTAAGCTGAGCCTCAGAGTGGCAAATGATCCCCAGCAGAACTCGTCTTTCTGTTCTGCTGTGTTGCAGCCAGATGTGCAGTGCAGAAATGTGTGGAAATGCTTGAAGCAGGTCAACTGCATCAAACGAAACCTCCTTCCTTCATCTTTTAGCCAGAGCTGTGTGGCTCGAGGGATGGTCCGTCAGTCAGTCCAACACTTTGGTCCAGACTGAAATATCTCAACAACTATGAATGGATTGCCATGAATTTTTGTACAGACATTCAGAATTCCCCGAGGACAAATCCTAATTACTGTGGTGATCCCCTGACGTTTTCTTTAGCACCACCATGAGGTTGACATTTATGGTTATAAAGGGTGTTTTTGCTGTCTACATTGAGGAGGTGTGTTTTAATTTGTGCCTCCTGTTTGCAGGTTACCAATTAGAGTATCTCAGCTCACCTGGGTCTGGTGTGCTGAGGCCTCTTAAACTGCAGTATCCTCTGTCTCTCCCACTCCCTGCTGTCTCCACAGGTATACTAAGGTTTGGCTTGGTTAAGTTATGTTCTCCTAGGTTTTCTTTTTGCTGAGTTTACACTTGACAACACCAACACCAACACCCACTCACTCATGCACACCCTACACAACTGTTTCCACTTACTTCCACATCTTATTCCATTCCATTTAGTTTAATAAAGTATTGTTTATAGATTCAACATGGTGTTGTCTCCCTCTTTGTTATGACCAACTGAGCCAGGTCATGACGAGAGGAAGTACACAGTTTTTTTTAGCTTAATTTACCTTAACAGCTTCTGAGTCATTGGAATGGTTATGACTTTTTTCGAGTTGAATGGTGGCTGTCTTGCTCCCCCCTAGCGCCTGTGAGCGGAAAAACCACCCTTGCAACTTTCTGGATGGATTGCCATGACATTTAGTACAATTATTCATGATCCCCAGTGGATGAATCCTGATGACTTCAGGGATGCTTTGACTTTTCATCTAGTACTATCATCAGGTCAGTGTTCTCACTTCTCCAGTGGAATATTCCAACAGTTGCCAGAAAGACTGGCACAACATTTTGTGCAGGCATTCATGGTTCCCAGAGGATGTATCCTAATGATTTTAATAATCCCCTGAATTTTCCTGTAGCGCTGGCAACAGGTTAATGTTTTAAATATCTCAACAACTATTGCATGGATTAACGTGAAATCTGGTTCAGACATACTGTATGTAGATGTTCCTCCCGCGATGCAATTGTAAAAACTTATATATATGATAGCTTAACTTTTCATCCCCATCAGTTGTTTATGATCAAATACCTGCAAAAATAATGACATTCAGCCTCAGCTGTACTTTGTATTTCTTGCTAATTAGCAAATGTTAGCTCACACTAAAGAAAGATGTTGAATATGGAAACCCTGCAAAGCATCAGAATGTTAGCATTGTCACAGTGAGTTTATAAGTAGCATTTAGTCCAAAGCACCACTGTGCTTTAGTATGGCCTCACAGAGCTGCTACCATGGCTGTAGTGTTGTTTCAAAATGTATGCACTTATTTATCAGGCCACATCGTTATTCATGTGTTGTTCCTCCTTGAATATGAAGCACATGTTTTTCCCCTCTTCCTTTCTCTCTTCTATATCAACACAGTGAAGGTTATTGGGGAGGCAGGCTGCAGATTAGATACCAAAGCCATTATAAATCACATGGGCAGGATCAGTAGAGAGGAAGGCTACGGTGTAAATTTTCCAGTGTGAAAGCATTGCCTCCCACACTTGACACAGTTAATCAGGAAGCTCTCACTGACATCCATAAATAGCCCCACATTAGTCAGTTCACACCGCCTCAGCATTCTGCGTGAGACGCATGTGGACAACACTACTGTGACTTCATAATAAAACGTAGGAGTGTCCACACGCTGAGGCCATGCACTGGTAAAGTCAGTTTCAAACTTCACTGAATTCATTAGGCTTGTGCTATTTCTGAACGCTGTTGTAGAGGACTGCCTCACATTCTGACCCTCTGTAAGGGAAAACTGGCTGATGGAATGAAGGTTTTTGTCTTCAGGGAGCTTGGCGAGATAGAATATTTGGAGCCGTTTTGTTCATGACACTGTTTTCATTTAACAATATCTGACTTTCACTCAGTGCAGACCAGTGCTATCTAGTCTTCATCAGAGTGGTGTCTGACAGGTGTCAGTCGGCTTATAGATCACTACGTCTACTAAGTATACATAATCACATTATTATCATCTTCTTTTAACACTTCAAAATAAGCAACAACAAACAGACCAGACTTACTCCTGAATATCTCCTAAATATCCTACTGGATACAGACATTCACATGAATTTGAATATATATATATCTTGTATAAATACAGTAGTATCTATGGTGATCTGTATTGCTATGTTCACACTACGAGCGACAAAGCAACAGGACACAATTCATTTTCAATGGAAGCCGGTGACATGAAGCTACAAACTGACACCTGACACTTGTTTCTGCATGACGGGCTTGATGCGCTACAAATGATTGGTCAAAGTTGACCAATCATATGTTTCCACCAGTCCCCTGCTCTCCGTCTAAAAGATAAAAGAAAAACATATTTATTTCCCAGTGTTATTTATCCCTAATCTTTTTATTTTTTAAACTGTCATTAAACCTTTGAAATAGCATCATTTGCTGCAGCAGTCCCTTCATATTTCAACTTTATCTGATTGTAAAACTTCCTTTATCACTGTTATCGGTTTTAGAATTAAATAATCTCTTGCAATGATAAAATGTCATTCAGTTTCCACTGGGTATTACGGTGATTGACATCTCTGTGCCGAGTTACAGTAATCACCTAAAAGAGGAAGGATGGATGGCGCCTGTGCAAATGTCAATTAGATATTGCCTGTCGGAGCTGAGACTTAATATTCTCCTCACAGAGGAGTCCTCATGGGGCAGTCTGGACTGGAAAGTAATAAGTAAGCAAAGCTCTAATTGTTTCATACACAGTCAGGTTTTATGAACCCTTCCTACCTCGGAGCCGCTCAAACCCCAAAGTGCTTAAAAATCCGCCTCTACAAAACATCTTAAACTTCTGTTTGAGTCGAGATCAGACGCACAGCTTCAGTCCAGACAAGCATGCAGTGTTTCTCATCCACCGAGAGCAGCGCCGCTTTGAATAATATATGGCAGAATGTTTCGGGACTTCATACATTATAATAAAACTTTGTAGCATCACCACTTTAACCCTAAGATTTACATCCAGCCTCTGAGGCCATGAAAACCTACTCTCTGTTGGTGTGAGCAATAGGATCCTACACAAACACATTTTCTGCCAAAAAACTATAATAATTAAACAAGATAAACAATAACAATAAAACATTCACAGGGCTAGAGCACGCTTACCTCATTATGATACAACTTTTTGGTTTGAAGAAAAGAGGAAGTGAAGCTCTCTCATACAGCACAATTGAGTCCATCACTGTAATTCTTACTTTGTGGCTTAGGGCTCCTGCACACGGCCTGCGTGGCGTGAGCGTGTCCGTTTTTATTTCATCTCCCATGTTACCAGGTTAGAGCTTGCACACCGCCTGCCTGACACGCACGTGTCGAAGCCTATTTTTCACGCGACACGCAAGCTTATTGGAAGCATTTTCTGGCAAAATAGAATACGAAAAGATAATTATATGTCATTTTGACACGAACACATTTAATAAATGACATTTTGATGTTTGAAAGTCTCTAGGTTTTGACCAGAGGTGGGTAGAGTAGCCAAAAATTGTACTCAAGTAAAAGTACTGTTACTTCAGAATAATATGACTCAAGTAAAAGTAAAAAGTAGTCTTCAAAATAATTACTTGAGTAAGAGTAAAAAAGTACTTGGTGAAAAAACTACTCAAGTACTGAGTAACTGTTGAGTAACGTCTGATTTATTTTTTAACACAAGCATTCAATCAGACGGACAAAGATACTAAATAATCAAATTTAGGCAAATTATAGTTCATCCAATCAATTAAATAAATTTAAATTAATTAATTAATTACAAAATAGCTTAAATTAAAATAACCCAGGTAAATTCAAGTACTTAAAAAATAAAATCAATAAAATAATAATACACAAGTAACACAAATTTCCAAACCTTTATACTTTTTTTTACCAGGCCCTGCAGGCAGAACTAGAACAAGGTAATGGAGCTGCTGTTTGGTACTTTTACTAAGGTAAACATGCTTTCATTCACAAAGGTGGATCACTTGTTACCGGGTTCAATCGCCGTGGTAACTTATGCTGGACGCCTAACCTGGTCGGGAGCAGGTTAAGTTGGAGATCAGAGATCAACTGGTGTAAAAGCACGCCTACTGACCAATCAATACTCCACTGATAACGGCTTCACCGTTCTTAGAAGATCAGGTGGAGCTCGGTGCGCGGAGAGAGAGTATATAGAGTTAATATTCCCTGATGGGTATATTTTCCGTGTGTAGGCCTAATGTGCACAGCGATTTGAATTATGTTTTTTATATTATTTATTTGCTCTCACGATCGCTTCCACTGCCAGGGTTGCAACTGAAATAAAAGGCATAAAGCAACTGCAGTTTATGGAAAGTACAAGTGTAATTATGGTCAGATCTGGTGCCTGACTGATGGGGAAGTGATATCGATAAGAGTAATTTATGCATCTACAGCGTCGGCTATTTTGCCAGCTGTCCTCCTGTTTTAGGAAGCAGCGACTGTATTGCGTTTTGCCTGTAAAACCGTGTCTGTGTTCTTCATATTTATGTAGAATTATAGTTCGCTCTTCTTATGTAAAATATGTGGCTATTGGTCATGTTGTGCAAACATCACCTCTTTTATGTGAACACACGCGCCGCTGGATTGGGAAACCCTGGGTTGATTGAACTAGTTAATCACCGTCGTGACACAGCTTGCGGGACCGCGGTGGTTAGGTTAGGTGAAGCCGGGTAACTGAAAGAAATCCAGGACATGTTGATCTGGCCTCTGGGGTGTTCCTCCTTGTCTGTGTCTGCATTGCCGACGGCTGATTTTGACATTACCATTTTTGTTTTGCTGCGACTGTAAGCTAACCCGTCCCGCCGCTGAGTGTTTGAGTATGGTGACGAGACGAGACTGCACAACTACGTTTGATTGGGTGAAACACAGTCACGTGGTAGAGCCTTTAGCGGAAGTCTCTCTCTCGGTCAAAATAAAACATTAAAATGAGGCGTAAGCGGGGGAATAAAAACAATGACCCGTAGAATCCCAAAGAGGTAAAAAGAAAAGTAACGAGCTCATTGTAGCCTAATGTAGCGGAGTAAGAGTACAGTTTCTTCTTCACAAATCTACTCAAGTAAAAGTAAAAAGTATAGTGATTTAAAACTACTCCTAGAAGTATCATTTTTTCAAAAACTTACTCAAGTAAATGTAACGGAGTAAATGTAACTCGTTACTACCCACCTCTGGTTTTGACATAACTGCAGATATAAATGTAATTTCCAAAAAATAATAATAAATAATTATCGATTTTCAAATATTGCAACTGTCAGTACAGAACGAAATATTCTGTAGCCTATTTTGACGTCAATACTGCCGACGTTGTCTTTGCTGTAATCAAATCAGTATATATTTATGTTTATGGGAAACACACGTGTACAGACAAGGCTAGAAGACAGAAAACAGCACACAGCCGCCACGCAACTGACACGCAACAGAAACGCCACGCTCACGCCACGCAGGCAGTGTGCAGGAGCCCTTATTTGGAGTTGTTGCCCAACAGGTTTATGGCTTATGCAGCGCAGCGATTTTAACTAAATCACGCTAGTCATGTCAGAAGATTTTTACAGAGGCAGCTGATACTGAGGGAGTAATTTGCAGTTTTACTTCACCATCCTCGGGCACATTTAGCAATCACACTGATGCCAACCGAACAGTGCCCTGGCCCACCTCTTTCACCACTATTCAAACAAACCGTACTTGGGGGTCAAACGTGCTTGGGTAGTTTACCTGGGCCAAGTGTGAGTATGCCCTTAGAGCATTTTTGGTTATTTCTTATTATTGTTTATATTTTCCTTCTGTCTACCCTTTAGAGGGCTGTTTCATAAAGGTGTCTCTTATTGTGAAAAGAGATTGACACTGATTGGTTCTTCTTTTAGTACGATGAGTAAAAACATTTTCCTAAATTGTGAAGTGACTCATATCTCTGTTGAAATGTAGAGCTGCAGAGGAGTTTTAACCTGTCAGCAGCTGCTGATGGAGCTCCCGCTGATGAAAATAAACATATTCAAAGATCTTTTGGACAAAAATCAGACAAATTTTATTTATTTATCCTGAAACACAATTCTAACACTCAATTCCCCTCATGTAGACCTGATAGCTAAGCTGGTAGAGAAAGAGCTTTATCATCTGAAGGTTGTGGGTTTGAATCCCACCTGGATTGGTTATGAGTTCCATCTGTCAGAAGGCTATTTCATAAAGGGGTTGTTACCCCTTTTAAACAGTAGATCATACATGATCCATTAAAATACCCTTAATAGGAAAGGTAGGATTGTCTCAAATTTAAAGAAAGCAAAAAAGTTTTTAAACATTTCATCTATTGTAATCCATTTATTTATTGATTAATCAACATGAAACCTGGCACGAACCCCCCTAAATGTGGAGCAACTCCCTGAGTTTGCACTTTAAATTACAAATGAAGGTCCTTTTTATATTACAAATTATAAGTGCACTGTGTGAGCACAATACAGCTGCCTCCTTGTATCTCTCTTTGTATCCCTTTTGTAATATCTGACATATTTGTAAAATGCAATTAGCCATATGGGATTAAAGTGTTCTATACGGCAACATTTGACTGTGTGACTTATGACAATTAAAAAGACTTAAGTCTTTCATTATTCTTTATATTTCATGGGGAAATGTTTCATCATTGCCGTGTACTGTAGTGACAGTACAGCCCATGATAAAAGCCTCTCTGAAATCACACAATAAACCGAGTTATTTCAACACTCCCTTACGGAAAACTCAGCTGACTGGACTCCTTTATTTAAATTTCAACTGGTAAATATTTATACAACTACCGAGATGCATGAATCACAGATCTCTGCAGAGAGGCTCTCCTGATGGAAGAGCGAATAATGAAGGAGCAGAAAATCATTTGGGGATAAGCTTCCTTTCCTTTTTTGACTGAATGAGGTCTTAATCTCACTAGTGGTATGAAGGAAACAATAATAGCACTCATGTGCAGAATAATGGCAGTGGTGAAAAGGACAGACAGACAAAACACGGGTAGATTTGGAAAAGGGGCTTAAAGAGCCACGTTGTTACATAAAAAGGAAATAGGTCGGGAAAAGGGGAATCAGTAGTGGGAATCTCTCCTTGGAGCATGCATGCAGAGATATCAAAGAAGAAGATTCCCAGAGCAGAATTATGAATTCATGAACCTCATGGATGTTTGGCGAAACTTAACAGAGCGACTGACTGACACTTTCTGCAGATAACTAACATCACATTTACAGATAATAAGTGTGAGCGTTGAGGACAACGGTGTTGGACTGGGGGTGGAAAGGGGACATGAGGGCCCATAAATATGCTAGAATGAATAGCTGTGGATGTGGGGAGGGGAGCCCATAGAGAATGCCTTTCTATAGGGCCCAGAATTTTGCCCCTGAATGAGGAACACATAGAAAGAAGCACGGAGCAGATCTTAAATTGCATTAAATATTCAAATGTAGTCGCATCAGCTTTCTTCAGCCAAACTACGACAGAAAGTACTTTTTTTTGTCGCCGAGCATTGCATGCTGATAAACCTTGTGCAGCCACATGTACTGTATATCTGTCAGTCTTAAAGGAGATGAACACAGGCATATTGTTATATTTGCATAGTATCACATTCATCCCATCACCCTCATGAAAGAATTCAGTCAGTGCTTCCGAGATTTTTTCTAGCATTGAGAAAGAATTTATTCTGGTCTTGACTCCCTTCCTGATGGATGCAGAAGAAGAAAAGAGTCTGCAATTAGAACTAATCGAAATGCAGTGTGATCATTTTCTGAAGAATCAACATAAGCTTCTCTCCCTTCCCGACTTCTATAGGAGCTTGTAAAATGCCAAGTATGCTCTGATGAGACGCCACCCAAAAAGACAGTCAGTGGTGGAATGTAACTAAGTACATTTACTCAAGTACTGAACTTTGTGCAAATTTGAGGTACTTGTACTTTACTTTAGTACTTTCTTTTCATGCCACTTTCTACTTCTACTCTGCTACATTTCAGAGAGAAATATTGTACTTTTTACCCCACTCCATTCATCTTACAGCTTTAGTTACTAGTTACTTTACAAATTTAGATTTTTGCAGACAAAAACACACTAAACTAGCCAACAATATAACGGCCTACAGGTCAAGCTGAAATGATCAGACCATTAAACACTTAATTGATTAACAGAACAGTTTGAATTGTTTCCAGTTTCTAAAATGTGAGGATTTTTCAGCATTGAATAATTTTACTTTTAATACTTTAAGTACATTTTCCTGATGATACTTGCATACTTTCACTTAAGTAACATTTTTAATGCATGTATTTTACTTGTAACAGAGTATTTCTACAGTGTGGTATTAGTACTTTTACTAATTAGAATCTGAATACTTCTTCCACCACTGCATACAGTGTGTGAGCAAACATTTTCTCTGTCAAAGCTATAGTGCACAACTATTTTATATTATTATTGAACATCCGTTACATTCAAGCCATTGCCAAATGAGTTATTACAAAGCTAATTAAGACTCGGTACGGGCTCCACAAAACTCCCTCTGTATTTCTCAGTATGGCTATGTTTACAACAGCGACGGTCAGCTTTGGAGACAAAGAGGACAATAATAAAAACTACAAGATAATTACCTCTACTGAAGAGTCCATCATGTTTTTTAATCCACCGTTTCCTCCTTGAGCTACTAACTGCTTGGATGAGGGGTGGGGGCGGTATGGAGAAAAAACAAAACTCACAACTTCTCAGTTTAAACATTTTATTTAAACACAATAAAAACACCCTCCCCACCCCGCATAAGAACATTTTTATCCCCCTACTAAAAATATAATACAATGAGTGCATTTCATAAATATGTCAATTTTCACCATTATTTAAGTCCTTGCAAGGGATACTATTCTGATTTATAATGTATGCCTGCTCCTGGCGCAACACATGCAAGTTTAAATTGAAATGGTGCACTAAATTGGTCATAATTGCTTTCGGTTTTGAGCCGGACATAACGTTACACTCAGGATATCCTCAGCTGGTGCTCCCTGATCCTGATGCACATGAAAGTACCGAAATTTGGCACGGTTTGATTTCACGTGGATCAATACTATACTAATACCGGCGTGATTCGGTCGGTACCGGTAAAAGTACAAGGTTCGGCACCCAACCCTAACTGTAATGCAGCCTTTAAAACCAGGAAAAGACAACACTGTCATATCACGATATTACAATGTCCAAAATGTAAGACGACATCTAGCCTCATATATCGATGTCGATATAATATTGATATCTTGCCCAGCCCTACTGCCAGCTATTCTTCAGTCCAAAGTGCAGCAAATTGCTTAATAAATGAAGTAAATTAAAGTTGATCACATTTTCTAACAAACGTCAGTCAATGTGTTAACAAGCCCAATAATTTATTTGCATAAAAAGCTTGAAATGTAGCTGTTTTTCTTTTCTTTAAGCATATTCAATTATCAAGCACAATTTACCTACATTTGATTGATTTTGCTAAGTGGAAGTGAGACGATAAACCTCACCCCTAAAAAAAGGTTTGGACACCCCAGGTTTAAAGTATTGCTTTTTGTATTTTGCATCCCATCGTGGATGTGCTCCGAATGTGACATTCCACCCCTGAAGTTTGGGAAAGCGCTCCTCTGTCTTTTGTGCTTGCACTGCAAACGGTTGAAGTGCTCTGCCTCAGTGGGAGTAAGAAAGAGCAAATTTAAAGTTCATTTAGCAGCTGGTAATTAAGCTAGACAGCAAAGCTCCTCCGTAAAGTCTGACTCAAGTTAATTGTAGATTGAAAATAAAAGCGCTCACATAAATGGACCCTAAAACTACCACCATTTGAGTCCTTAAATGCCAAAAGAAGGAAAAGTTGCTGATGAAATATTAAGGCCAGCAGTGATTTTGTGTTCAGAGAGCATCATCCTCCGTGGTGTGCTTTTGTTTTGACAGTTCAGTAAGCTGCAACCCTGTCATGAAGTGACAGCTTCATGATGAGGGCAAGTTTGAGAAAGTGAATAGCAGCAGTTTGTGACTGTGGTGAATCCTGTAGATCCAATCATTTCTCTTGATGAACACTGTGCTCCATGCTGGTTGATGATAGTTTATTATTTATTTATATGGCTCATAATGGGAAAGTGATGCCTTATTAAACTCATTTTCATAATCATGAGTCCTCTAAACACAGTGTGACATGCAGTGGTGAACTCATGCTGTCTGAGGGGCAGGGGCGGGGGAAATAAAAGGCCCCAGTGCGTAGAAAGTTTTCTAGCATGTAGGGCAGCCTTTATGGCACTGCATCGCGTTTTCTCCAGTGGAAGGGCACGCAGGAGGACACTTTAACACGTACCAAATGTACCATATAATAGTAAAGCAACAACATTGATTCAGTTTTTAAGAGGTAAACACTTCTTAAAATGTTAAAAATAACACTACAGGTCACTGGTGGACACAGAAAGAGCAGCCCACCACTGCTTCCCAGAGTTGTTTAATCCTGTCCCAGAGTGTAATAGACTGGCTGTGTAGTGTTTTGGTGTCTGATAAGCCTTTAAAGGAACACGCCGACTTATTGGGAATTTAGCTTATTCACCATAAACCCCAGAGTAAGACAAGTCGATACATACCCTTCTCATCTCCGTGCATGCTGTAACGCTGTCTGGCGGTTCCAGCATTAGCTTAGCCTAGCACAGATCCTGCAGGTAACTGGTTCCAACTAGCCTACTGCTCCAAATTGTGACAAAAGTGACAAAATAACGCCAACATGTTCCTATTTACATGTTGTGATTTGTAGAGTCACAGCGTGTACAAAAAACAATGTAACATGAGACACAGCCGTCTTCTGACAGTAAACAAACCGGGAACTATATTCTCAGACAGGCTTGCTGCGAGCATATCACTCCGCCCAAGTACTATATTCTTCCGCCTGAGAATATAGTTCCCGGTTTGTTTACAGTTATAAGACGGCTGTGTCTCATGTTATGTTGTTTTTTGTACACGCTGTCACTCTACAAATCACAACATGTAAATAGGAACATGTTGGCGTTATTTTGTCACTTATTCGGAGCAGTAGGATTACTGGAACCATTCACCTGCATGTTCTGTGCTGGCCTGATGCCGCTGGAGCCGTCAAACAGCATTACAGCACGCACGGAGATGAGAAGGGTATGTATGGACTTGTCTTACTCTGGGGGTTACGGTGAATAAGCTAAATTCCCAATAAGTTGGCGTGTTCCTTTAAACTCACAGATCTATTACTTAAACTAGCTGTCCTGTACCCTTATTTCACCATCTTACGCGTACCTAAAGCAACACATCCCCACAAATTCAGCCCCTTTGTTTAAACGCAGGGCTGATTTAGTCTTCTTCTTATCCTTTCCAGGTTTGATTTTGACCAAACACTGTCTGATGTACATTGAAACACTTAAACATTGTTATTTGATATCAACTTTTTATGATATACATGGTTTTATAACACAACAGTGTGTAAAAAGTACTTTATGACCCTCTGTGGATTTCCACCAATTGTCCAGTTTCACAGGTTAGACTTCCTATTAAAACGGAGCAGCTGGAAAATGAGCAATCTGAGTGAAGGAGCCCAAGTGAGACATTAATGTGAAGGGCGGGGAAGAGAAATGGCTCCCAATTTACCTCTCCCACCTAAGACATGCACACATGCACACGTACACGAGCAAACACACAGCACATTCTCTCTGTACAGAAGCCCATAACTTGTGTTTCAATCTATAGCAGTTAAACCATAGAGACGCCACATAAATACAACTATTAAACAGATATTAAGCTTCCAGAGGGGGAAAGAAAAAGCTACTTCACAAACTTTCTGATGTGTCGGTTTTATTTGTTATGTCACTGAAGATAAGTTAGATACATCAACATTGTTGTTAAGAAAATTATTATTATATGAGATGGATAAAGTACAGAAAAAGTCTAATGCTGACAGTGAAGCGATTACAACCAGCAACGCCAGTAAGGGACTATCTGCAGAGACTGTCTTTGACGAAAAAAGTTGTTAACACTAGCAGCTTATTACGACCCATATCTACGTTTATAGTTAGGGGTTGATTTCTAGACCATAGTAATAATGACAGGTGCAAAGCAGGAAGTTGTAGTAGTATTAAGGCAGAAAAAGTCATTTTAGGGCAGGCAGAGAGGTCAGACAAATACAAGACTTTGGCCCAGGAGACTGCTGTTCGTGTCCCGTTTCTGTAACTGAAAGTCATTGTTGAGTTATTTTAACTTCACGTAACAAACATTACTATGTCATGTTTTACGTCACGTGTGAAATTACGTCATGTACTTACGTACGGAAGTGAAGTAACGTAACAAATGTAATGATTTTTATCACAATCTTTTCCTAAACTTAGGCAACAGAACTACCAACGTTTTCACGTTGACCACGTGTTTAAAACTGCAAGCGTTTTGTTTAGGTATGAGGACGTGTTGAAGAGCGCCAGGCTTTGAAGCAAATTGCACATAGTGACCAAACAGTGGAATTACAGCTTTCTGGTCCGTCACATTATGCCCTCTGGCCCAAAAGACTTTATCTATAGACTAACCTGTAGAAAGAGGAGAAAGAGATGGCTGGGCAGCACGGTGGGTCAGTGGTCAAGTATGCACTGCAGAGTTCAATCCCTGGTCTGGGCATGGCCTTTCTGTGTGGAGTTTGCATGTTCTTCCTGTGTTCGCGTTGGTTTCCTCCCCCCATTAAGACATGCATGCTAAGTAACTATGACTAGAGTTGAAAATTAGCAGACTAGCTAACACTGGCACATTTAAGAAATGTTGATTACTGTGCATTGTCATAATAAATCAATGGGTAAATTTTTTGAGCGTCACAACCCTCATGAAATGACTTGTTTCGCTATCAGAATTGTGGTCTGATGACATTTGGAAAACCTAGAAGAAGCCACAAGATTAAAACATTTTATCCCCATTAAAGTTAGAGGAGCCCCAAACCTGAAATAGCCGATCGGACAGCGGAGGTCTTTAGTGTGCCTGCTCTATGAGCTACAGCGTGGAAGCAGTGCCGATCATTCAAGTAATTTTATATATGGTGTTGGCTTCATGAGGGCTCCATGTGCCACTGAGTAACTCTCTGCCCCTGTCTTGAACGCTGTATCCAGCTCATATAATATGTCCATGGTGGATCTCCTGCCACTGGTAGGGGTGCTAATTTCGCAAACGCTCCTGTGGGTCGCAGAGGGTAAGACCAATGGGGTCACATGATTTGGAGGACTTGTTGAAATCATTGGTGGGGAGGGAGGGCATGAAGAGATCTTTTAACTGTTACTCATCCAGGCCCTTTTTATTGCCATTTTCCATCCATCCACCAGATGCCCTCGGACTTTCCCTCCTTTCCCCATCACCTGACTGCCCCACCTATTTACACACCTGTTCCCACTTCCTTCATCAGCCCTGCAGTTACCTCACCTTCTGCTCACCTACATCTCATTCTCTCATCAGCCTCTCAGTTCATACCGGCCCAGTTCCATTTATTCCCTGCCAGCCTATCTATACTCTCCCTTATCCTTGTGACAATTCCCATATAGATTTATATAAAAAAATATAAAAAAAGATCAAATAGTTACATCAAAGAGATGGCTTTTGTGTGTGTCACAGCTTATAAAGGTGAGTCTGCAATCTTATCTTTGTACTTTACTCATCAAAATAAACTAGCTACAAGGACCCATATGTCAGTTTTACGCACAGACAGTGGTAAACGGTCTCTCCAGAAAATGCATAATTTGGAATCAGTCTGCAGCGGCCTTCGCTTTCATTTTTATTCTGCATCATAACAGAAAGCAGCACACAGCTTTCTTTGTCTTGTGCCAACACTGGACTTTAGTTTAACAGTGTTTTGATATTTGTGGAACAGCTGTCTGGAGAAAAGTCTCCAACACGTTTGGCCATGCGACTCGAGCATCATACAATTGGTTTGATTATAAAGCACAGTCAGATATACATACTAGGGTGAACAGTGAGCTCTTTAGGAGTCACATTAGTAGTCCCTTCTTTCTTTTGGCTGGCTGATAGCGGGCAGGGCTTAGGAATCAACATGGTGGCTCTTATGTGATTGCTCCTCGCTCGAACTGAAAGTCATTCTGGCCCTATTTTGTGAAGGCCATCTCAGAGCTCTTATTCCTGCCCCAAGGAGCAAGGATCGAGGATCTAGGAGGGAACTCCGAGGAGCTATGAGCAAGGATACACAAGAACAGACTTTCTGGAAGCCATGCAGCTGAAAGCCGTTGCTAACGCCGCCCTTACAGCTGACGAATTTACGTGACGCTTCAGAGGAAATTCTCATTCCTCTAAAATAAACATTTCCTCATTTCCTCTCTCCTCACAGGATTTCCTTGCATCTCTCCCCTCCTCGTGGGAAGGACCAAGATGCGAGGAAGGGCAGCAAGTGAAGGAAACGTGGATACAATTTAACGACCTGGGACGTACGCCAGGTTGGGATTTTGGCGCTGAACAACCTTGAGAGTGATTTGACTTTGGCTTTGAGAACTGAATGCCTACTATCCCCAGCTATATTTATCTTTTTGGACAAACCAACAACAAAACTTGAACAGATCCATCAACAGACGCTCTCTGGACCAGCCGCTTGTGAGGACCTCTTGGTT
The DNA here is from genome assembly GCA_025617405.1 of Perca schrenkii. Lineage (NCBI taxonomy): Eukaryota > Metazoa > Chordata > Actinopteri > Perciformes > Percidae > Perca > Perca schrenkii. The sequence goes on from CM046793.1 coordinate 33,292,644, forward strand.
GGAGCTAGCCGTGGGTGCTGACTGGACGTAAGCCCACACACAACCTACTGCCAGCCAGCCTTCTCTTCACAGAGCACATTATGTTAGGGAATGAACTTACCCTAGACACACTATGAGCTGAATTGTCATTCTCGTTAACGTACATATGAAGCAATATTATCCAATTTAATTTATATCTTTTTGTAATTATTTGGAATCTGGTGGTGGTGTTCAAGTCCATCAGTACCTAATGAGATTCTTTCCCCCCCTCCCCATCCGGAAGTGAAGGAGACACATGTTACTGAACAGCTCAGTACCATGTGTCCCCTTCATTTCCACTTATAAGCCACACCCACCCCTGCTGGGCGGCCAATAGACAGTTGGATTGTGTTATTACAATATTAAGTGACTGTATGCAATTGCATTCTGTGGTGTAGAATTAGGACATTGCTATTGTATTTATTCTTAGAAAGTGACACATTTATGTCATTCTGACAATGATGCAAACATGCCAGAAACCACAGTGTAAGTTCGTAACTAAGTTAAAAAGAGAGAAGCAGTTTTACAATGTGCCTTCGTAATGGAATTAAGGTTGCAGTGTTGTTGTATAAAGGATAATTATAATGGAGAATGGGAATATGGCCAGAAGAGACTGGCTTTATCTTTCTGAGGGTAATATTTCTGTGGATTTGTCTGTAAAAGCGAGGAAGGTCGCACAGACAAAAAGAATTTTAAAAAGAAGGGAGAGAGAGAGGAGGTTGCTTTGAACGGCCATTGAGTGCAAAACCAAAGTCTTCATTCAGTGTTGAGGACATGAACTGTTGTTACTGCCAGAAAACATCCATTTCATGAAATGAAACCCATTGATCTGGGAGTTTTGGAAAATAGACTCAAGCTCATTTTGAGCTGACACAACAGACCTTTTGTCCATGAATAGAAATCAGTGTAAATGTCCAGGTAGTTTATCGAGAGCTCTGTGTAGAAAAAAAGTTCCTGTTGGAGATCTGCTGCCAAAAGGAATCACAATATTCTATCTCACTAAAGACATTACATTCTGAAACGTTAAGCATTTAATTTACATTCGATCCATACCCTTTTGTTCTGTTTCAGCACATTTATACCATAGCAGATTAAGAGTATCAAGGCTTTCGAGCTTAGTCACTGTGGACTTTAAGCTGAACCAGCAATATTCCACCAACTTCATATATCAGCACAGTGTGTGGCATTTTAAAAGACTACTGTAGCTCTGGCCTATCGGACAGCTTTTTCAAAATTAAAAAGACTGAGACCAGCGTGCGTTGGTTTGCTTGGGGCTTGGATAAATGAAGTTGTCAGTGGCCGCTCCGTATGATTCACAGGTTTACAGGCCGTTTTGTTTGTAGTAACAGTTGCTACTTCTGTCGGGCTCTCGCATGTTAAGAAATACCTTATAGTAAACCCATCAACGTCCCAGCTACCACAGAGTATGATGAAAGGGATATAATGGATTCATAGATGCTTCCCAAGAGGGCTACACTTTTCCACTTAATGATGGTATTATAGCAGCTGGTGGTAAAGCCTTGGCACGAATTACAGCATCCGTAGCAGATTAAACCGAGCCCACATTTTACCCGTAGTCATACTGAGCTTGTGTGGATGGAATATTGTCTGCACCTAATGGTTTAAAGTTATTAAATGTTTGTATTGTAAGTGGGTATGGTTATGGTTAGTTGATGGACAGGGTCAGACTGACATGTCACATGAGGGGGTGTGGTGTTGTTGATCTGATTTAACCCAGCCATTGCAGTTTTGATTCAAAGCAGAGGCAGAGATCCTCAAGTGAACTTTTTTTTTATTCTTTTTGACAGAGCCAAGCTAGCCGTTTCCCCCTGCTTTAAGGCATTATGCTAAGCTAATTGGCTGCTGTTCGTAGCTTTATATACAGTGTATAGACATTGTTACTGATGTTTTAATCCAACACTGCAAGAAAGCAAATTATTACATTTCCAAAAGAATAACTATTTCTTAAAGTGCTCATGTTAAATATCTTTTTTTGTTTTTTTTGTGTGTGTGCACGTTGGTTTACAAAGTGAAAAAGCCCAAAGCCCAAAGTCCACCCCAAAGGGACTTACCATCTCCAACAGAAAACACTGTTCACAAACTGCTCCAAACAGCTCTATTGTAGTCCAGCCTTTACTTCAGAGACGACTGTGCGTCACTTTGTAACACACGTTATAATGCTCACCTAGCTGCTAGCGTGGCACGCCCTCATACTCTGCTTCTGACTGGCTAGTAGTCCTTACCTGAGACTTATTATGAACCTGAAAATGAGCATAATATGCTCATTATGCTCATTTTCAGGTTCAGAATTGTATTTAGAGGTTATATCAGAATAGGTTTACATGGTTTAATTTTCAAAAACACCCCATTTTTGATCTGCACATTGCTGCAGCTCCTCTTTTCACCCTGTGTGTTGAGCTCTCTGTTTTAGCTACAGAGTGAGGCAACTCTCTTCTATCCGCATCTTTGTTGGGTGGGAGTCGTACATTTGCCTTTGAGGTGGACTCTAGGTTTTTTTCACTTTGTAAACCTGTAATGTGCACAAAAAGAGATATATATATATATATATATATATATATATATATATATATATATATATATATATATATATATATATATAAAAAATAAATAAATAAATGAATAAATAAATAAAGGAAAGGGGAAAAGACAAAAATTATAATATGAGCACTATAAGTAAATAAACTAACTAACCTTCGTTTTTTTATTTTATTGACTGAAATAGCTACTCTAAGATCAGGGGCACCATATGAAGTCCACTTGAAAGAATGAATGTAGTGAAAATACGGAAAGCTGACACAGATGGAGGTTTGAGTGCAGGCATGTGGGCTTGTTGTGGGTAAGGCTTGTTAATCCTAATTAGTGCCCTTCGCTAATGAAGCCATTAACCCTCCTGTTGTATAGCCAAAGGGTCATGCTGCTGCTGCTACATATGCACTTGTTTTCATCTTGTTCTGTTTTACTTTCAGAAGTGGCCTCTAATAGACTATAAATCTCACTACCATGCACTTTAATTTTGCAAATAAGGCTTGTGTTTTAGCAACTGTTACAAGTTATATTTATTCAGTTTTGTTCGTCACAATAGTTTAGACTCCTTACACTACAACAATTCAACGGATCAAATTTCATGTATACGTTATGGTACAGTACAATTTAAAATTGCATACAAAAGCCAGAAATTTATTCTTGAATTAGACCTCTGAAGTGCACCTTTAGTAGCTGTGGTTTGCAAGGACGTTTGTTTGTACTTGTGAGGACAGACAGTTGTCCCTCAGGCTGAATACTTATTATTCTAAGGGGAGCTGAAAATGCTAATGGTTAAAGGAGTATCTTGGTAGTGAATCTGCCTATGCTGCATGTAGCCGGAAAGTCACTGAATTAATTATTTGTTTATTAAGCATCATGATGGAAGTAGCAGAGAGTGCTGCTAAATGAAACCGACGCCACAGCACAACAAGAAAGTCAAATAATTCATCAATAAATAATGACATCATTTTTTATATAACCTTATGATGCTCCCACTACTTTAGCATTTAAATACTTGAGTGTAACAAAAGCAGGATCTCTGTTATCAATGTCCCCTTTTATTGCATCTGCACTGTATAAAAAAAACTACTAATACTAATAATTATTCTTTATTTTGTGCAATGTGTGTGTATGCTGTGTGTGGACATTGGACCGGAAGCTGCAGTTGAAATTACTTCTGTATTGGTGTCATGTAATTCCCTGTGGGATGGGCCACTTAGTGGCATGACACGTAAATAAAATGTCATCAATACTAATGTACTAATAATACAGAAAACGCAACTAAATACAGAAAAATAAGTTTCCTGGGGACACTAAAAGCTGACATACTGACATACAAAATAACGACTTCAGATACAGGCTATGTGAGCTGGTTATGTTGTTAATGTATCTTGTAAGTTTATTTGAATTTGGAGGCTGGTGAAGGTACCCCTTGATGTGTAGCAAATATCTGAATCATGCAAGTAGACTTATAGACCATATCGTTAGCTTATTTTCCATTTGTTGACTTCAGTAAGTCCATAAGTCACGAGCCATGGCAGCAACTCACATTTCTGGTAAGTACTGTCGGAACTTCTTTTGTTATTCAGTTCCACTTTGTTCTGTGCAAATGGTAGCCTTTTTGTATTTGGTTGCGTTACCTGCTTTTCAAGCATATATTTTTTTATTTTTTTATTTTCTGTTTTGTAGTGATTTTCTGTATTTGGTTGTGTTTCAAGTATTTTTAGCACGTTTTTGTGTGTTATGTGTTCTTTTAAAATACACGTACGGTCGAGAGCTCTCCCTGTAACAAACCTTTCACTCATTTACTTGAAACCATAATACCCCAAATCCAGTTTTGACAATTACTCTCAACTATTTGTTGCTCAGGTCTCCCAAGGAGTATCATGACTTCAGTTGCTGTCTTGCACAGAGATTGCTCTCTTCGTGCCCCAAGGCTCAAAGAAACTACATCAAATAAGAGCTTGTGCATAGCCCGGGGGGCCTCTGCAGCCTCATAACACCTGTCTCTGTTTGGTCAGGCAGTAACGTGGAGCCCTTAAGATCAGGCCAGTGTACTCCCATATCCCATCAGTCTCTTTTTATTCATATTGATCGCCACCCCTCCTTCTCTGAGAGTAATCACCGGCTGGCAGCGAAGGAGGAATGACAGCAGTTCCTGCATTCTGCATACGGATGAGATGTAATCTGTCTGCCGTCTCCAGCTGGAAGTGCTATCAGGAGGCCGCGGGGCACAGGATCGGAAATGTGTTCTGTTCAAGCACTGTTCTCTTTTGAGCTGGGTGTCTTGGACATAGCTGAGAGCTAAAAGATTTAACACACACACACTCACTCACTCACTTTGATGAGCAGTATGCATTTAGAGCATATAATTTCTAGACGACAGTGTCTGCGACCGCTGACCTCTTGGCAACCATCTCTGGTCCAGCTCTACTTTTTCTCAAGTGACAGATAAGGTCAGAAATTCGGAGGCAATCCATAGCACGCCTACCAATCACTGTCAAAGCCTCACTTGCTTCTCTATGCGTGACAGCTTTGGAGATCTCTTCCCTGTCTCCCTACTAGATTTGGATGGAAGTGTGTAGGGCTGTAGTCAACCAAAGAAATGCTTAGTCGACCAAAGTCTTGTCCTGCCCAACGATCAGTCGACTAAAAAGCGATGTTTTGCATTTTGATTGAACATTTATTAAACAATTGTCATAGAGCTTTTATAAAACAACAACGAAAAAACATCAATAATACATAAAACTATAATAATAATAATACAATTTTTTGTAAAGCGAGGAGCTCTGTCCTAGGTCTATAGTGACAGTCACAATCGCGCACCTGACCACACCACACGCTACAAAAAATATAACTGCTAAAACTGCCAAATAATGAAAAATCCTAACAAAAGCTCTCGTTTATACAGGCTGTATATTCTTCTTTACTTTCAAAGCTATGGGTTAACTTTTGTACAGCCGATCTAGGCGTTTTAAAAAAAACACACAAAAAACCCAAATAGCCTAAAAAAAACATTCCTAATAATAATAGGCTGTATAGTAGGAAGGCCTATAGGTTTATTTTCGTTTTGTTACATTATTAAGGCTATTTTCAAACACGTCAAGTGTACAAATAAAAACAAAAACATAAGAAAACACAATCTATTGAGTCAGCATAATAAAGCCGTTAAGGCTACTTACAGATCTGCAGGCCTAGTCCACCTTTTTTATGTTGTGGGCCAAAAACACTAACATGTCCACATTCTTGGGTAAAAGACAGCTCCTCGACTTGTTAACAATAAATCCTGCTTTGGAAAATATGCGCTCTGCAGGAGTGGAGGTTGCAGGGATGCAGAGCAGGCGTTTGGCTGCCCGAGCAAGTTGTGGATATCTCTCCTCATTATTTTTCCACCACGCAAGTGCCCCAGCAGTGTCCACTTTACTTCTGTCCTGAAGATAATCTTTCATTTCGTCGCAAGAGGATCTTTGTGCGCTTGGCTCATCAGGGTCATCCTCTGCACCATGTCCACAAAGAAGCATTGCGATCTCCTTCTCTTTTGCCGTTTTCTGTTTTTTTGCCAACCGGTCCTCATCATCCCCCATCTGCTCTGCGCTGTCTCCTGAGAGGCTTGGCCTTTGTGCAAGTTTTGCGACTTCAGAATAGGCCTCATCCCGTTTCTCATCACTAAGAAAAGGTAGCTGTTTGAAGCGCGGGTCCAGTACTGCAGCTAAAATATACAGGCTGCTTGTCATCACAACTCGGTCTTTGAGTTTCCATCGACTATTTATTTCCTGCACAAGCTTAAGTTTCATCTTCTTCTTTGTTGGGCTATCGTTATCTGTGACGGCAAGATGACATTTTTTTCAGATTCTCAAGCATTGGGAAGGCCGCAGACAGGGATGTGTTAGTCTCCTCCGACAACAGCTCGGTCAGTGTAATAAAGGGCTTAAGAACGTCTGTGATGTCTTCAGCCATATTCCACTGCTCTGTTGTCATGTCCAAAGTGCTGCTGTCACTCCTCTTGGTGTAATTGGGGTCCGATAAAACGGCGGTGATGGGCCAGCGCTGCTCCAACAGTCGCTCCAACATAAAGCAGGTGGAGTTCCACCGTGTGGCCACATCCTGGATGAGTTCGTGCTCAGGAGCTTTTTGCTGCACCTGTTTCTCTTTGAGACCCGTTTTTGCTTTGTGTCCCTTTTTGAAGTGCCCAACAAGACGGCGCGCCGCAGCCACCGTGCGCGACACCGGGTCTTCTTTTAAGGCAGCATTTACGCACAGCTGTAGGGTGTGGCCTGCACACCTAACCAACTCCACGTCTGGCCACTGACCGGATCCCTTAAGTAATTCCACCGAGAGGACCATGTTGGCAGCGTTGTCCGTTACCACTGACACCCGCTTCTCTGGTGGAATGTTGTAAGTGTCCGCGACTTCATTGAGTCGCGCAGCGACATTTTCTCCCGTGTGCGCTTCATCCATCTGCTTTGTTTCTAACACAACGCTATTCATTTTCCAGTCCGTATCGATGAAATGGGCCGTAACTGTCATGTATGCCTCCATTCTAAGCGAAGACCACAAATCAGTTGTGAGGCTTACAGCCTCGGAGGATTGGAGTAGCTGGTTTACATTTACTTTAAGTCCATCAAACCGCGAACGTAGCGCACGCATGACAGTATCCCGTGCTGGCACAGTATATCTTGGCTCGACGATTTTAAACATGTTCTTAAAGCCCTCTCCTTCCACTGTGTTGACTGGCCTCATATCTTGGGCGATGTAATGCACAATCCCCCTTAGTGATGTCCTCCTTTCTCTTCGCCGACAGAGGATGGACCAACTCCAGTTGCGTCTGGGTGCTTCCTGACGCCTGTGGCATGGCCTGGGGATGCGCCTAGTACATAACCAATAAAATATATGAACTTTTAGACATTAGACATAGCAAGCTCAGCTGTCTGACACGTGTATAAATCGCTTACCGCTTTTAGGTGATAGGCCATATTGGTCGTTGAGCTATGGTAAGTTAGCTTTAGGCCGCATAGCTTGCACTCCACAGTCTTGTCGTCTTTTTTTTGTAAAATGCAGCCAGACAAAAGATTTAGATTTCTTGGACATTTTGTCGACTAAAGCCAAAACAAGTAGCGTTCTAACTGAATGAATACAGCAAAACTACCCATATTCCTTAGGCTACTGAGTGCGAAGCAGCAGTGCAGCCAGCCACGTGCGGTTCCCGAGTGTTCTACGTGGTGCACTAAACTGTAGCGCTGTTACGAAATAGCCTAAATTAAAGCATTTAAAGTTGGGGATAAAACATAGGCTAATTATATTTAGAATACAGTAATATATAACTGCTTATAAAGGAATAAATATCAAGGAGTAAATCAATGAAAATGTCTTTATTGGTAAAAAGTACTGGTCGACCAATGAGAATGTCAGTCGACCAAGACGGCATCGACCGATTAGTCGACGAAACGACTAAAGTTGACAGCCCTAGAAGTGTGATTGTGGTCTCTTCTGAGTGGCAGCACCAACTTTACACAGCAGAGCTTCAGAGCACATGAAGACTAATTGCTCCACTTTGTCCTCTTGCTACCTTTTGCCTTACGCAATTCTAACTTTATCTAGTTTCATATTGTCGGAACAAAAGTCTCTCGGCACTGTTGGTGTTACGCCCCTGAAAAAGGGGAGAAATAATCACAAGAGTGATGCGCAGGTGTTTCCTCACTGAGAACTTTAGTGTAATTCCATTTTACAACAGTACCACATTTTACACAACAGATCTACAGGAAATTGTTTTGTAGGGTACAAAGCTTATAAAAGTTACAATAACGTACACTGTAATTCACTAAAACATTTAAAACTTTTTCAATATGACTGTTAAACACCAATTAGTTTTAGCTCAGTCAACTATAACTAAATGTATCACAAATGTCAATAAAGTGCTTGAAACACATTGAAACATTACACAGATAACACCGCAAAATAGATATTAAATGCGTACATGTTAATTCACAATTGACATAAAATGGCGTCTACTCTCAGTACGGAGCTATTCTTCTCTGTACCAGAGCGGGGCTCCACTCACACACACGCACACACACACACACGCACGAACACACACACGCACGCACGCACACACATTACGTTCTGCAAACTTAACTCTAACTTACTTAAAATGTTACTAACACACACCTTAAACACTATTGACATGTTGGAAAGTAGGAAGTTATTAAATGAACTCCGTTTTATCAATAACATACCTGAAAAAGGGGAGAAATAATCACAAGAGTGATGCGCAGGTGTTTCCTCACTGAGAACTTTAGTGTAATGAGGAAAAGACCGCGATCAGTGTTGCCAACTCCTCAGTAAGGAAAGTCGCTATTGGCTGTCCTAAAAGTCGCTAGAAGTCGCTAGATGACGTCATACGCTCATTTGCATACAGCTTAGTGGTTGTGTCAGCAAGGTAGATAGAAAAAAAACAGAAATCTTTAGCCAAATAATCACAAATTCAATACAGGAATTTATTTTACCTTATAATTATTACTTAGGTAGTATATCTTTGAAGTGAAAAAAGAAAAAGAAAAAAAGAAATTCTACAATGGGATGGAGAAAGATTGATAAATAATTCTCAAAAAAGGCTGGGTTGCCCAGGGCCAGGCCAGCTCAGCTTTCTCCCGTCACGTCCCGCTGTCTCTCCTACCTACACCGGCACCCGCCTGTGAGTGCTTTCAGATGGGGGAGGGGCCCACGGCGGCACTCGCTGCTCGTTGAGAAGAGTAAGAACAAGTCTCCAATAACACCACAAAAAGTCGCTAGATTTCTCGCAAAAAGTCGCTAGATTTGTCGCTAGTCGCTTTTTTGAAAAAAAGTCGCTAAGGGGGTCTGAAAAGTCGCTAAATATAGCGACAAAGTCGCTAAGTTGGCAACACTGACCGCGATTCCCCCGGGAACTTGGTGGAGACCAAAGCAATCGATCTCAGGCTCATAGATTAAGAGCATTTGGTAGATCACAGATTAACACTTAAATTATGCACCACAAAATAAAGTAATGAATGTTTACACATTCTTCTTACAGATTTTAACCGTTTGTATGCGTGACAGATTTTAACACAATTATATGAACTTTATCACTCTCTGTGAACTATGTACTGAGTGCATGATCCTTTTAACATGAGCTATTTTAGAATCCTCACATGCTATAAACTTACTAATACCTTTAGTGTATAACAGGCTATGAGTATTTCCTTTACCCTGTCACATTGGCACAGGACATTTCTCTCTTCTCTCTCTCTGCAGCGTTGCAGCTGCTTTAATCACTGTTGTTTAATCACAAAACATTTCAGTAGCTGTCTGAACACTTAACTGTGCTGCATTATTCAGTGTGGAAGGGTGTTCTTGTCTTCCATGCAATGTGACATGTACACTGGAGGCATGCAAAGTGCATCCCGAGAGCAAGATGTACAGCAATGATGTTGTCTCTGTAGTTTGTGTGATTGCATCTTATTAAACAGGAGACAGTGGATATGTATTACAAACGTCACATCATCCCCTCTGTCACTTACTCCCAAATCCTCCATTTGCACCCCAAATGTTCCCTTTCCCACCATATGGCAGTGACACATAACGCAAGTGCCCCTTTTGCGTCGTCAGGTTTTACATTAGCAAAGTTACTTCTCATTATTTTTGCACTGTCTGGACCAACAATCACATTAACTGCACATTATACATTCATGGTAAAAGAAAGTACTCAGAGTAGGCCAAGATAAGACAGAAAATGTGTTTTTGGCTCATATGGATGAAAGACACCAAATCCCAGAATGCACTTGCTTTGCTGCTGTATGAGGCCACTCCCAAGCCACGCCTGCCCTTTACAGACAGACAGTGAGACGATAAACTCAACAAGTGAGTTTTATCGTCATTTCAACCATATACACGAAAAAACGTTTCACCGTGGCTCAAGTGGTGTTACACATTTAAAACATGCTTTTTTTGGCCACACCTGATACATTATCCGCACTTCTTTCAGTGGATTGATTGATAGCTCCAGAGTTAACAGAACTGTGTCCATGGCAACGCTCTGCTACATGGCAACCAACCCGGTCTCACGTCAAGTCGTGTATTAGTCACGTTATTTTGATTCATAAATTCGTGTACAGGTCCCGCTTTTTGAACCTGCTCTGGGGGACACGACAACGGGGAAATGAGGCGCCACACGCCGGCCAAAACAACGGGACGGGCCGCCACTCGCGACCCGCGCAGGGGCACACTACAAGGGGAAATGAAATGTCGCACGGCGGCCAAAACAACGGAACGGGCCGGCACTCGCGGTCCGGCACTCGCGGGCCGCCACTCGCGGTCCGGCACTCGCGCACTCGCGGGCCGCCACTCGCGGGCCGCCACTCGCAGGACACGATCCCCGGCCGCAGGGGCACACAACAACGGGGAAATGAAACGCCACAATAACGAGACGGTTGGGGTTGAATGCACATAATTGTTGTTCTAAGATTTCCAAGACGGCTGCAGCCTGGAGCGTCCCATATCATGCCGTCCCGTCTAATTTTCAAAATAAAAGCTTGCGTCCCAAAATTTCCTTCGGGATGAACAGTTTCTGAGAAGCTAAGCGAGGATTCAAGATGGCTGAAACCCCCTTTGGGCTATGCGGAAGTGGCTCCTAATACACAATGAATACAGGCTGTAGTCTTTTGCCTCTGGGCTATGAGGCAAAATGAGATGATGCAAAAATCGTCATTTTGCGTCATCTGAGGCTTTTTTCCAGACCCTCACTACAGAGATCTCCCCTCTCAGGGGGACATGAGGGAGGGATGCATGGTCATTCAAAAATACTACCGGGGTTCTACTGATACAAAGCTTAATGCTAATCGGTGAAGTTTCCCTTTAAGCTTTACGAAAGTTATTTATTTTTCCGTTCTAACTTTTCCAACGTTTTAGACACATAAGGTAATAATAATTGTCCAAAATGATGACATTCAGGGTACCTGTGCAGTCTTAGAAGTATTACAAAAGACTTACATTTAACTTCCTTAGAATCCTGGGAGTACCCTGAAATTGCATGCTATTTAAATAGTTCACATTTTCTTGAGGGAGGACCCGTTAAAGTCCCCGTTTTGAATATGTGTACCCAAGTCTTCCACAAACGTAGGGAAAACACTGCATCGATGCATCGCGATGTGGACTTGGACGATTCTGCATCGATGCAGTGACAGACCATAATCGATTATTGCCTACTGATGTTGATTTTCCGGTCACTGCTTTTTTGTTTTTTGCCTTTTGTCTGATGTCTGCTGTGATCAGACTCTACTACATTCAGGAAGTTTATTTTATTTTATTTTTTTTTAAATAAAGAGCAGATGCAATAAAAAGGCAAGTTCATATATATCTGACTCCTTGAATTTGTTGATGAAAACCATGTGGAGCAATATGTAATAATATTGAAGAGGTGACGCATTAGGATATCGATTTGAATCGTTGACAAGATTTACTTCGCCTTCTCCCAACCCCTCCCTCCCCCCCACAAGGGAGAATGAATACATGTGCATGAGCAGTGATTGACACGCAGTTAGATTCTCCCCCGTCCCCCCCGGCCCTGATTGGTGCATCTGAATGGGGAGCAGTAGATTTTTGCAAATCGCACTACAGGCTGTAGGTGGTGCCAGGAGTCTTATTATTTTATATATATTTTTTAAATGACCTGCTTCATGTAGTTATCCTCAAACATAGGGCAAATGTGACGTGTCGGAGAAGAGAATGCTGTCCAAAATACATTCTATGCTGTACAACTCCTCCGACCCACTCCACAACATACTAGTCAGTCTGTGGAGCACCTTCGGCCACAGACTCAGACACCCACGATGCGTCACAGGAGGTCCTTCCTGCCTGTGGCCATCAAACTACAGTGTGTATATATCTCCTCCCTTCTGACTCACAACACATATTTCCATAACACATCTCTATGATGTGAATATTCTTGGACAATTATATGCAATAATTACTTGTACAATAAGTTATTAGTTACATGTGTAGGCCTAATATCTGACATTACTGTAGTCTCACCTGTTTTGGCCACTTGTTCTCTGCTGCTGCTTATGTTCACACTGTACTTTATTTATGTTCAGTGTACTCTAATAGCATGTATACAATCCATATAATAGCAGCACAATCTTTTTAATCCAATATTACTTTACTTTTACTTAACTTTTTATTTCTTGCACTTCCGCTACACACCTATTGATGAGTTTTTGATGAGATCTTACTCTTGTTTTTGCTGCTGAGCAACTGCAATGTAAAAATTTCCCTGAGGGAATCGAAGCATGTTACTGTTTCTCAACTACTTAATATAATTTTGTGAAACTAAGTCTATGACAAATCACATTTAATAAGATCATCATAGGTTTTCTATATAAAATCTTAATCTGCGAAGTGACTACTGTCACAAACTGCCTCAGGGAATGTGACAAGGAGGGAGAACACTCCACGCACGGTTATTTTATAAAAAAAAAAGGTTAACACTAGTGAGCAATGGAGTGTGAAGATCAGCCACCTAAGCATGACCCCCCTATGTCAGTCAATTTACTGCTCTTCTCTTTCTCTGGGGACTACCAACGTTAAACTTTACAACCAAACTCCTGCTCTTAGATAGAGACTCAGCCAAAGGTGGGAGTCTGGCACCATAACCTCAGATTGGCCAAAACTACGTTTCTGTTAACCCTTTCCTTGACTGGGTTACAGGTGCATAGCATCGGCGTAAGCGACACAGGATATTAAACCTGTTTTCAAGCCCTTTTGTACCTGTAATTGTTTGTCCTCTGTCACTAACAGACAAGTTTGCAAATTCTCACTTGAAACCCTAAAATAGATTTATTTTTATTTTTTTGGGCATTTGTAAGCCGTTTATTTACATGACCGCTGAAGAAATGAGAGAGGGGGAATGACCTGCAGCAAAGGGCTGCAGGTCGGAGTTGAACCCAGGCCCGCTGTGTCGAGGAGTAAACCTCTACATATGGGTGCCCAAACAGCTCAGTTGGTAGGGCGGGCGCCCATATGTAGAGGTTTACTCCTCGATGCAGCGGGCCCGGGTTCAACTCCAACCTGCAGCCGTTTGCTGCATGTCATTCCCCCTCTCTCATTTCTTCAGCTTTTTTATTATAATTTTTATGATGAAATGTAGGGGAGGCTTGAGCCCCCCTAAAAGGGTCTTAAATCGCCAATGAAAAAAAAGCCCTTTTAGCTTATTTTTCAACACCACTGATGATTAGGCGACTTCAGTAACTGCATAAACCACAAACCATGGCAACAACTTGCGTATCTGCACGTGTTTGTCAGATTTTAGTAGTTCTATTTGTTCTGTGCAACTTGCACCTTGAGAGCTATGATTTGGGCCCAAAAAATCAGGCCACACCCTACATGAACCCGCATAGTTTCTGTCCAGCCCAACCCTATCCCCAAAACACGTCAGCAGTTTTGGAGCTTGAGCATGATTTTAACCTGTCAACCCCCATCGGCCCTGTTAACAGACGTGTTCTGACGTGTTCTGACATGTTACATGATAGTATTTAACCACAAAAGTTCATTTTACTGAAATCATAAGCACCAAAGCATTATTCATGATCTTAGTGCTCATGCTATTGGGAAAAAAAAATAAAAAAAATAAAAAATGATGATGCTTCCCTACCTGTATGCTGTCCTAAACGCTCAATCCTCGTCCATTCCTGGCTTATTTATATTCCTCTAGTCCGTAAGTGTCCACAGATTAAAAGGATAACAAGGTTTTGTCAAAAGAATTAATCCAGGTTATGAATATTGTCCTGTAGAATCCATGCTAATTGTCCGCTAACTGTCTGCTAACTTCATTAGCCGATCTCGTTCCGTCTGAAATAAGATATTTCTCCTTGTCCTGCACCATGTTGCTGGGTATGTTTGTTTTCATCAGGTTGCTGCCTACACAATGAAACTATCCCCACCTTTTTCTGTTAAGTTTTCACCCCGGGACTGCCCCAGACGCTGAACAAGCGCTCCCACTGTGGAGCGCATGGATGTATTAAGAGAACTGAATACAGTGATCGGCGGGAAGCCCCGTACGTTCCAATGAGAGTGCTCAAAAGCGCATTAAGACAACATGGAGCTCGGCTCTTACGCATTCTTGGCCCATGACGTCACGATGGACACGCGCACTAGCAACAATTTGTTTGTGTTGTCTTAGCAACCGGTAGCAACATGCTCGTTCATGAGTGTCTCTCTCGTCTCTCTTACAAGTGGCGAACTCAGGAACTCGCCGTATTCATTGTACAAAATATTCACTAACGTTAAACACTGTGTGTTCGTTGTTCCCGGTCGTTTACATGCTTAGCTAAATAAACGATAGATGTATTTAGACAACCAAGGACATTTAATACTTATGTCGTGCTACTAGCTAGCGCTAGCAGTTAGCCTGCAGTTTCGTGAACAGAGCTCATCCATGGCTTCATCTCTCATCCACGTTACAAGCTTCACAGCATCCAGCCCTCGGATGGATCAGGGCCATGTAATCACTATGTCTGTAGTAACGTTATCTAGGCATGATCTTAATACAGCCATGCTAGCTAAACCTGATGTTAGCAACTAGCTAGCTGCTAGCCCCGCCAATTTGGGAAACGCTAATGACGTTACATCCACATAACAGGCTTTACAACATACATACATGACTCGGATATATCATAACTGTATAAGATAATATCATGGACGTATTAATAGAACACATGATGAATTACAACCACTAGCTATATCCATTATTACAGCTAGCTACGTGGGCTCGTCAGAACAGTCATGTGAGCGGGCGTGCGCAGTCCCGTGGGTCTGCTCGCGTCCATTATGCGCGTTCATCATTTCAAATTTAATAATTCTGTATTCGCTTCTAGTGAATGTTAAAAATGTTAAAAACGTAACGTTTTAAACAAGGACCTTTTCATTGTTCAAGCTGGTAAGTTATATACCCCGAAACAAATGATCCGCTGAAATATAGACGTTTCTTTCGCCATGTAATGTCTATGTGAAAAGTCTTTCTGGGCCATGGGGTGCAGTACCACCGTTATCCACTAAGCCCATGTTGGCATATAGACATAGCGCTCCTCCTGGGGGCTTGGTGGAGCGTCAATATGCTGCGTCATCTCTCTGAGCAGCCATCTTAGAAGAAGCTGTCATTGGCTATCAACACGTCAATCGTGGCAGTTGTAGCCAATCACATTCACTTTCCAACGGTATATAGCATGATAGGAATATCCAATGGGAACCAGTCCAAATTAATGGGTAACAGACCTAAGCCCCGCCTCTCAGAGCCAGCATGCGCATACATGTGATTTATGAGAAAAAAATATGATCAAAAGTGTTTGAATGAATGTAAAAAGGTTTTGTAAGTCATTTTAAATATTTAGTACGTTTTTTCTAATAGCATGGACGTGAGTAAAAGCATTTAGCAACATTTGGTCACTTGGAGGAGTTTTGGAGAGGTTTTGGCACGCCATCTGATCTGTTATACCAAATACTGAAAACTCCCTAGCTCCCATTAGGTTAGGACTAGAGTTCTCAAACTTTATATAGGTCTTCATGACAAGGTCTAGGAGGTATGTGTTGTGTCCTAAATAACTATTTTGAACCATGTTTGAACTGCTGTAGTGTATGTTGTGTTGTAATCATATGCTAATCAAGCACATGTCCATAAAGTAGAAGAATTTAGGTTTCAAATGAAGCCTCATACATGTATTTTGGCCTTACAGTTCTTCTGTTATAAGCTTTTCCCTTTGGGAATGAGAAATAGGCGAAAATCAGGCAAAACAGGTGGGTGTTAACAGGTTAAAAACCTGAATTTCCAATGGAGAAGTGTATCCATGCATGTGAATTTAATAGATTTCCTGGAAGATGGCGGTCACACAAAGCGGTACATGGCCCATACATTATTGATGACATTACACAGACTATACGGTCTGCATTTTAAAAACTCAAACAAGAAGAAAAAAACACCAGGAAATTTGTGCGAACCTCACCTTGTTCAAGCCCCGGGAATATTGAAAAATTACAGCCCGGCCCGAACCTGGTGATTCAGTTTGGGCCCATTTGGGTTCAGGCAGAGAATCAAAGCTCTAATTGGGTTTGAATATTTTTGATTTGTCGCATGTTTTTGTATTTCATTGTGTATTTGTTTGCTTTCTTGTATTTATTGTGCATTTTTGTATTTGATTGTGTGTTCTGTATTTGTTGCACATTTACTTTGGTTATGTGCTGGGTTTGCTTTGCACGTTTTTGTATTTGGTTGTGTTTTCTGTTGTTGCACGTGTCTGTATTTACATTAGAAGTGTAAAGTGGAAGTACTCAAGTCAAGTACGTGTACCTCAAAACTGCCATCAATTACAATACTGACAATACAATATTACAGTAAATGTACTTCATTTATCTTACTCCTGAAGGTTTTTAGAAAACATTTACAATTGAAGCAGCTGTGACAATACACAAGTTAGGATGTTTTCACAAGTGAGTGTCTCTTGTTATTATCTGGTAAGGAGGTGGGGGAATAATGTCAGTGGGGTCTGATCTGAGGCTTCTAGGGGGTTATCTGCAATATCTTTGCAACAGATCAAAGCACTGCCTCCCTTTTGGGAAGCCCTAAGTTAGGAAACATGATTAAAGTGCTCTACTTTCTGCTAATCCTCGGAGGGGAAACTTGATAAATCTACTGAGCAGCAAAAAGGAAGTGGAAGGGAGCAGAGGCAAAAAGAGGGTGGATGGAAGCAGCGTTTCAAAATTTGTCCTGTCATTCAGTCTTTATATACAACCCCAAAACCAAAGATGGCTTTTCTTGCCTGCATTTAGCAATTAATGAACAAATATGTTCTGTAAGGTTTAGCCCCATGGTGGAAGGAGGAGACATGGACTCAGGAGTTCTTCACCGGGTGCTTTGTTTTATTTCTCCCCCATTCATGGGGAAAGTGCGGTAGTGCATGGATGAATTATTACAAAAATATATAAAAAATAACAAAAACAACAAAGAAACTAAGAACAAACTATTTAAATTATTATACTAAACAAATATTAAACAAAACAAAAGCCTAAATCAGGCCCTGACTATTGGGCTCTAGCTAGGCATGGCTGAAGTGAAACTGACGTTCCGAAGCTTTGTTGAGATCCCGAAGCGCAGATGTTTCGAAACACTGATCCGAAGCGTGATTCAAAGCACCCATGTCACGTGACTACGGCTAAATGAAACACCGGAGTGTTTCACGAGTGTTTCAACAGGTGGCATGAATCAGTGTGTGATTGAAAGGGTCGGGAACCCACATCGCACATCAGTATAAAAGTGAAGTGAACACATTTTGACCTCGTGGGTTTTTGTGAGAGGAGTTAGATTTTGAGATAGCGGATATTTGGTAGTGACATTCATAGTGCGATTGTAATAGGGTGAAGCATCGTTGTCTGAGTGATCATTTCTATTTCGTATTTCCAGGCTGTTACACGATTTGTTTAGTTATATTTAGGCTTACATTTACACATTGACTGATAGGCTAGAGACAGACAGAGTATACATAGTGACACATTAACATATTGATAGGTAGATACACATATAGATACACAGATAGATAGATCGATAGATACATACACACAAAGATATATATATATATATATATATATATATATATATATATATATATAGATAGATAGATAGATAGATAGATAGATAGATAGATAGATAGATAGATAGATAGATAGATAGACAGAGAGATAGAGATATATAGATAGATAGATAGACAGAGAGATATAGACATATAGATAGAGAGATATAGATATATAGACATATAGATATATAGATATATAGATGATGAAGAGATGCCGTACTTCTGTGGTGTGGGAGCATTTCCATTTGGAAACCCCAAATAAAGTGAGATGTATGTACTGTGATCGGCAGCTAGCCTTTTGCAACAATAAATCATCCATGATGCGCCATTTGAGGAGCACTCATCCTGCCATTTTGGAGGGGGCAGAGGATGGTAGCATTCCCCCTGTACCTAGGTCTGCTACTGACACTGCTGGGCCATCTAAGCAAGGTATGCATTGTTTTAAATATAATTATGATTGAAATATTATAAACTGTTTGGACACTGTTTAGAAAGTCCATAGGCCTGTGTCAACCTAAGCCCTACAATGTCCCAATCACAACTGCCATTCATGTTTTAAAAAAAAAACTGTTTCACTGTGAATATAATATGTTGTCAACATAATATATTTTGTGAATATACATTTTATAGGTCTACATTTGAGTACCCAATCTACAGCCAGTGAAGGCATCATTTTGGTTTTCCTAATTGTTGTAGTTCTACATTCTGTTTTATCTTTCTCTGCACACTGAGCATAACGTTCATAACATGTTGTTTAGGAAGGTTTCCAAATAATAAACCAGTATACTTTTAATAGCTGTGCACTATGTGAAGCTGTATTTTATTTCAATGTATTTGTCTGAAAGTATGTTTTATCTCCTCTTTTAAAAGGCAGACAGAGGGAACTGGATGAGGCTCTACTAAACATGGTGGTGAAGGATCTGCAGCCCTTCACCATCGTGGAGGATGAGGGTTTCAGGGCTTTTGTGAACAAGCTTGATCCAAGCTATGTCCTCCCATCCCGGAAGGTGCTTAAAACAATGGTCAGCGAAAGGTACAACAAAACCAAGGAGAAGACAATGGAGGACCTACAAAATGCCGAATTTGTTAGCCTTACAGCTGACATGTGGTCCTTCATTAATATGGACGGATATCTATCTCGGTGTAACTTGCCATTACATAACACCAGAGGCAAAAATGGCAACTGTTGTACTGGGTGTAAGGAGGTTTTACCAAACTCACACAGCCCAGCATCTCATGGAGGCTAAAGCCTTGCTAATGGCTGAGTGGGGAATAACCTCCAAAGTTCAGTGCATGGTGACTGACAATGCATCCAACATGATCCTCAGCGCCCAGCTACTCCACCTTCGCCATGTCCCATGTTTTGCTCATAATTTAAATTTGATTGTGAAAAAGGCCCTAGATCAAACCCCAGTCATCAATGAAATACGCCATAAAGCCAGAAAGATAGTGGGGTTGTTCAGATCCAGCTGCAAAGCCAAGGACAAGCTTGTGGAGATGCAGGGCTTGATGGCCAGACCAACTCTGAAACTGATCCAGGAGGTTGAGACGAGATGGAACAGCACATTCGACATGTTACAACGCTTGTATGAGCAACGTGAGCCAGTGGGTGCTGCACTTTCCAGTTTAAACAGTGATACTGCTCCCCTGACAAGTCTTGAGTATGACATTATTCAACAATCATTGTCACTACTGCAACCATTCAAACTAGCAACAACAGAGATGTCAGAGGAACAGAGAGTGTCTGCTTCAAAGCTTATACCACTGTACAGGATGTTGCAGCACAAGCTTGCACAGAAAAAAGGACAGGCAACAAAGGAATCAACCGTACAATTAGGTACGGTTGCAATGACTATACTACCCATGTAATTGGCCATAACTGTAATATTGATGTCATTATTATACTTATTATGGTTTTCTCCTGTTTTGGCTCATAGGCTCACATCTGCAAGAAGGTCTCCACTCCAGATGTGGAGGGTATGAGACCTTTAGAGCCTTGGCACTGGCTACACTGCTGGACCCAAGGTTCAAACGTGGCATTTGGCAATCCTGCCAAAGCCCAGGAGGCTGAAAAGCACATCACTACGGAGTGTGCTTCGCTGATGCGTTCAAACACAACTCATGGTGAGCAGTTTCAGTCTGTTATGTAATCTGATTCATGTAATGTATACTTCATATATGCCGTCAGTTTAGGATTTGTTACTAATTGCTGTTTTAATTTTCATTCAGAGCCACAAATGTCAACATCAGGCCCATCATCATCATCAACATCAACACCAGTAGAACCACAGGACAGTTTATGGGAACTGTTTGATGATCGCATCCGTGAAACCCAGACGATACACAATGCTACAGCCGATGCCACATTGGAAGTGAAAAAATACCTCAACGATGCGTTTTTGCCCAGAACACATGATCCCCTGACTTACTGGAAAGAGAGAGCAGTAATCTTTCCACATTTGTATGTCCTTGCTAAAAAATATCTTTGCATGCCAGCAACAAGTGTCCCTTGTGAGAGGATTTTTTCGAAGGCTGGAGAAATTATCTCTAAAAAAAGAAGTAGGCTCAGTCCTGCCACAGCAGAGAAATTAATATTTCTGAATAAAAATCTATAAAAGAGTGAGACATTGTGGCTTGATTTCTTTTATTAATATTCTTTTGTCATGACCAAAATAACATTATGCACAGTGAGGAGCCTACAGGTTGCAAGCTTCACATATTAGAAAAATACAATAATAAAAAAATGGCTCATTGTCAAGGTTGTTTCAGATCAACACCTTTGTTTCGAAGCCTCGACACAATATGACACATTTGCTTCAACTGTTTCATTGTTTCACGAAGCCTCGATCTGCCCACCACTAGCTCTAGCACCTGCACCCTTCCAGGCCAAAACTGTTCTCCCCCGAGGAGCCAAAACCAAAGTTAATTGGAAATCAATCAACCTCATCATGTTACCTCAACATTCCACAACATTTCTGGCTACATCAATACACAATATACCAACTATAAAACCAGCAATTAAATGTTATATGCTGAACAAGCTTCTCAAAAACAGAAAACATAGACACTCCAGTACCCCCCCTCTGTAATGGTGACTGTTCCAGGTCCTCCCCCCTACAAATTACTCCGGACTCTGTCACTTCCTGTTTGCCGCTTTGACCCAGCACCCTGCTTGAACATGAGAACAGGTGAATGAAACATTTTGATGACCTTGGGTAAATCCACTAACCTAAAATAAATGCCTTGAAATGAACTGTGTATGTGTCGTATTTATCAAGTCATGCTTTCTACTCTTTCGACTAGTACTTAAATACATTGAAAGGAAATAACATGAATTGATAAGCCATGTGTCCATTGATGCTAGCCAACATGCTAATGGTAATGCTACCAGTCATATGCTAATGCTCATGCTAGGGTTAGCTTAGCATGCTAGGACCAATGCTACCACTGGCTTAAATGAAGGCATGGGGTAACCCCATGACATGTTCAGTGAAATGTTTTCAAATGTGAACCCAAAAATGTTTCCTTCCAGACAGTCTCCCTTCCCTGCAGATGAAGAGAGATGACACACTTCACATATCTCTCATCCTCTGCAGTCAATAGGCTCGTTCGAGATGAACTGTAGTGTTGACGAACTGACCGAAGAGCCGGTTAATTAACCCGACTCGTGTCACTGAGCCGGGAGAATCGAGTGCCATACGTCAATGAACCGACTCACTCCTGTTTTTTTCTTTTACTTCATTCGGCCGTTGGCATTATATATATGTCAATGGTTGGTAATCTAGCTCATTAGCACCTCCACTGGACTGGAGTGGTGGTGGTAGAATCAATCAGGAAATGAGCTATGTAACCGTGCAACCGGTCGGCCGCTAGACTCTAATGTAACCGTGCAACCGGTCGGGCCGCTCGAGTCTAATGTAACCGTGCAACTGGTCGGGCCGCTCGAGTCTAATGTAACCGTGCAACCGACTCTAATGTAATCAAGCGGTGTCTTGGTTCTCGGCAAGTTTGAGTTATTAACCGAGCCTTGTTTCTGGTGCATCTTAGAGGATTGTGTTCACGGCAATTTACACATTATCGATGGGGAAGTACGTACATCACACAAATACACGTCATGTTATCTTGGTAGTTATGTTAAGTTAAATGTTAGAGAAGTGAATGTTGCTACATGGTAGCTAGGCTAGGCTGTCACAAGGAGACCGTAAGGACCGTAACCGAGGGTAGGCTACTGCATGAGTCTATGTAATCAAACGGGTGTCTAGGTTCTCGGCAAGTTTGAGTTATCAACCGATAGCAGAAGCCTTTATGTCTTGTGCATTTTAGAATTGTGTTGATGGAAATTCATATGCTACATTAGTAAGTATTAGGCCTATATCACATACAAATACACGTAATGTTATCTTGATAGTTATGTAAAGTTAAATGTTAGAGAAGTGAATGTTACAGGCTGTCACGAGCAGACCGGGCGGGCAACCGGCTACTGCCGAGACCGGGAGTCGAGACCGAATATAACCGTTAACAACCGCTCAAGCATATAAGCAAACGGTTTGTCTAACGGTTCTCGGCAAGTTTGACTTATTAACCAAGCCTTGTTTCTGATGCATCTTAGGTGATTGTGTTCGGAAATTCATACATTATTGATTGGGAAGTGCATCACATACAAATACACATGTTATCTTAGTTATGTTAAGTTAAATGTTAGAGAAGTGAATGTTACAGGCTGTCACGAGCAGACCGGGCGGGCACCCGGGTACTGCCGAGACCGGGAGTATCCGGGTGCCGCAGCCGCAGGCATGTGAACCGTTGACCAAATCTATAGACTCGGTTCGCCAACCAACAACCGTCCGGTTGAACCGACTCTAATGAACTGCGCCTCGCCTGTAAAGTAGAAGAGAGCAGGCGGCAGCAGCGGGGGGCGGTGACAAAAGTCCGTTCCCAAGTCGGACAGTTTTCCAGCTGATTCCAGCAGCCTTCAGGCTGAACAGGAAGTGACATAAACACTGTGGTCCGATTTTAATAAAATGTTATCAGACCCATATATCAGATCCTACACAGTCTCCAGTTGTTTTTATTATGACAGAGTAGCTGTCCGAATGCTCTACATGTGATCTGTTGCTGATTTTAATTAACAAACAACACACTGTAGATGATCTGTAATCTGAACGGATTTAGTCTCTCTGAACGTTCTAAACGTAACTATCAGCCTCACAACAGGTGTTCTGTACAGAATAAGCCTTTAAATCAGACAAATAATCAATAAGAAGTTTGTATAAAATGTCATCATGTTGAGTTGATTCTGAACCAATCAGCTGTTCGATCAGCTGAGAGGCTTCAGGCTTTTCCCAGCATGCCCTGGGTCCGCCTGCGTCCGCCTGGCTCTTGCAGTTGGTGAAAAGCAAATGCGCTACCTGCGTCTCAGAACTGCGGCCGCCTTGGTCTCGTGAGATTATCGTTGCCCACGTGTGCATGATGTCAGAGCAAGTCGGGATCAAGTCGGACACAAATCTAACCGGCATGCATTGGGCAGCGATCGCCGGTGATCGATTCTGCGCAGATCTGGCTCATCTCGAACGAGCCAAGTGTCTTTCATGGAAACTGAAGTGCTGTTATTTTCAATTATCGTCCTCTGTTCTGCTATAATACTTATCACTATTTTCCTGTGCCTTGAACCATTTCAAGCAGTCTCAGTTGGACATTTTTACACTGTACGAAGCCCCAAGCTCTTTTTGTAAATGTTTACAGCGTTTTCTAAGTTAACTAATGATTAATGTTGCTGAGCAGATGTCTTTTGTCTCAGGAGGTGCGTGCAATGTAGTCTGGATCAATGGAAGTAAATTTCCAGGATAACTGCCTGACTGTGTGTTGCCATTCTCAAAACCCCTTCACTTTGGAAAACAACTAAACTTCGAGCTAGCAAACTACATGCTGAAAATGCAGAGTTTTGAAGAACATTTTGATGGTGCAACAAGGCAGGGCTGGTTGGTTCTTTCGGGGAATGATTGTAAAGATTTACAAAGAATGTTTATTGCATTTACTCTAACTGGGACGTACACATGGCGATACACTGGTAAGAGCAAATGAGGTTTAACAATGTATCCAGCTAATTTAAATAGCTTACATTTCAATCAGAGACTTTTTTGCAGATATTTAAAAGGTTTAATGTACATGAGCACATAGCTGTACAGAGTATTGGAGATTGAACTCCAATACTCAATTGATACATTTTAATATAGGGGTAGGGAACCATGATATAACCCCCAAAAACATGACTGAAATTAGAAGGTAGGAACATGGAGGAAATGGAACACATGAAATTAAATACAAATTCATTTATAAAATATATGGGCTTACCTCCATGCAGCACAGATCTGAAACAGAAAAGCAAATACAGTGATCCGTACCCGAAACAGCATGCAAAATGCTTCCAGCATTTCGGTCATCAGCTACTCAGGCCGGCATAAGGCTGCATTTTTGCCGGTACATCAACTCAGGCCGGCAAAAAACACGGCATCTCCGCCGGTACGGCAACTCGGGCTTGCAAGACACGCGTCTCCGCCGGTACGGCCATTTAGGCCGGTAAACGTGAACCGTAGCTTTTCCGTGTTTAATTTTCTAGTAATTTGATTGGCTCTCTTTTAAGTGCAATATCAACAGGATATTTCCGTCGAAGTGGGACGCTAACTGAAGAAAACGCATCACCACTGGTTATATGCCGGTACAGCAACTCGGGTGGTAAACATGAAGGAAAACAAGGCATCTCCGCCATTATGGCAATTTAGCCCGTAAACATAAAGTAAAACCACCTTCTTCTTATCTATTATGATTATATATCTAATAGAAAAGCAAATTAAATCAGCCTGCGATATACTTCCCGTATTTCGGTCATCGGCAACTCAGGCCGGCATAACATGGCATCTCCGCCGGCATGGCAACTCAGGCCGGCATAACACAGTATCTCCATAGATCGGCGACTCATGCCGGCATCGGCAACTCAGGCCGGCATAGCAAGGAATATCCGCCAGTATGGCAACTCAGGCCGGCATAATGCTGCATCTCCGCCAGTACGGCAACTCTGCAAAACAGAGCAATTTTCTTTTACAAATGAAATGAACAGGATGACTCCGTGGATGTGAGACATACATGACAGTGAATAAGAGCACACCACCACTGGTGAATGCAAGCTTACCAGAATATGGCTTTAGGGATCGTTGGTTTTCGAGGATGTCGTTGACATCTAGACAAATATGCAATGAGTAAGCAGAGGAAGAATGACGACCCAGCTTTTGCAGAGAGGTCCAGAAAAATAAATCTCGGCATTTCCGCCATATGGCGGCTAAGGCCAGCGATCACAAAAATAAAATCCTAACCATTTTATCATCCTCGGAACATCGTCCGGCACTGGCAATCCTGCCCAGTATGGTAATTATATAATGAACGGATAACCTATAGAATAGAGAAAATGCCATATGAACAAAATAACTCCATAGTGTAGTGATAAAACCCCCAAAACGAGAGCAAAATAATTCCCGCAGTTTGACTGCTGTGTAATAGCCGACAAACAAAAGACAAATAGAATCCTGGCATCTCAGGCCGTTGGCATTTTAAGTAAGTAAGCAATGTCATAGCACATTTCACAGATAGATAGAAAACATAATGAACAGCCATAAGAAAAACCTTGACTACTTAAAAACTACGATTTGAATGCCTGCAAAAGAGACGTAAAATCTCGGCATCTCAGGCCGGTGGCAACGTAATGCCTGCAAAATAAAGACAAATGAAATCTCGGCATCTCCGCTGTAGGGCAGCTCAGGCCAGTAAACACAAAAGCAAAACAAAATTCTAACCAGTTTATTATCCTAGGTAACAGCGTCTGGCCAGAATCAAAAGTGAAGGAATAAGAGGTTGCGACAACCATAATACAGAGTTCACACGACCAATAGTCACCATGTTGAGTTTGGCGTGCCCATGAGTGAGTCAATGCATGTTATTGATGTATGACCACCGCCGAGGTCAGCCATGACCGAGGAGTGAATAAACTGCATACTGAACGGGCCTACACCGGTTCCATGCGTCACTACCAGGGAAACTGATTTGCAGAACACGCACAATATATGCACCAAAAGAGGCTTAGCAGAAAAAGAACACACAGTGATGCAGGACATGGATGAAATGCCAGACTGCAGCACAAGCTGAAGAATCATAGAATGCTGCTAAGGGGAAGTTTAGTTCAAGACTTTTTCTTTTTTTTTTAAACCTAAAACACCACGAAGACCCCCACAGATGATGAGATGAGGATGAACGTAGATAGCTGATGCGAAACAAATGCGGCCTGTTAGAGAAGACAATTAGATACCCATTACTATTGTCAGTACCCAGCAACGAAGATATGACGCCATTGAACAAATTAAACAGACATAGGGCCGAGTACACTTGCATTGATAACCCTTCATAAAACACGATGAATATTGCGCAACTCGCCACATGCATGATGCTGACGTCAGTAATTCCTACCACGGCAAAAACACTAACACCTCATCACTGGGTGCCAGACCTTTAGACATCACAGCTGCACTAAGTACAACTGCACAAAAGGTGTATTCACATATTCAACGTTACTATTTAAGCAGTTGTACCTTTGTATTCCCACCTTGTATATATGTTAAATGTTTGTTCTTGTATTCTACCCTATTATGTCATGTAATTGTGCATACATATATTGTATCCTATTATTCATGTATATTGTCCTAGTATCTTAGTGTATTCTGCGCTGTGTGACTGTGACATAGCACATCGTTTCCCAATAAAAAGAATCTTGCACCTGCCCAAGTATTGGAACAGTGATTTAACCCCAGAACATTTAACGAATATGCGCCAAATCCGTCGCTTAGCAACATATGATATGAATGTATACAAAACATAGAATTGGTGAAGAGAGGCTGGAACTTAAACCAGACACACTACGAAGTATTGCGCATGATAATGAGCTGCTTCCCAGCGAGTCCTCCGAACATGAACGGAGTGAGGCGCTAGAGGGCCTTAGCAATGGGAACAGCAGCGCCGTATACCACCGCAAATGCGCACATGAATTAAAGAACGACAGCTGAACGCTTGAGCGCACACTCAAAAATAAGCCAACGTTGAAAAGATAGAAGCAGCTAGGCTACTATGCACTCGAAGCAGAATAGAGGTGCCAGCCTATGTGCATCCTCCAGGATAGACATCAGCAGCTACCAACCGAGAAACGGGCCGTGAAAGGTGAAGCAAACTTGCATGTCTTTCCTGAAATGACAGATGATAGCACAGGGAGAGAAGCAGATTTAAAACAGTGTTGTGACACTGTGATTGGCCTATGGAATCCGTGGCCGATTCTGATTGGCTTATCGGGAAGGTGAACGCCTCCAGCGCTGATTCGATTTAGGGAGAGAACTGATTTATTGTTAGGTCTTCCTGAAAGAATTTACGCTGAGCTACATTACTGTATTGTGTCAACAGTTAACTTCATTTAATATTGTATTTCTTATTCGGTGCCATGTCATTTCTCCGACGCTCCATTGTTCAGACCTCTCAACCCAAAAAATTCCCTTTGGTCCTACAGCTCACTAATCCGACGTTGCGAATCCCACTATGGCCACGCCAAGACCCGCCCTTCAATAGCATTTATTGGCCATGCTTACACAAGGTAACTAACCCCATTTCTACAGGTCCTATCCCCTGACTGATCGGCTATCCTAACCTTAACCACACTAGGTCAAATGCCTAACCCCAACCAATCGAGCTGCTTTGTAGGGCGGGTCTTGGCATGGCCATAGTGGGATTCGTAATTTTGCCACCAGCGAGATGTCTGACTAGTGGGCTGTAGGACCGAAGGGAATTTTTTTGGGTTATTGAGAGGTCGGAACAATGGAGCATCGGAGAAATGGGCAGTCCCCTTCTTATTCGGGGTGCAAATGTTCCACAAAAAACATGTTCTTCCCGAGACGCCACCGTCTCTGCATCCAGAGCTTAGCGCCACCCAAGACGATTGTGATTGGTTTAAAGAAATGCAAACAACCCAGGGTGTTTTTTTTTCTTCTTCTTCTCCTATACCAGAATGTATGTGTGGTGTAGTTAGACCTTACTTGCGAGACTATGTGTAATGTAATGGAAGATATTCTCCATCATCTGGGTGGTAGGCAACTTGATGAGATACACCTGCAAAACTGCTCCCAAATCACAGAGGCCCTGTACTAGATAGACATTTATTGATCCTTTCAGAAATTCATCTTGCACCATACAGCTCATCAAATAGACAACAGACCATAGACAACAACAAGACCACCAAACCCTCCCTTCCCCCCGCACAACCACAATACACAATCCCGAATATCTCCACATCATAAATAAAAAATGGTAAAGTGCAGTGTCATTAGCACCAGTGG
This sequence comes from Perca schrenkii, assembly GCA_025617405.1. NCBI lineage: Eukaryota > Metazoa > Chordata > Actinopteri > Perciformes > Percidae > Perca > Perca schrenkii. The sequence goes on from CM046793.1 coordinate 33,321,253, forward strand.
GCTATCAACAGTAAGGTGCATCATCATCAGTGGCATTTTAATATTATACCGTATGCAGTATTATTACCCAGAAAGGATCATTATTTTCCCTAATTTATTTAGTAGTGTAATGCTGGTAGGATTGAATGATTTTGATGTACTGTGAGTCAAGACGTTCACACACCAAATCTGATGAGATGAAGCAGGGATGTCTTGCACTATTTGTGTAAGCTAGGGGATGTATTTCCTGCTCTTGTCATGGTTTTTAATATTCAGCTGTGCTCTCCCAGATGTGCTGTCAGGATGTAACACTTCCATTCATCTCCATTTAGCCACAAACTCTTCTCAATGAACAGAGGAAACAAATGGCCCATTTTAGACGTGATGGAGTTTGTAGCACTCACTGGTTGTAAGTGTCGGCCGAATTATGAGATAACTATTGAATTGAGGTTCCTGTCTTCTACAAGCAGGATCTATGACTTTTTTTCAGTATTAGCTTATGGTTCGCTTCGTCTCAGGTTTGAGGTTCACCATGAGAACCCGACTCTCTTGCTGTATTTTTATTGAAGGGAAGTAGTCTTAACTCGAGTGGCTGATTCAGTCATGCAGCCTACTCATTATCCTGTGTATCTGCCCTTCCGTTCGAGACCGCTATCTATTTTTGGGTGTCTAATACAGCTGTTGCGACTGCTTTTACCATGAAAAGCAACTAAAAATAAAGCTTGACTGCACAGTAACAATGCAACATTAGACTTTTGTGTCATCCCCTCTGTCCTCTCTTAAAAAAAGAAAAGATTACAACGGCGCAACGATTACTCTTTATAATCCCGTTTTTTGAAATATTTCACTCTTTGCCTCTGAGCCAATTATTCCATCTTCTGCATATTTAACACATGACGGTTTGTCCCAGATTCATAAAAAGAGCCTCCTGGCTGAAGCCACGTCAAAGAATTGGAGAAACTGTAAAAGACAAAAAAAGTGCATCTGCAGGGCAAAAAGAGAGAGGGGGAAAAAAGAGGCTGTTTGTGAAGTTGAATGGCTCTTTGGTTTTGAAGAGAGGACGGCACAATAATCCGGTTTCGTCTCAGCTTCTGTCATGCCTCGGAGCTTCGTGGCATCCCACTGAACTCGAGCAGTTGTCTCACCTCCAGGACTTAACAAGTGTAGAGAACCAGGCACATTCTGCTTCTCAACAGATGCTCTCCCTCCGTCTTTCTCATTATGCCTCTAATAAAGCCTCTCCAGCACGTTAAAAAACACATTCTCATGACTGTTATATATTTTTTACATTCATAATCATTGCAATTCAAAAGCATGATGTAATATTTTCATGTGCAGATACAAAACTTGAGAAGAAGGGCTTATTATAATCAAAGAGGAGGAAGTGCCAGCAGGGCTGCACCTCATCTGTTGTTTTCCTGCTCCTCGTGCTTTAATGACCAAATGCCCCCTGGTGGTTCAAATGCAGCCACTACATTTTTCTTGTGACATTCTTGGAACCGTCCGTTTTTCTATTTATCTATTAACAAAGCTTTCATAATCAAAAAGTTGCCTAAAAACATTATTTTTCAGCAACATGTTATTCAGCCCAGTGCAGTAGTGGAAAGTAACTAAGCAGTTCAATTTATTCTTTGTCCCAAAAGGGCAATTTGTATGCTGCAGGAAGACATCACATGAAGAATATACAACGCAAACCACAACAATTAATCAGCTTCAGCCTGAGTTAAAGAATAAATAGTTGCACAGTTGTATTGGACTGATAATGAAAGTATAAAAATACTGCGTCGATGGCTACAACCATTGTTGGTGTATAGGATGTAAAACAGAGGGGACAGGACACATCCCTGTGGGGATCCAGTGGATGATATTAACTCACTGGAAAGCACACTGTTCACCCTCACCCTCTGACATTTCTGAGTGAGAAAATCCAGTATCCAGCCTACTAAGCTCGGATCAAGGTTAAAATGAAAAAATGTTGTAGCTAGCAGATGAAGTTGTATGGTGTTGAAAGCAGATGAGAAAATCAACAAAGAGTAGCCTAGCATGATTACCACTCCCCTAGATGCTTTATATAAGAGATTGAGTATGGCATCTTGAACCCCCCTCTTGGCCCTGTAGACATACTTAAATGGATCTAAAAGGAGTTCTGCCTTATAGTTAGGGAAAGTTAGGAATTTGTTTTGCAAATCTGCAAAAAAAATTCTTACCAATAGCTTTTTTTTTTTACCATGTGTTCCTATAGGTGTCTAGTAATACCTCCCAATTTATCCACGGCCAGATCCTCTGGGAAACGCCTGGAGAGCCAATCCAAGTTAAAAAATAGTGAAAATATTTTTTTTGAGAGTGAGAGGTCTCACTCTGTAGCTACAACAGAGACCTGAACACACAGGGTGAAAAGAAGAGCTGCAGCAATGTGCAGTACAACACAAATATGGTGTTTTTTGAAAATTAAACCATGTAAACCTATTCTGATACAACCTCTAAATACAATTATGAACCTGAAAATGAGCATAATATGGCCACTTTAATGTTAGCTAACTTAAGCTGGATGATAGCTACTAACATTCATTTTAGGCAGTAACTAAGATAAAAAATGTGAAAGGGCCTATACATAAATTTATAGTCATCTAAACTTTAAACAGCTAAATGGATTTAGCCTACTTACCATGCCAGAAAGTAACTGTTATATTTTCTTGCAACACTCCTGCTCCTTCTCCACATGCAGAGAAGTAATTATACTGAGCATGTGCATAGCAGGTGTCATTAATGTAGTGTCTTGTAAAAAAAAAAGAAAATAATGTTTTGTAGATTTGCAAAACAAATGCCTAACTTTCCCTAACTACTACTATTTCCCTAACTATTAGCTATAAGCTACTACTACTACTACTACTACTACTACTACTACTACTACTACTACTTTTACTACTACTACTACATTATCTCAAGATATTGACTTAGTATCTCAATATATAACCATAATATCTCAAAGTATTGACTTAGAATCTCAATATATTGACTTTGTATCTCAATATATTGACTTATCTCAATAAATTGACTTAGTAGCTCTATATTGAAGTAATATCTCAAAATATGGACTCAGTATCTCAATCTATTGACTTAGAATCTCAATATGTACTATCACTGTGAATCAGCTTTCAAATACAACGGGGAAGCATATTTGGCCATTTGGGGCCAGTGCAAAGTCAGGCACTTTAGCAATAGAATTGTCAAATTCTTGATTTCGTTGGAGCTGGGTTTTCTCCATAACTCCAGGGTAGATATGAACATGCTGGGCATCAATGGGAAGGGGAGGAGCTGTAGTATGTGAATCAGCTTTCAATTTCAACGGGGAGCTAAATTGGGCCTTTTTGGGCTGTGAAAAGTCAGGCACTTTAGCAATGGAATTGTCAAAATCTTGATTTCTTTGGAGCTGGGTTTTCTCCATAACTCCAGGATAGATATGGACATGCTGGGTATCAGTGGGAAGGGGAGGAGCTGTAATATGTGAATCAGCAATCATCAATTCAAATTCAATGGGCAGCTGCACTAGAAACCAAACCTCCTGTTTAGCCAGACTTCTTTCACTTCAGAGTGATAGTACATCCCCCAGACTCTCACTCGGGTAATATCAGTGCATTCTGATGTAGGATTCTAAAATTAAGGCTTTAAAAATGTCCAATCAAAGCTATATTTTAACCTTTTTCAGGCTGCTAATTAACACTTATTTTCAATGACAGCACATGGTACACACTCCCACCCCTACACATAACTATTACATATGAGGTGTTCGGGTCTATCGGACATGAGTGTATTTAAATTTAGGTCCTATGAAACTATGTTGTCTTTCTGCACCTGCTATTCCCACACAGTTACATACTTGTTACATTTCAAGCACTTCCACCTGTTGTGATTAAGTTCTAAGAAATTTTTTTCTTCAGAGTGATAGTACACCACCCCAGACTGTCACTCTAGTAATATCAGAGCATTGTGATGTAGGATTTTAAAATGAAAGGCTTTAAAAACGTCCAATCAAAGCAATGTTTTAACTTTTTTTCAGACTGCTCATGAAACAAAACCTCCTGTTTAGTCAGACTCATTTCACTTCAGAGTGATAGTACACCTACCCAGACTATCACTCGGGTAACATCAGACCATTCTGATGTAGGATTTTAAAATTAAAGGCTTTGAAAATGTCCAATTAAAGTTATATTTTAACTCTTTTCCAGGCTGCACTAAAAACGAACCTCCTGTTGAGCCACCTAAGGGTGATAGTACATCACCCCCAGACTGTCACTAGGGTAGTATCGGACCATTCTGAAAATGTCTAATTAAAGCTACATTTCAACTCTTTTCCGGGCTGATCAAAACAAAGAAGACAAGACGAACCTCCTGTTTAGGCATATTCATTTTTTTCTCTCATAGTTTTGGCTTTTTCCATTTGTTTTTTTTTTTTCAACATTTGTCTCCTTTTTGGGTGTTTAAGTCGTTTTGTTTTAGAACATGCTGTGACAGACCCTAACCCACTCTAACCCTAACCCAACATCTGGATGTCCAAGTGAACTCAAGTTTCTTCCAAACTTGTTGGGAGTACTTTAAAATAAACAACACATGTGACTCTTTGTCAAGTGTCTCATTTTGTTTCACAGAAGATTTCTATGAAGATTCTTGTCAACTTGTGATTCCATGGAAACGGTTTGGAGTTCGCATGTGAGGAGACCTAAAGAGAGAACCATCCTTCAGTCACTTAGCTTGAACATGATGGTGGGTCATCCTTGGTGAACAGCGACATCTAGTGGTTGCATCGCAGGAAAGGAGGTTCACTTTCTACAGCCTTTTAAAAATAACACAATTTTACAAGAGAACAGAAAGATTTCAATGACTCAACATCCCATTCTGATTTGTAAAACCGTTATGCCATTCCATCTCCAAAAGGCCTGTGCTTCTTAAAGGGGATGGTTGTCTTCTTCAACAGCCCCACAGTCCTCAGGTTTGGGCTTTAGATGCTCCTGGTTTGTTTTCAGGTGTCTCATTTATGAAATGTTACTACTGGAAACATAGCAAACCGTTATTCTCATCGTGACAAACTTCTGCCTTGTGTTGGAGATTCTTCAAACTACTCTGTGACAGAGAGATCTCTGTCAATCTGTTTATTCTGGTGAGATGCACAACCAGCCCCTACTCATCAGCTAAAGCGGCCGCTCTTTAAGCTTTTAGGACATTTTCCCTCTTCCACGTTAAGAGCAGAGGAATTGATTTGCAAACATCAGCCATCACTCGATGCCAACTGAGCTTTAGATGTGATTAATGACAAACCAGGGAGGAGTTAACATTTAGTAAGCATTGGGACAGAGAGACAGAGGTGGAGATTCAGGGCGACACAACCCACCAAACGAATCAAAGGCATGCTAAATCACACAGAAATATATATTAAATTAGGCTAAGAACCCTCTGCAATAACTCACTTTGCATGAAAGTCATTTTTTTTAAATTTAAAAACAGTGAAACTTGTGTGTCGTCAGCTTGTTAAATGTGAATATTTTCTAGTTTCTTCTCTCCTCTGTAACAGCAAACTGAATATAGTTGAGTAGTGACAAAACAAGACATTTGAGGATGTCCTCTCGGGCTTTGGGGAACACAGATCCACATTGTAAAGACCAAAAAACTCATCCATTCATCCAGACAATCCACACATTAATACATGATGAAAATAAATCATCAGCTCATTGAGAAGATTAAGTGAAAGATCCTTAACCACTGGTGAAATGGTTCTTGTACACAATAAGTTAACATGATAACTTATAAACATTTACTTTCACTACTACTTGAGTTCAGGAGAGGAAGAAAGCCTGAAACTTCTTCAGAGTCCTCGCCTAATGTTGGACCCAACATTATGATTTAGATATTAACTTTTATTTTGATGAATGGTGCATAAATATATTTCTGTCAGGGGCCTGTTTCCCAAAAGCAGAATATATAAATCCAGGTTAACTGATAAAGCGAGGCTTGACCTAGTCTAATCTGTGCATCCTGGCTTGGTGCGTTTCACGAATGCCGAGCCAGGCTGAGGAGGAGCGACTAAGTTGAGCCAGGCTGAAGTAATTCATAGATGCACATCCACAGCTTTCCTCAAAAGACCGCAAGGTCGATCACAGATCTACTGATGCCAAAATGGAGAATACGCATTGTACATACTTTATACAGAGTGAGCAGCAGCTTCTTGTGGAAGTAGGATGATGTGAAACACATTTGTATAAAAAGAAAAGAAACACGGCCGTAATGAAACGGCAAGAGAGAGTAGCAGATGATCACGGACCGACTGAATGCCTAATTGTAGCCTAAATACATAAACTGACCACGGCTATGAATTGAAGCCGTCATAATCATACCATTCAAAGATTAGGCTACTAATCATTTGCACAAATTAACAGATGTACTCTTTGCCTTAAAAGTAAGCAGAAGATAATGTTACTCAGGAAACTTATCATGAAGATCAATTTTCTACAACGCTAGAATATGATGCGTAAATATGTCTTTCAATCTATTCCTCTCCCTCTCTCTCATGGGCTAAAATATAAATGTCCTAAGTCATATTAACTTCCACTGCTCGCTTTTAATGCAAAGTGTACAACTGTTCGTTTTTGCAAATGACAGTGACTCATTGAATGGTTTCAGTTAAGAGCAGTAGTTCTTAAATGTGTATTTTTAGATATGTCATTCAGTCTGTCCGCTATTATCTGCCACACTTTTTCTCGCGTTTTTTTTTTTAATAGAGGACGTGTTTCCTTCTCTACATATTATATGCCTTGCTCCCTCATATATATGGACATAGAAAATAAAGACACTGAAGAAATTGGACTCTAAAATCTAGGAACTATAAAGATGATAATAAAGTGATAAATTCCATGCACACTGTAAACATGAATGGAACAGAGTATACTCATCAGTTATATCCCCCCAGCAAAATATAAGTTCAAAAACCATTGGGGTGTCCTCTCCCTGTTACATGAATGTACAGTAGCATACATCACTAGATAGTTACTGGTCCAGTGAACTAAGACTATCATTTGGGAGGATTGTACAATTAGGATATATTCTTAAAATTGTTCAATCCTCCCAAATTATAGTCCCAGTTTACTGGACAACACAAATTGTGTGCTAAGAATGCCAAATACAATGCACATGGAAGCGGAACAAACATGATCCTTACTGACAAAGAATAAAAAAAAAAATGTATCAACTAAAACAATTCAAGGTGCAATGTTCAACTATAGAAACACATGTACAGCATTGTATGTATTGCCCTTAGTAACAGACTTCATTTAAAACACATTTTAATTTTTTTTTTTTAGCAATACAGTAGCAATGATGGTCACAACTTTAAATAATTAAATGAACGGCAATATGCACCTGTTGTATTTTAATCCAGGCTGATAACAATAGGGTAAAACCACTGCTGGGTGATCAGAAAAGACTCCAGGATTAAATAAATCCTGGCTGGCTGCACAGAATAAATCTCCATGGTGATTTATGTGCCTTTGCTTTTGTGAAACCGAGTCAAGGCTAAATTCATCCAGGATAACTGGGAAATCCCAGCTTAATCCCTTATCTTGGTTTTGTGAAGTCAAGCCATTAAAGTCAAGAACACAAAGACAATAAAATGCTTTAGGAAATTTTAATTTGGCGGTATGGCTATGTTCAGAGGAGTCCACTGACCTTTCATGAGCACCATGAAAAAGCAGAGAGTCAGGGGACAGCAGTGGCGGCGCCAGAGATTTTCTTTGCTGGTGCCTTTGGGGTTGCTGGACTTTTCAGTGAGGGTGCTCTGAAATTTTGAATTTCCCTTGACACAAACAGGCTAACGTTACACACAATCGCGCAGATGCCCACCCACCTCTGCTGCGGTTTACTAAACGAGCGAATGAGAGAGATTGACTTAAAGTTGCCGATACAACAGCACCATAGAACTCTGATTAGCCCACCAAACATATTTCAAATACCAGCCAACAAGCCGGGTTCAAACTATCATTACTGCAGCTCTCATACAGTGGCTCAGAAGAGTAATGCAACAGGCCATACACCACACACAGCCAAGCACACACATAAACACACACGCACACGTATCCTACAGTTTTCACATTTGCACGTATGGTCAAAATACTGTAGTCATATCTTAATATATCTAAATAAGCCACGGAGGGCGAACACGTTTTCTGGACTAAAAATAAACCGATGTCCAGTGCGCTGTATAACTTTAGATTCGGTGATCCATTTATTCACATTTTTGTAAAACACGTTTATAACTGTAATGTTCTTCTACGTGACAGAGATAAGAGTAAAGTTCTTATATGGACCCCTATCAGCTGACTCACCCACCGTGGCCTGGCTGTGCGATCCCCTGGTCTAATGTCATGTACATCAGGGTGACGTTAAGCATCCTCAGCAGTAGTAGCCTAATCACGGCCGCGGTCAGCTCATCTTCCTCCGGCCGCTTTTCTTTGTCCCGGTTGGTGACAGGTTCACCATATCTCTCAGTCTCATTTACAGGTTTTGATAAAGTCTCCACACCTTGACGTTAAGGAAGTAAAAAACTATCCATTGCTAGCGTTAAACTCACTTCTCTAATTCTAACGGCTCCAAATATTGAACTCTTCTTCTTCTGTGTGAATACGTTACTGCGGAAGTAAGGTCAAAAGTTCAATGTGTGCTGCGGTGCTGCACCCTTTGGCCAAATACGATCACCTGTGTTTTTTTAGCCTAAAAATAATCGGTTTGTTTTTATTAATGTATTTATTCATTTTCCAAATCTAAATTATACTATTTACACATTAGCGATTTTTAATTTATTTATAAATAAACCTCAGCAATTTCTTGGGGGTGCTAAGTGGGTGCTATGGCAATTCTAGGGGTAGCTAAAGCACACCCTAGCCCCTCCCTGGCGCCGCCTCTGGGGGACAGCAGAAGCAGCATTAGGGGACGCTCACACAGTTTAAGACAGGGAGAGCTACCCAGACAGCATTTACATCTGTGCCAGATCCGTTTTTCGAATCAGCAGATTCGCGCAGCAGTCACACTCGGTATGCAGATCTGCACCAACTTTGCGCCAGACTTGTCTGTAGCTTCTGAAAATGACAGTCCGTCCGGCGGGTGCGACGCAGATCCGGGGCAGCTGCGTAGACCAGACGCGCCACATGTCCGCCCGGCGAGTGTGGGCCGGATCCACGGGAGCTGCGCAGACCGGACGCGCCACAACTGAAAGGAGTCCGCCCAGCGGGTGTGGGCCAGACCGGACACGCCACAACTGAATTGAATCCGCTCGGCGGGTGTGGGCCAGTTCTAATACATCATGATGTGGGCCGGATCCACGGGAGCTGCGCAGACCGGACGCGCCACAACTGAATTGAGTCCGCCCGGCGGGTGTGGGCCAGATCCACGGGAGCTGCGCAGACCGGACGCGCCACAACTGAATTGAGTCCGCCCGGCGGGTGTGGGCCAGATCCGCAGGAGCTGCGCAGACCGGACGCGCCACAACTAACGGAACGCTTTTTTCCTGCATAAACCCGCAACTCTATTTGAAATGCAGAGAGGAAGACTGCAGGCTGCACCGTCTTTGTGATTATTGGTAAGTGCATTATACAAGTAAAATTGTAAAAGTTAACTGCTGTTGATGTCATGTTAATCTGTTAAATATGTATAGGCTAAACATAAACGTTTACAAACTTAGTTTACACTGACATTCTGACAACCTGGGACGTGTCAGACAAGCTGGGTAGGTTAGTAGACCTATAGCTAGCTATGCTTGTAGTTGCTATATATTCTTTTAAACATCCACAACTAATGTGAACAGGCTTTAAGGCTGAATCAGTGATCTTTGCTTATTATATTCACCAAAATGTGTTAGCTGCAAAATCGTTTGTTAGCGCTACCCACTGCTAAACCGTCTTTTGTTAGTTTTGTTAGACTTTACTTAATCACTCTCTCACTCATTCACTCACTACACACCACGTCACATTTAGCCTATTTGTGCAAGCATTTTACTATAATGATAAATAATCTTTGAATACTTAATCTAACATAGGCCTACTTGTTTGTTTGCTTTGTGTGCTTTTTGTAGGCTACGTCTTACAGGAGCAATGAGGAAGAATCGCATGTCTGCAAAGCCTCGGACACGGAGATAAATCAATACGCCATCAGATCTGCCTTGTGACTGCGGGGGTGGCCGCCGTGCCCGGTCTCACCCAACTAATGAGCAGTAAATATACCTACAGTAGGCGCAGTGTTCACATGTTACTTGGTTTTATATTTTTTATTTTTTTTGTAATTTGAATAATTAACAATGATCTTTAATCAAATGCTTTTTCTCTTTTTGTGCATCTGGATTCACGTCAGATGGTTGTTCGTGCTGTAGTTTTCTGTTTTTGCCTTTTTACAATAAAAAATAAAAACTATTTTGAAAATTACAAATTGCGTGGATATTTGTAAATATGAATCACAGATCAGGGCCAGATGAGCCCCAGATGTAAAATATGAGTCTGGGCCAGATCCGCACCACAGGTCATGGCATTAATAACTGTACTGGGCCAATTCTGGCCCAGATCTGTCTCTGATCCGTAATTCCAACCTGTTCCGGTATTGGGCCGTTGGAACGAATGAGCCCGGCCCAGGTCCGATCTGCGGCAAATGCTAATGAAGACCTGGTCCAAATCTGGCCCAAATACATTTTGCTGTCTGGGTAACTATTCCCCTATATGAACAGAGCAGCAACAATGACATAGAAGCAAATGCCACGTTATACACAACAAGTAGTGGTGTGAATCTTCACCGATCTCCAGATTCGATTACGATTAACATATCAGCGATTTGATTCGATATCTTGATGCATCACGATGTGTCAAATACATGTTTTCTATTGAAGCCATATAGGATATTTAATGCATAGCTGTTCAAGCTTCAAAAACAAAACATTCTGCAGTGCTCTAATACTAAATAAATTTGATACATAAAACTACAGCACTGAGCACATGGCACTACTTGAATGAGCAAAACATAACAGAATATGCAAACAGAAATGATGTTAGGCCTACATTAAATGGTCAACTAAAAATAATCGACTATAGCCCAGTCGATTATCGATGTAGCATTGTCATGTCCGCGATTCGATGCATCGAGTATTTGATTAAATTCAACACTAATGACAAGGTGGAGCAGGGGACGAGGTGGGTAGCACGATGCGAGAAGCAAGCAGATGTAGCAAACTAAAGCGGCAAGCATTTAGAACAAATTAAAGCCGCAAGCAGTTAGAGCAACTAAAACGGCGAGCAGTTACAAGCAAACTAATGCTGCGAGCGATTAGGAGCAACTAAAACAGCAATCAGTTAGGAGTCATCACATGGAATTATGTACTTAACAAAAAAGTGTGAAATAACTGAAAACATGTCTTATTTTCTAGTTTCTTCAACGAGCCACCCTTTGCTCTGATTACCGCTTTCCACACTCTTGGCATTCTCTTGATGAGCTTCAAGAGGTAGTCACCTGAACTGGTTTTCCAACAATCTTGAAGGAGTTCCCAGAGATGCTTAGCACTCGTTGACCCTTTTGCCTTCAGTCTGCGGTCCAGCTCACCCCAAACCATCTAGATCCTTCTCGGTCAAATAGCCCTTACACAGCTTGGAGGTGTGTTTGGGGTCATTGTCCTGTTGAAAAATAAATGATGGTCCAACTAAACGCAAACTGGATGGGATGGCATTGTCGCTGCAGGATGCTGTGGTAGCCATGCTGGTTCAGTATGCCTTACATTTTGAATAAATCCCCAACAGTGTCACCACCAAAGCACCCCCACACCATCACACCTCCTCCTCCATGCTTCATGGTGGGAACCAGGAATGTAGAATTCATCGGTTCACCTTTTCTGCGTCGCACAAAGACACAGCGGTTGGAACCAAAGATCTGAAATTCGGACTCATCAGACCAAAGCACAGATTTCCACTGGTCTAATGTCCATTGATTGTGTTTCTTGGCCCAAACAAATCTCTTCTGCTTGTTGCCTCTCCTTAGCAGTGGTTTCCTAGCAGCTACCTGACCATGAAAGCCTGATTCGCGCAGTCTCCTCTTAGTTGTTCTAGAGATGTGTCTGCTCCTGGAACTCTGTGTGGCATTCATCTGGTCTCTAATCTGAGCTGCTGTTAACTTGCGATTTCTGAGACTGGGATGAACTTATCATCAGCAGCAGAGGTGACTCTTGGTCTTCCTTTCCTGGGGCGGTCCTCATGTGAGCCAGTTTCGTTGTAGAGCTTGATGGTTTTTGCGACTGCACTTGGGATCGTATTCAAAGTTTTCGCAATTTACCGGACTGACTAACCTTCATTTGTTAAAGTAATGATGGCCACTAATTTCTCTTTACTTAGCCGAATGGTTCTTGACATAATATGAATTCTAACAGTTGTCCAATAGGGCTGTCGGCTGTGTATCAACCTGACTTCTGCACAACACAACTGATGGTCCCAACCCCATTAATAAGGGAAAAAATTCCACTAATTAAGGCGAAGTGAAGTGAAAACCATTTCAGGTGACTATCTCATGAAGCTCATTGAGAGAATACCAAGGGTTTGCAGCGATATCAAAAAAGCAAAGGGTGGCTTCTTTGAGGAATCTAAAATATAAGACATGTTTGCATTTATTTCACACTTTTTGTTAAGTACATAATTCCATATGTGTTCATTCATTGTTTTGATGCCTTCAGTAAGTCACGAAAATAAAGGAAACACATTGAATGAGAAGGTGTGTCCAAACATTTGGCCTGTACTCTAGAATTGAAGTTAAAAAAGAAATCATGGAATCAATTTATAAACTAAAATGTATTCAAAATGTTTGACTCATCAAAGTAGCCCCCTTTGGCAGATATAACAGCTGAACACACTCGTGGCATTCTTTCTACAATTAAAATCAAATATTCTTCAGAAAGTTATTCCCAAATCTGTTGCAGAAGTTCCCATAAATGTGTGGAACTTGTAGGTTGCTTTGCTTTCACTTTTCTGTCCAGTTCATCCCAAACCAGCTCAATGGGGTTTAAGTCTGGTGACTGTGCTGGCCACTCCATGTTTTAAAGCTTACCATCTTGTTCTTTTTTGCTATGGTAGTTCTGGCATAGCTTGGACTTATGTTTTGGGTCATTATCTTGCTGTAGGATGAACCTCTGACCAACTAGGTGCATACCAGAGGGTACTGCATGGCGCTGCAAAATGCTGTGGTAGCTGTTTTGGTTCAGGGTGCCTTTCACTCTGTACAAATCACCGACCCTGGATCCAGCAAAACAGCCCCAGACCATCATCCTTCCTCCATGTTTGACAGTTGATGTCACACACTGAGGAACCATCCTTTTGCCTACTTGACGGCGTACAAAAATCCTGCGTGATGAACCAAAGATTTCAAATTTTGATTCATCAGTCCATAGCACCTTCTTCCAGTATTCCTTAGTCCATTGATGATGTTTCTTGGGCCAGGCAAGCCTCTTTTTCTTATTCTGACATCTAAGCAATGGCTTTCTTACTGCAACTCGACCTATCAAACCTGCAGCTCGAAGTCTTCTCTTTACAGTTGAAACTGAGACTTGCTTATTACGATCACAATTAAGCTGTGCTTGAAGCTGTTGTCCTGTGAACTGCCTATCACACAAGCTGTTGACTATCAGAAACTTGTCTTCTGATTCTGTTGTGGCTTTGGGTCTGCCAGACCTCTACCTGTCAGAGATTCCCCCAGTTTCTAAGTGCCTTTTGATGGTGAAGAATACTGTACTCACTGACACCTTGACTTTCTTTGCAATTTCTCTGTAGGAAAGACCAACATTCATTAAGTGTTATGATGGTCTGTCTCTCTTCCATTGTTAATTGCCTTTTTCCCGCCATTTTTATAGCAACACACTACTTTCTGCAGTACAATACTGTTCAAATAATGGTCACGAGGGTATGGTACCACAGTGTGTTCCAACAATACTTTTATACAAACAGAGGGGGTTGTAAGTAATCCAGACAAGTTGGAACACCTGTGGGAACTGGTATCACCAACTTTCAAAGCTTGATCAACCTCCATTGCTGCAGAACAGCTTTACATTTCTTGTTCCCTGAAAAATGCCTTATTGTAAAATACCGAAATGTACATTATTTTTCAGTTTTGGGTAACCTTACTTTTTTTTTTTAACCTCAGGCAGTACACCACTTACCTTTGTACCATTTCTAAAACTTTTGACCAGTTGTGTATGTATGTGTGTGTCACTGCATGAAAAGTGTGATTTTTGTCAGTATTCGGCACTGTAGATTGTCGTGGAACTTCAGGTTTACGGCTGTACACGACAATTTACAGGCAACACCGAAAACTGCCGTAAATTGTCGGAAATTGACGTGGGCCTTGCTTGGCAGTTGTCCCCCCATGACCCCCCCTCCCTCTAATTCTAGGGGAGGCTTGAAAATGCTGTTAGCTATACAAATGCAAATCAGGGTAGCAGCAGGGGGAGTTTTACCCCAGGTGACATTTTTCTAAAAGGTATTAACTTAATTTTAAGAAAATCTCTTAAAATAGATCAGACTCAGTATAGTCTAATTGTAGACTCTTCAATTTTAGCTTGAATTGATTTATTTAATAAAAGTCTGCTAGATTAATTACTGTGTATGTCATTAGTAATGACTAATGTTATGTAAAAAAGATACACAAAATAATTAATTTCAACAATTAGTTTTAATCAGGCTTTGCCACAAAGGTAAAATGTGCATTCCATGCAAACATCAGTCTCCTAGAGCTCAACCACTCTGAAGGCATAAAACTCATTTAAATTATCATACAACGCCTCCTTGCTGCTTTGTCGCGTCCATGCTGCTTTTTCTTTTGATGACTCATGCGGCGGTGCAACACTGGTAGCAGGTGTTGCCAGATTGGGTGTTTTTTCCGCTACATATTAAGGCCTGTTTACGGTGTGTTTTAACTGGGTTTTCGCCTGGTTTTCGCTCTATAGAAATCTGGTTCCCTATTGAACGAAGTTAAACTGAGAGAGCGTGCCATTCACAGACACCAGAATGAACTGGGAAGTACACAGAGACGGAGCAAGACCAAGACAAGTCTAAACCTTTCTTTTATGTCAATGGTCTAAACACCAAAATGAAACAAAGTTACCCAAGCGGCTCAAATAAAAGAAAAAAGTGAAAAGACATGTTTTTGGCAGTAGCAGGACCTTCATCAGCTCCCGTGGCAAATGATAGTGGTGTCGGTGGCTGCACAGTGGGGAGGAGACTCAGGAGGAGTCGGACAGAGATGAAGGGAGTGAGAGTAGAACCTGCGGTAAGCACAACTCCCCTTAAAACACTTAACCCCTTGATAAAACTGAGTGGTGGACAAACTGTTGATGATAACACTACAACAATAAAAGAAGTAGGCATGCTTTACTGTATGATTGCATTAGTAGCCTATGTAAACGTTGCACATCATGCAAACTTTCTTAATGAGAATTGGTGCTTTTCCATCTGCATTGACAGACAAAAACTCATGATAGACCTCTTCAAATTATAGCATAGGGCCTCTTGAAATTATACAGACACACACACACACACACACATACACACCCTGGAATTATGGAGATAACCCAGCTCCAGAGAAATCAAGGTATAAACCATTATATTGCTAAAGTATATATATATTGCAGTGCCCCCAAATGGCCAAAAATGGAAACCTGATTCACATAACACAGATCTTCAGTGTCCCATTGATGCCCAGCATGTCAATATCTACCCTGGAAGTATGGAGAAAATCCAGCTCCAGAGATATCAAGGTATAAACCATTCTATTGCTAAAGTGCCTTTGACCATTCTATTGCTAAAGTGACTCACGTTGCAGTGCCCCCAAAAGGCCAAATATGGCTCCCCGTTGAAAGTAAACCTGATTCACATGACTCAGATCTTCAGTGTCCCATTGATGCCCAGCATGTCCATATCTACCCTGGAATTCTGGAGAAAACAAGATTTTGATGATTCTATTGCTAAAGCGCCTTTGACCATTCTATTGCTAAAG
>CM046793.1:33387278-33549778 GCA_025617405.1 Perca schrenkii
AAGATGAACTATTATGCTTTTCCATTTTTTCTGTCATATCTATAGTGTCATAATGTTGGTTTTCAAAGAATGAGGTAAATGTATTTGAGAGGAATCCCAGTGATCTAAAACGTTTATTTTTCCCACTGTTCTGAACGCTCCGGTGTCAACAGTTTTTTCTCCTCTCCGTGTCTCATAACACTTAGTCCTCCTTCTATGATTGGTCATCTGCTCCAGGCAGGAACTACTGGAGTGTTGTTGGTTTTTTAAGCTACTGCGGTTTTAACATTGTCCCATGTAGCTACAACAGCGTGAAAGATGTCATCTTAGTGGCCAATGCTGGTCATTTCTCCCCAATTTCGGGTCACATCACTGCTGGAACATGACCAGTTGTCCGCTAGAAAAGCGGGGTGTCAAGTCGCCTGCTCCTCATTTGCATAAAGTTGCCTCTCCAAAACTGAACATTTGAAACGAGTTAATTTCTTTGGAAACAGGTTAATCTTGCAGAAAAATGAAGACATGAAAAAAGTATTTAAAAAGATAGATATTTTTTTTTGTGTAGACAGACAATATCTAATTATAAATCGAGGAATCTCTGTGCGTTTTAGCAGTGTAGACAGAAATATGACATCAATGCTTCTTTAAGTTAAAACCAGGAACCAGAAACACTCAAAGAAGGGAGGAGAGTAGAGAGGGGGTGTGATGTGTTTGGAGGAGGGACTCCATCATTTAGAGAAGTGAACAGTTCCTGGTTTACCAGTGAAGAAGAAAGAGAGGCAGCGTTAAACCATCAGATCCTCCAACATGAACGTCTGTCAGTCTCTGATCTGCTTCTTCTTCCTCAGTGAGTAAACTCAGCTTCTAGTTCTATCATTCTGTCTCTTTTTACCGCATTCTGTTTCTTTATCTTCTTTCTTTATCTACAGTGGGTCAGTTCAACTTTGCAGTAGAATGGAAACAGTTTGTCATGAGTAAACTCTGTAACAACACATTTTGTTTTTGTCTAACACTGGTTGGTTTCTGTGGTTAAACAGGATGTGATGAGTGGTGATAGTCACACTTAGTTCTTTTACTCTTTTTTTTGCTGCATTAACATTATTACCAAGTCTTATAAATAAAATCTACTTAAGGTACCAAAAGTGAAAGTTCTCACTATGCAGAATGGCCCATTTCAGAATAATGCAGATTATAATATTACACTCTAAAAACTCCTGGGTTATTTCTTCAACCCAGTTTCTGGGTTATTTGTGTTGGGTTAAAATCATGGGTTATTTTTTTCAGAGAGTAACCATTTTCTGGGTGATAGGGCTAATATTTTGACCCAATCCCTGGGTTCTGGGTTATAGGGTGTTCTCTCTCTCTCTCTCTCTCTCTCTCTCTCTCTCTCTCTCTCTCTCTCTCTCTTTTTTATATATATATATATATATATATATATATATATATATATATATATATATATATATATATAATGTATTTTTTGTTGGAGGGGTGTATTTTATGGTTATTATATTATCATGTCAACATAGTTTATAATATGAAAAATCACACTTCTGGGTTGTGTACATTATGATAAAACAGTATCACCAGTATTTTTAGGAGAAATAAAGTGACACACCCTCTAAACATGGATATATTAACTAGGAAATAGAAGAAATAAGTTATATTCAACCCTTATACCCTATAACATACACATCAGTCTGCCAGAAATTCAGAAGAAGACGAAGAAGAAACACCTCCTTCCCACTCCACCCCCATAGAAGAACAACGCCCCCTGCCTGCAGTTGTTCTGGAATAGATTCCAGAACAACTCAATTGCACCGATCAACATGCCCTGGATCTCTTTCTGTTATCTGGCTTCACCTAACCTAACAACCGCGGTCCCGCATAAGCTGTATCACGACACTGGTTATCAACTAGTTAAGTCAACTCAGGGTTTCCCAATCCAGCAGCATGCAAGTTCACATAAAAGAGGCGGTGTTTGCACAGCACAACCAATCGCAAACATCTACCAGAGCCGCATATTTTAAACAAGAAGAGCAAACTATAATTCTACATAAATATGAAGAACACAAACACGTTTTACAGGCAAAATGCAGGAAGGAAAGCTGGCAAAAAAAGCCGACGCTGTTTTACGTAAATCACAACGCTTATCCTATCAATATCACTTCCAGTGGTGTAGTCTACGTGATTATAAGCGCCAGGATTTCTATATAGGCTAACCACTTAAAAATGCCCAATGACACGTAACAATATAGGCTACTTTCCATTATATTTTGATACATTTTGAATTGTCATCTGTGCTTTTTTCTTAACATCTATAGGCTGAATGAAGGTATTTTTTTTACCGTAAATTGGTGCATTAAAGTGTATCGGAATGCAGGCAATGAAGTCGTTGAACTTCCCTGGGGGAGGACACCCAGGCCCCCCCACTATGATATGCCCCCCTTCTCCCCCAAAGGCAGATTGTGGCCAATATACAGTACAGTACAACCACTATAATATCCTACATTAGACTACACTGGTCACTTCCCCATCAGTCAGGCACAAGATCTGACCATAATTACACTTTTGCTTTCCATGAACTGTCGTTGCTTTAGCTATTTATTTCAGTTGAAACCCTGGCAGTGGTAAGCGATCGTGAGAGAAAATAAAAAAAATATCAAAACATAATTCTAACCGATGTGCGTATTGGCAACACACGGCTGAAGAAGCCGACAAATAGCCTATATGTAATTCACTCCTTTTAAAATCTATATCTTTCATAAAGATACCCATCAGTGAATGTTAACGGGGTTATGGGTCTCTAAATGTTTTAACTTTTATGAGCACACCCCCCCCTCTCTCGCTCTCTCTCTCTCTCTCTCTCTTTGCACCGAGCTCCGCCTGATCTTCTAAGAGCAGTGACGCCGTTATCAATCGAGTATTGATTGGTCAGTAGGCGGTGCTTTAACACAGCTTGATCTCTAATCTCCAACTTAACCTGCTCCCGACCAGGTTAGGTGTTCAGCATGAGTTACCACGGCGATTGAACCCGATAACAAGTGATCATCCTTCGTGATACAGAAAATCCTGGGTTGAAACTGAAGTTAGCTCGCTAATGCCAAATCCTGCTTTGTAGTACAGGCCTCTGGTCTCTCAGAGGAGGGGCGGGACTGTTGATACAATGTATGTACATAATGTTATTTCAGAGCGAAGGAACTACTCATCCCATAAACCACCGCACACTAGATGAGGAACTTAGTATTTGAAGTAATGCAGGAAGTGTGCATTTAGTTTCCATGCTTATTGTGTTTCCACAACAACCCAGCCAGCAATGACATGTGGGGCCCGGATGAGGACTTCATGGGCAGCAAATGTGGGCCCCATTATGGGCTTGCACCCGGGATCCACATTGGGGCAAGCCGTGGAAGCCCAGACATACTAAAAGTGGGACCTGTAAGGGTACTGCATGGGTCTTAATTGGGCACTTCATGTCAGACCCATTTGGGCAGGTGGGGGCCAAATGGGTCTAAAGTGGGCTTGCACCCGGGATCCAACCATGGCTACCCAGATGGGCTTTAAATGGGCTCTGTAAGAGTCTTATGTGGGTCCTAACTGGGCAATTCATGCCAGACCCATTGGGGCCCCACCTGCCCAAAGGGGTTTAAAGTGGGTTTGCACCCAGGATCCAGCCGTGGATGCCCAGATGGGCTTTAAAAGGGACCTATAAGGGTCTTATGTGGGATCTTAACCGGGAAATTCATGACAGACCCATTTGGGCCCCACCTGCTTAAAGGGCGTTTAAAATGGGCTTGCACCCAGGATCCACACGGGGGCCAGCCGTGGATGCCCAGATGGGTTTTAAGTGGGACCTGTAAGGGTCTTATGTGGGTCTTAACTGGGTAATTCATGTCAGACCCATTTGGGCCCCACCTGCCTAAAGGGCGTTTAAAATGGGCTTGCACCCGGGATCCACACGGGGGCCAGCCGTGGATGCCCAGATGGTTTTTAAGTGGGACCTGTAAGGGTCTTATGTGGGTCCTAACTGGGTAATTCATGTCAGACCCATTTGGGCCCCACCTGCCCAAAGGGGTTTAAAGTGGGTTTGCACCCAGGATCCAGCCGTGGATGCCCAGATGGGCTTTAAAAGGGACCTATAAGGGTCTTATGTGGGATCTTAACCGGGAAATTCATGACAGACCCATTTGGGCCCCACCTGCTTAAAGGGCGTTTAAAATGGGCTTGCACCCAGGATCCACACGGGGGCCAGCCGTGGATGCCCAGATGGGTTTTAAGTGGGACCTGTAAGGGTCTTATGTGGGTCTTAACTGGGTAATTCATGTCAGACCCATTTGGGCCCCACCTGCCTAAAGGGCGTTTAAAATGGGCTTGCACCCGGGATCCACACGGGGGGCCAGCCGTGGATGCCCAGATGGGTTTTAAGTGGGACCTGTAAGGGTCTTATGTGGGTCTTAACTGGGTAATTCATGTCAGACCCATTTGGGCCCCACCTGCCTAAAGGGCGTTTAAAATGGGCTTGCACCCGGGATCCACACGGGGGCCAGCCGTGGATGCCCAGATGGGTTTTAAGTGGGACCTGTAAGGGTCTTATGTGGGTCCTAACTGGGTAATTCATGTCAGACCCATTTGGGCCCCACCTGCCCAAAGGGGTTTAAAGTGGGTTTGCACCTAGGATCCAGCCGTGGATACCCAGATGGGCTTTAAAAGGGACCTATAAGGGTCTTATGTGGGATCTTAACCTGGCAATTCATGACAGACCCATTTGGGCCCCACCTGCTTAAAGGGCGTTTAAAATGGGCTTGCACCCAGGATCCACACGGGGTCCAGCCATGGATGCCCAGATGGGCTTTAAGTGGGACCTGTAAGGGTCCTTATGTGGGTCTTAACTGGGTAATTCATGTCAGACCCATTTGGGCCCCACCTGCCTAAAGGGCGTTTAAAATGGGCTTGCACCCGGGATCCACACAGGGGCCAGCCGTGGATGCCCAGATGGGTTTTAAGTGGGACCTGTAAGGGTCTTATGTGGGTCCTAACTGGGTAATTCATGTCAGACCCATTTGGGCCCCACCTGCCCAAAGGGGTTTAAAGTGGGTTTGCACCCAGGATCCAGCCGTGGATGCCCAGATGGGCTTTAAAAGGGACCTATAAGGGTGTTATGTGGGATCTTAACCTGGCAATTCATGACAGACCCATTTGGGCCCCACCTGCCTAAAGGGGTTTAAAGTGGGCTTGCACCAGGATTCAACCGTGAATGCCCCTATGGGCTTAAAATGGGCTCTGTAAGGATCTTATGTGGGTCCTAACTGGGCAATTCATGCAAGGCCTATCTAAGCCCAACCATGCCAAATGGTTTAAGGAAGCAATCTAAGAAAAACGAAGAATGAATATAAGTCCAAGATAATTAAAAGACACTTGATGCTTTGAACTGCAAGAAATATATTGTTAAATTGAACAACAAAAATGATCTTTAAAAAACAATTTAAATGTCACAACATACCGGTAAACAAATCAAAAATATATTTTTAAAAAATCTCTGAAAAAAAACATCTCTCCAAAAAAATACATTAATACAAAATACACTCATGGCGTCTGTGTGGTGGACGCTTTTTCTCTTTGGGCTCTTGCAGCCCTCTACCCTCCACGGTCACGTGCGCCGGTAAACCACTTCAACAGCGCCATTTCCACTTCTTTGCGGTTCACATTTTGAGTCATTGCATTACTCTTCAGTGCACCTAAAAACAAAGGAGCATAAGTCAATTTAGCAAGGTTCTTTTTTGCTCCAACAAGTGCATGTTCTGCTCTTTTAATGGGTTGTCTCAGTCCGTTTTTTAGCGCTAATAGTCACGGAGATATTCAAGCAGTTTAGCACTGTGATGGCCACAGCTGTGGCCAGACAGCCATCTTAAAGGCGGTAACCTCATACACTCACATTTATCTTAGTTCATGCTGTTTTCCTTAAGATTGGTTTCTATATCTTTTCAGACACATTATATATTTTGTTGTAAACATTTATTTAGTTTTAAATAACTTACAGGGCACTGGATTTGGTTTACATATATACTTTATTAGTTTTGGATTGGTTTTCTAATAACTGTTTTCTTTGAGCTTACCAGTGTTGCGAATTCCACACCCTGGAGTGATGCATGCAGGCTGCAGGGACAAATGGGTGGCGTCTGGAACTACAGCAGCTTTATAGGGGTGGTGGCTAAATTGGACTCTACCACTACTTGTTATGTCAGGGGGGAGTTAGCTTTATTTGTCCTCAAGATATTTTAGTTTTGATTTGTATTGTCTTTAGTACATTTATTCAGTTAATGTTAATTAAGATTACATTTCTTTTGGAGTAAGTGTTTAGTTGTTTTCTTTTGTTATTTGTAATTTACATATTAGTGTTATTGTTAGTCTACCCCTGGGTGTCAAACCTGGTCTGATCACCCAGTATATAAGTCCCCTTTGTTTCTTGTATAGGAGCAGGGCTGGACTGGGACAAAAAAAATCGACCCTGGCATTTTTGGCCCAGGCGGCCCACACCCACCGTGATTGGTCAGACAAATTCCCTGCAGACAGTCCTCTTAAAATATGAGGGCATTCTATGATATGAGTTGCCTAGTGTTCAGCCTTCATGTGATCGTTTTGGATCCTTCAAGAGGGGTCTCAAGACTTATCTGTTGATCTTACACTTAAATAATTCATTCATTCTTAGAGTTATGATTTGTATATTTCAATATATATATATCAATACAAGAGAAGCTAATTAAGCCATTCAAGAACACTGATGCTTGTATCAATCTGTCAGACTCTACAACACCTGCACCACCTGATAATGTAGTTTTTTTCAGGTCCTGTCTCAATCACCCACCACTCAGCATGGCTCTATGTATATATTTGTTATGATCTGTATTTATATTTTTCCATCTGTATTTATATTTTTTCCATTCCAAGTACTTACTTTTTCAATATTATTTATATTATGGTCACACTTAAATATAATTTATATTATGGTTAATTACTTTTGCTGTTATGTAATTACATATTTTTCAATCTAATTTCACGTCAATTACATTACAGTATTTTTTTTGCACTGCCCACCTCACTTTACTTAAATACTTTTTATATAATGCCACTTTACATTCATTCAGTGTTTTTTGCACATTGTCACATATGCGTTTCCAGTTCAAACCCATGGCCACTTGGCCCATAAAAATGACATGCAGGACCCATATATGTGTTCCCTTATTAAACCCATGCCCACTCGGCCCATAAAACGTCTATGCAGGATCCATATATGCATTCCCAGTTCAAACCCATGCCCACTCGGCCCATAAATGTGCCATTCAAGACCCATATATGTGTTCCCAGATCAAACCCATGCCCACTCGGCCCATAAATATGCCATTCAAGACCCATATATGTGTTCCCTGATCAAACCCATGCCCACTCGGCCCATAGCACTTCTATGCAGGATCCATATATGCATTCCCGGTAAATATACCGGTAAACAAATCAAAAAATATTTTTTAAAAAATCTCTGAAAAAAAACATCTCTCCAAAAAAATACATTAATACAAAATACACTCATGGCGTCTGTGTGGTGGACGCTTTTTCTCTTTGGGCTCTTGCAGCCCTCTCCCCTCCACGGTCACGTGCGCCGGTAAACCACTTCAACAGCGCCATTTCCACTTCTTTGCGGTTCACATTTTGAGTCATTGCATTACTCTTCTGTGCACCTAAAAACAAAGGAGCATAAGTCAATTTAGCAAGGTTCTTTTTTGCTCCAACAAGTGCATGTTCTGCTCTTTCAATGGGTTGTCTCAGTCCGTTTTTTAGCGCTAACAGTCACGGAGATATTCAAGCAGTTTAGCACTGTGATGGCCACAGCCGTGGCCACACAGCCATCTTAAAGGCGGTAACCTCATACACTCACATTTATCTTAGTTCATGCTGTTTTCCTTAAGATTGGTTTCTATATCTTTTCAGTCCAGCCCTGTATAGGAGGTCAGTTGTATTTTTGACTTTGTTATGTTAAGAGCTTAAGTTCAGTTTGTTTGTTTGACCTCTATTAAGGGCCCAAACTTTATATTTATTTGACCTTTTAGTATACAAAATAGTCAGTCAATCAACCAAGTTATTCTGCCAATACACTAACTTTACATTTCATCTGATATGCATTATGAAATGTTATTAGGAAATAAAAATATCCAGGTAAAATAAAATATATTCCTGACTTTATAAGGGCCCTCTCTCCCCTTGGGCCCTGGTAATCAGTATTGGTTTTACCCCCGGTCCGATGCCCCTGGTGTCTGTGCTGCTGCTCGTCTTTATCCAGAGAGAGCGAACACTAAGTGACGCACAGGTCTGCTTCAGAGCTCCGTGTATCGTGATATATTAATTATTGTCCAACCTCTCCCGCTGTTTTTTCCTTTTGGTTAGATTCTACATCAGATTAAACAGCACAAACCAAAAAATACAGACCACTGTACAATCTGCAGTGTTATTTTTCTGGCAAAATAATATTTCAACTTACCTCAATTTGTGAATGTCTGATAGAAGTTCTCCTTGAAGTCACAGCTAGCAGCAGTGCTTTCCGAATGGACTGCTAACGTTTTGAGCGCGAAACAAGGCCTTTGCATACAGGCCCCTTATAGATGTCCTAAGAACTGCCTGACCAAATAACAATTAAATACAGTAAAATTCGTAAATTGAGAGAATTAACAAACGTTAACTGCTCCGCTGGCTTCATTATGAATGAGCCTAATTAGGTGTTGTGTGCATAACAGGCGGAAAGAGTACTGAAAATCTGTACTCAAGTACAAGTACTGTTACATTGCTAAAATATTACTCTGTTACAAGTAAAAGTACTGGTGTTAGAGAAATACTCAAGTAAAAGTACAATTTGTAAAACTACTCAGAGTATTAGTTACTTTTAACCACCGTCACTTCTCCAGACTAGGGCTGGATGTGTGTTTTCCTTTACCAAAAGTTAAAATGCCAACAATCTATTAATCATTAATAATTGATTAGATACAAAACAAGTGTTTTTCCCTCATTTTTTTCTCAAACAGATCTACTGTACCTTTTACAGCCAACACATCAGTCATTGTTGGTGTATGTGCTACACCTTGATAGAAACACATGCTACTCCTTGGTCCAAGGACATCTAACAACACAGAAGTGGAAGAGAGATTGATGATGAGGCCTCCTGCAAGTCCTTTTTCTAACAAATATTGAATTACAATTTCCTAAGAGGTAATAAATGCATCATATTCATGTCCATAAAGGGACTAGCTGTCTGTGAGCTATTTGGCCTCATCTTCAAAAATGAAGTACCGTAAAACTTCGAATAGGATCCCGGAGTTTTATTTGATCAAATAGACCATTGGGACAGGCATCTATGGGATGTGGATAACCGTATGGGGTTATTTGTAGGGATGCTTGACATTGATTTTGTACCGATATCCGATATACCAATATTGTCCAATGCTTAATTTCCGATACCGATATTAGCCGATACAGATACCGAAACATATGATCGTTTATAGGCTTACTGCCCACTGTTCCATGACTCCCTTGATACTGGGGATTTGAATGTTTTGAAGGACTAGCCAGCAACCGGTAGGCTAACTGGGGGTGTGGTGCTTACTACCCCCTTCGAGAGAAGATGCCAACTGAACATTTCTTTGACTGAGGTAAACTGAAAACAAATAGCCACACAAGAACAAAAATTCAACTCATTCCACTCATTGGGGCTTAGATCTGCCCTGCTCAAGAATTTATTTACTCTACAAACCCTGTGTGTATGCTGGTTGGCCAACAACCTACACCCAAATTTTGTCTGCATTCGCTTTGAGAGGAAACAAACTTTCCAATAAGGTATAAAATGACATACTTTAGTCATTTTAAACCATTTCAAAAACCAATACCGATATTTACCGATATTGAATTTTAAAGCCAATATCGGCCGATAATATCGAGCATAGTTATTTGTCTAAATATTTGTTTCTGCCCCAAGGGACAGGTGTCTGGGACTGGGCTATTATTTGAAGTGTTACGGTAGGCCTGCAACCTTTCTGAGAGTCCATTAATCAGCATAATCCAACACAGCGTAAACTTTGACCTATTTTGATGTTTTTTACATTTTTGGGAAGTTACATTTTTCATTTTCTGCACGACTAACAAAAATGACTGATGGATTGTTTTGGCGAAAGATCTACATGTATGCAATGTTTGTTCTTTGGTGACTAGCGTGACTTGAAATGTATTGAGTTACAATTACTAAATCTCAACATGCTTGATTAGCCTAAATGTAGAGTTACTACTTATTGTGTCGTTTCATTTCCCCGTTGTGGCGTTTCATTCCCCCGTTGTTGTGTGCCCCTGCACGGGTCGCGAGTGGCGGTGGATCGCGAGTGGCGGCCCGTGTATCGCGAGTGGCGGCCCGTCCCGCTGTTTTGGCCGGCGTGTGGCCGGTGGATTGCGAGTGGCGGCCCGTGGATCGCGAGTGGCGGCCCGTCCCGCTGTTTTGGCCGGCGTGTGCGTGGATCGCGAGTGGCGGCCCGTCCCGCTGTTTTGGCCGGCGTGTGGCCGGTGGATCGCGAGTGGCGGCCCGTGGATCGCGAGTGGTGGCCCGTGGATCGCGAGTGGCGGCCCGTGGATCGCGAGTGGCGGCCCGTCCCGCTGTTTTGGCCGGCGTGTGCGTGGATCGCGAGTGGCGGCCCTTGGATCGCGAGTGGTGGCCCGTCCCGCTGTTTTGGCCGGCGTGTGCGTGGATCGCGTTCAAACCCATGCCCACTTGGACCATAAATATGCCATTCAAGACCCATATATGTGTTCTCAGATCAAACTCATGCTCACTTGGCCCATAAATATGCTATGCAGGACCCATATATGTGTTCTCAGATCAAACCCATGCCCAATTGGCCCATGCCTGTCCCTTATGGGGCCCATGTAATCAGCTCATATGGGCTTCCTATGTGGGACTCATACTACAAAACCTACATGGGACCCGCTGATTTCACCCAGCCAAAGCCCATGCCCACACAGTAACCATGGAACCCGTACTCAACCCATTTTGGCCCCACATGTCAGTGCTGGCTGGGAATGTTAGTGAGTGAATCTACTGAAAAAAAAACAATGTCCATCTGTATGTCTTTGCCAAATACAAACCTGTTAAATTAATTGTTGGGCAGAGTAATCCATTTTTTCTTATATCATTTTAGAGGAGTTAGTTATGTTATTTGTTGGTCCTGGGTCAAAAAGGGCCCAGGACCAACTAATGTCTGGGTTAACCCAGAAAATGGGGTTGTTCTTTTGACCCAGAAGTTGGGTTATGTTAACTACACTGTTGGGTTATTTTAACCAAATATTTGGTCAGGTATTTAATCCAGAAGTTGGGTTATATTAACTACACTGTTGGGTTATTTTAACCCATCATTTGGGTCAAGTATTTAACCCAGAAGTTGGGTTAAAAAGAGTAACCCAATTTTCTGGGTTGAAATAACCCAGAAATTAGTTGCTCCCTTTTTAACCCAGAAGTTGGAAGTTGACCCAGGAGTTTTTAGAGTGTATAATTATTGATTCATTGATGTGTTCATCACATTAATATTGCAGCGGGTAAAGGTGGAGCTCATTTTAAATACTTTACATACTGCTGGGTATTAATTAACTTTTTATTTATTATTAATCTAATTCACTTTGGACCTGTGCCTGTTGTTCTGCTGTACTTGTTTTCTAAGCAGTTATTAATGTTGTATTCTAACTGTAACAGAGGAAATAGTTCTGCTGCTTCCCCCTGACTACAGTTTGTTGTAGCTTCACATCACAGGAAACTCCAGATCTAAACCTATAGAGGTTCACAGAGAGAAAGGAAGGGAGGAAAGAGGAAGGAAGGTCATCAACTCACCAGTACAGGCTCTGACTTTATGTTTTCTTTTAATAATGAGATGAGATGCCACTCATTGATTTTCTGTGAGGCTCAACAAACTTGTAACCATCCCAACACTTTGGCTTCAAAAGAAATTGATCACAAAAAAGGAAACTACCTAATAAACTACTGGAAGGCACAGCTCAACAGTCTAACAGCATTTTCTAAACTACAGTTTATGGATACATCCTGTTTTTAATTCTTTTTTTATTTTGACATTGCATGTGGACATTTCATTCTATTATAATGTTTCCATATGTTTCATTATTGTTGACTGAATCACTTCATTGCTTTTTGAGTTGTTTTTATTCTCTGGGGAACACTAAATCAGAGTCAGACTGTGAGATTATTTTAATTCTTGAAATCTGAAAGAATCCAGATCTCTGTTGTTTTAAACTGTTACCCCTCAGTCACAGACTGGTTGAACTGGGCAGCTCCCAGTATGACTGTGGGGATCTATGTATGATTTATGGAAATGTGAAACAAATCAGACTGCAACATCTTACAGGAAGTACAGATAGTAACTATTGATTGTTCATCTTTTTAACAGCACTGCAGGATGGAAACATTGGTCTCATCAATGCAGAAATCATCGAGAGTACAGGAACTGAAGGAGGAGACATCACAGTTGGATGCTCCTTCAATTTACCTGGAGAGAGGAGAATCTTCTGTAAGGACGAATTTAAAGATGGAGAAATTCTCATTGACACAGAAGAGGACACAGCTCAGAAAGGCAGATACAGCATCGTGTATAAACAGATTTCAACATTTTCTACAGTTCTGAATGTGAGCATCACAAACCTGACTCAGTCTGACTCAGGACAGTACCAATGTAGTTTGGACAGATTTTGGTTTGTAGATGGAAACGTGAAGTTTGAGATCCGAGTTACAGATGGTGAGTTTCTACTGAGAGTCATGTTATTAACTGTTCACTGACAGCTGCTGATGTTTCAAATAACTCAACATGTTTAGTCTAACAGTTGTATTTAGAGCTGCATATTTTCATCATTGTGAACTCTGATAAATGCTCCTTTAACAGTTGATGTGTAAAATATGTGATAAACTCAGACGGTCCCACACTGCAGCTGATTGGAATCTTGTTACACCAAACCCATTGATGACCTTCTGCATTTAGCTGTGGGATTAAAACACATGGATGTTAGCACAGAGTTCTCTGCAGGGAGCATCTGATCATCACCACTTCTTTGGATCTCTACAATCACTATCTGACTGTTTGATTGTGTTTTTAATGTTTCACAGCTCCAACCTCTCCTCTCAGACCTTCTTCACTATCAGTCCCATCAGCCTCCACACTGATGACATCACAGAGATTTAAGCGCCACACCTTCATCAGCCTCCACACTGATGACATCACCTGCAGCTCCAGGTACATTTACTTTGTTGTTTGTATGTGAATATACTGTTATTGCAAATACATGGATGTGTATGCTTGTATGCATAGAACTTATATTCCTTGTTGGTTTAAATGTTATAAAATGGTTATAAAGTATTGATTTAAAAATATTATGTTGATGTTACTATTAGTTGGACAACACAGCATGAATGATCTCTCAGGTCCCTCATGTACCTTGGAGTCCAGTTTATGCTGCCAGATATATTTAATAATGACCAAGGAAGTGTAAAACCAACGTGTTCTTCTGCTCAACCCCAGGTGCTCTGCTGTATGTGGGTCTGACTCTGGTCCTCTTGGTCATCACATTATCAGTAGCTTTGCTGATTTTCTGCAGGAAAAGAGCCAGGAAACCCAAAGGTGAGACTCCTAGTCCTAGACTGCATTGCAATGATTGGCTACGGTCCCCCGAAGTGCTTATACTTTGGAGACATTTCCAAAGAGTAGACTAATCTACAACAACAGAGTGAGACAGAAGAGAGGAGGTCCATTCTTGGAGACGCTTTAACCTCAATCAGTATGAACGACCAGAGTTTTATCGGGACCGTCCACACCGCCCAGACTGCATAAAGCATAAAACACATTTAAAGGGATATTTCACCCGTTGGAAAGATGAATATATCTTTAAATTGGGTCACTTATGTAGTAGAAATGTGAAATTATTTTAGAAATTGGTGCCTTCTCGACCGAGAAAAAACCGAGGATATGTTTTTGGCTCATGTGGATGAAAGACACCAAATCCCAGAATGCACTTGCTTTGCTGTTTAGAAGTCCACTCCCAAGCCACGCATCCCGTTTACAGACATAGACAGACAGTGAGGCATTCAACTCAACTCAATGTGTTTTATTGTCATTTCAACCATATACATGAAACAATGTTTCACCATTGCCTCAAGTGGTGTTACACATTTAAAATATATAAAAACGACATTATATAAAAATGACATACGAAACAGGCTACATTTAGTGCACACACATTATAGGCTCCGTAAAGTTCAGCTAACTCATACTAGCATTAGCGCTTGTTGGGCAGAGTATAAACACAGCCGTAAATTTGCGTGGAATCTAGCTAGAATGTTCGGCATTTAACAGTCACAAACTCCACCAGCGTTTAGCAGTAGTTGGATACAAGCATCCCATTTGTGCACCAGACCGTGTTAACACAGCCCACCTCCACTAGTCTTACCCGGCGACAGAGCAGCGGGCCTGGTAGCTGGATAGTACGGTACACTGTTCAGCCATGTTTCCACAACAACAAAAACACAACAGTCTCTGAACTTGTGGATTTTCATTGAAGTTGGTGTAGTCCAGTTTGTTGTCTAATGAGCGGACACTTGCAAGCAGGATTGATGGAACAGGTGGCCGGATAGCATTAGCTTTCCACCTAGCTAGGTCATACTTCTGCCCTCGTTCCGCGTTTCACTTCTGAAGATGTCCCCTTACCGGCTAGCTGCATCAAGCGATACCGCAGGCTGAGGTGCTGGTCTCCGTAGCAGGCGAAGCTCGCGTAGCGTCGAGTATCCCGGTGGTACACATGTGTGGTAGTTTGAATGCACATAATTGTTGTAAAAAAGAGCCTGTTTAGCGAAGCTTCAAGCACGGTCATTTGAAAATACTACCGGGTTTCTACTGATACAAAGCGTAATGCTAACGGGGAAGTATCCCTTTAAATCTCTTTAATACCAAGGGGAGGGCCAACAGTTTCAAAGGGAGGGACTCACATGCACTAAAAGCCACGCTGCCAGCCCGGCTACCAAAACAAAGAACAGAGAAACTCTGATAACAACTCACACTGTGACTTCATTTTCTGCTCAGGATGCATACAGGCTGGTTGTTTGCTGCTATATTAATGTTTAAAATATCATATATAGAACCTTTAAGGTTGGCCCAGAAAGTTGAGAAAGCTCTTTTTTTAAATGAAGTCACAAAAGTTTTCTTAAAGTCATCTCTTTATTCTAATCATCCGAACTGCATGTTTTTCAGAACCTCCTCTGGAAACTGAGTACTCTAATGTCACAGAGGTGAGTTTGGGTTCATCTGGACATCTCAGCATCATTAGTGTTTGAGAAACCAGCTGATATTAATACAAAGCCCTGTTCTCTTCCTGCAGGCCAACCGAGTGTATGAGGAGATCAGAGAGGACAGACAGAGCACATCTCCTCCTGTAGAAGTGTCTACAGTTTACACTTACGCCAAATACACCAAACCAGATGGAGTGGAAACCACAGAGGAGTACAGCTTAGTCACTGCACCCACTTCTCAGAAGAAAGTAAGTCAAAAGTCTGGTAGGGTTTTAGGTTTTAGTAAACCCCTTCAGGCTGCAGCTGATAGGTACTAGTTTTTATTTACACAGCTGTTTCTCTATCCCTAGCACCTACCTATCTTTGGTGATCATGAGTCATATAATAATGTTCATTTGCCTTTTTATGTTTGGATGCAGGCTTTGAGACGTGGCCTGAGACAAATGAAAATGTTATTGTACAGCAAAGGACTTTTTTGTTGCAGTGTCAGAATAGGGAGAAGACTGTGGATAAAATAGGGTTTTATAGTTAATGTTTTCATATGTTAAGATAAATCAATATAGTTGGAGGAGGACTTCCATCTGTCTATTTTGTTCATCAAGAGAGAAAAGCAACCTATTGAGGAACAGGAACCAGGCCAGTTTGTGATCATACTGTATTGTATCTAAAGCCATTGAGGAAGAGGAAGTGAGAACAGAGAGAGGGAGGAAAAGGTGTGGAACTGATACAGATATTTATGTTAAACAATAGATTCAGAGATAAAACCCTGTGAACAGTTTACATGAAGTATACACTGAAATGATGCTCTTGTGAAGAAACAGGCGAGTAAAGTCAGGTGATAAAGTTTGAGCTTTGTGTTTTCTTGCAGACTGAAGACGACCGGAGTGACCTCACCTACTCTGAGCTGGATCTTCCCAACGGTACAGCTGCCTCGCTGCACAGCGCCCCCTGTGGTGACCCAGATAACGTGGTCTACTCTGTTCCTCGGGTAGAAGCCAGCTCGGCCGGCAGCCACGCCCAAGACTCTTCACCCTCCTCTGTACTCTACTGTTACTTTACATCAGCTGTAGCTTCAACGCTATCAGCGCCACATTTACTCTCTCAGGGGCCAAAAGGGGACACAAAGGGCTTTGAATGAGTCACATTCACTCAAAGAAATCTGTTTTTATTAGGGATTCAGAATGGGGGCCGAACTTTGGGCTTTTTGACGGAGTTTGGGTACTGCTGAATGTTAGAATTTTTTCGACCGAACCGAACAGTACCAAAGAGAAGTAACGAGAGGCGAAACTCGAGAAAAAGAGGCGAACGTTGTGTTGAGTTTCTGCTCTTGCCAAAGAGTATAGAAGTAACAAGAGGCGAAACTCAATAGAACGTTCCATTGCAAACAAAACTGACACGCACCCATGACAGAGCTGCAGCTCCGCCATCTTGGACTGAACTATCTTGTTACTTCACTACTCTTTGTAGAGTTACGTGGTCGACGTAATGACATGGTTGGAGCTAGACACAATGCAATCGCAACCTAGCAACGGCAGTAAGCTGTGAGAAAGTGAAAATGGAACTTGTGACCAGAAAAAGTGTTGTTTGGCAGTACTTTCAGTCAAAAGAAGGCGATTCAAGTCCAGCTACATGTTCAAGTTGCAATGCTGATCGGTCTCGTGGTGACGAGGACCCTAAACAATACACAACATCGCCGCTGTTAAGACATTTGCTTATGAAACATCCAAAAGAATTCGAGTTGTGCATGAAGGAATCTCCAGACAGCAGCCGAAATGAAGCAACTTCAGGTACAGCAAAGGAAGGACAGTCACAGCTAAAAAATGGTGTTAACCAGACCGAGCCTCTCCCGGGCTGTCAGCTGTTCTCTCTGGAAATGAGTCTTCCTACAGCGGGAGCGGAGTGACCGAACGGCCAGCTGCTGCTCGTTAGCTAAAGGTAGCTTTCTAATTCCACCCACCCAACATCCCTTTATCATACACTGGTTAGCGAAAGTTTGCAAAACAAAATTGTCACTCATCTGGCGATAGCGATGTACTTTCCTACGATGTGAATAGAGCGTGGGAGTAGCCTACTTTATGGGATTATAAATCTAAAAGGCTAATATTTTGGATATTGGTTGGATCTTGAGATAGGGTAAACATAGGCCTTGTCAAAAATAGTTTTTCCCACTTGTGTGCCAGGCATAATGTTGCCTATTCTTTTTTATTTTTAACAGTTAAAATGCACTGCTATGGACGTTGTTTACTTCATTAATGTGTTCGGTTCGGTTCGGTGTTCGGCAGAATCTTAGCATTAATCTTAGCATTTCAAAAGGTTGAACTAAATCACATTATACAATAATTAATATAATCTAATCTCTTGGCTCTAGCAGACAAGAAGCAGCTAGCCACCTGTAAGGTAACCCACCTGTCACTCAATGCAGCCACACCCTAATTATGCAGAACTTTGAAGCTGTGATAGGTAGTATGTTTTGGCCGTTAATGGGCAAACATTCCATATATCCTTTCCAATATTCCACTCATCTTTCATCATATTGTAATTCAAGTGCTCTGACAGAAAACTAGACTTCTGCACCTCCTCTAGAAAATCTAGCCTGTGACGGGAGACTCTGGCCAATCACAGGTCTTTTCAGAGAGAGAGAGAGAGTTCCTATTGGCTGTTCTTGTCATGGTTACGATTTTCTGCGATTGTATAGTTTTCCTGTTTTATTGTGTTAATTTATTCCCTGTTTCCTTGTTGTTTACTGTCTCATGTGTTCTCTGTTGCATTTTACCCTGTTTTCATCCTTGTGTATGTTGTTGGAACCATCCAGTAGTGGGTTAAACTTGATCTTTTTCAAGCAAAGGGTTTTCAGCCAACATGTGCTCAGAGACAAAGAAGTCTGGGCCTACTCGTAAATTCCAGAGCCTTTTCACCAAACTCCGACAGGTCACCTGAATGAAAAGGGACCACAAAATGGCCGGAGGGAGGGGCTGCAGATAAGGTATTCGCACCTCCAAGAATTCGGAGCCTTCCCATTCGTTTAGAGGGACCCTAAAAACAGTATGGATCCATGTCTGTTGGCCTGAGCTATAAAACTTCACGTCACCCCCCACTTCTGGTCTTTGCCCTGTGACTTCGGTCACTACAGGTTGACACACAAGCGAACGTTTGCTTTGAAATAGCTCCATTTCCCAAGAAAAGTG
The DNA here is from genome assembly GCA_025617405.1 of Perca schrenkii. Classification (NCBI taxonomy): domain Eukaryota; kingdom Metazoa; phylum Chordata; class Actinopteri; order Perciformes; family Percidae; genus Perca; species Perca schrenkii. Next base: position 33,405,795 of record CM046793.1, read on the forward strand.
GATTTATTTTGATGATTCTGACGAGCATCTTGGACCCTATGGAAACATGCGACCAGTGTTTCAAATCTGCAGAAGAGAGAACCACGTTTTTCTCTAGAAGGAAATCAGACAACACGGACTGCTTTCCCCTCCCGAGTCGACTCTGAACCGCTCCACAAACCCTTCCCGGGTGGAGTTGTTTCGTTAACCCATGGCCAAGTGGTTAACCCGTTTATGTTCTACGTGGAAAATCCGCTGGACAAACTTAACAGACTGCACACAGTAAGGAGGCTTCAGTTTCTGGGCAGAGGAAAAGTGTGTTTTATTAATGTCATTAAGGCTAATGCTGCCACTTGTTACGACATTAGTGTGATTTTAGATTAATACTTAATAAATCTATTTTCTGTGAATGCACTCTGATCACGGTGCATTGTTGCATGTTGTGTGTTTGACTAATGTAGCCTGGTTTAAAACTGAAAATGCCACATTTCTTTTCTCCCGCTGGGAAGAAGTTAGCTACTGTACTGAATGAGAGTGTGATCATTGTCAGAACCTCCAAAATCAAGACTCAAGGTGCCTTTTCTTTATTCCAAGTGTGTTTTCCCTCCATTTCTCTCTCTCTCTCTCTCTCTCTCTCTCTCTCTCTCTCTCTCTCTCTCTCTCTCTCTTTCTCTCTCTCCCTCTCTATACACACACACACTCACACTCACACACACACTATGCTGATTTGTTTTTGCTTTGTTTTCTTACAAAAGGGTATATTGGTTTTAATTGATCAAAGGATTATTGATTGGCCATTGATAATTTTGAAGTTAATAAATTCTACTATATTTTAAATAGCAGTTGCCTGTGATTGTTTTGTGTATTTTGTCGTAATAATTGCTGGTTGAACACAGTCTGTGCTCGGACTCACCCTTCCTTTTGTTCCTTTAAAGAATACCAGATAGATTAACCAAGTTAAGATCTGTATTTTAAAGGGAAAATCACCTAAATGAGACTGTTTCACATTTGATTATTGGTCCCTGATATTCCAGGGTGGTGCCCCGTTTTGATTGTTTGTCGATTTGATAGTTATTAATAACCATATTCATAACTTTATTAATATTGATAAAACATCTTTGATAATTTGCCAATGATTGAATCTGTACCCTATGAATTCCCAACAATGTGTTATGCTTCAGTTTCCTGTTTTATTTTGTAGTCAGTTTTCTCCCGTGTCATGTCTTGTTAACTTCCTGTCTTGTGTTTTCCCGCCTTTGTGATTGTCTGCCCCACCCTGATGTGTTTCACCTGTTCCTGAGCCCTCGTGTCACCTCTCCCTTGGCTCACCCACGTTACCTTGTGTATTTAGTCTCTGTGTTGTCTTTGTCTGTTGTTAGATCATTGTGTGTGTGTCAGTCTACTCCCTTTGTTATGGTGTGCCAGTTTATTTTTGGGTGCCTGGTCTTTTGGTTCCTCAACTTTTTTTGGTACCATTTTTGCCTGCTTTCTTCAGGACTCCTTTTGTTGTATCGCTTGTTTATGTTATTAAATCCTCAAGCTCACCACTGTCCTGTTGTCTCTGCATTTTTGGGTCCGCCATTTCCCTAATCATAACTGTTTTGTTGCATGCATTGGCCGGCGACAGAGAGGGGAGAGAGAGAGCTGCAGGAAGAGGGCTCACTCTACTTCAAATTCTGGCATTTTTTCTTTCCTTTCTACACTCTGCAGCTTTAAGCTCTCATATAATTTAAAGAGTTATGAAAGAACCCCCCCCCCGCGCCCCCTTGTATAGTTGTCATGAAGGGTAAACTTAGCTTTAGAGACCAAAACCGTCTTTAGTACCGGGCTGTAGACATGTTTCTTTCTGCTGTAAAGGTGGACATTTGAACATGGGGCTTATTTTTGGAGCCAGCCTCCACGTTGGCTTCATGTCTCAGCCCCCCAGGTTTCTGCTTGGTAAACACTGAAGGGGCCGCTGATTTCTTCATCTCACCGTTACCTGAAATAACAACATGCATTTTTAATGCAGGTCTGTTTTCAGTCTGAACGCTTGCTAAGGCTTCAACACTTGAATTATGAGAGGGCATTTAGGGATTACACTGTACCAATTGTTACTGCATAGTTTCTATAGAAACAAAGCTGTAACAACTTTTAAAATAATAATAAATCACATTCTTTATGTTGCATAAAGTATCAGTTTTCTACAGAAAAATAAAAATAAAAAAATGAAAAAAATCAGCCGCCATTTAGTTTTTTTCAATCAAAACACAATGCCTAAACGGATTTTTGAAAAAAGTTGATCATTTGAAGCTGGTTAAACTGGATAAAAAAAATGACCATAAAAGACTCAATATATATATTGAGTCTTTTATGGTCACTCAAACATTTGTTAAAAAGGTAGAGATTTTATAGTCATACATTGATTTTACAAAAATATGACTTCCCACTTAAAGATACAACCAAGTCTAGTTTTAATGTAAATTCAGACATAAACTCGCAGATTAAAGAAAAGACTTAATAAAGAATAAAGAGTGGAGGAGAGTAGAGGGGGGTGTGTTTGGAGGAGGGACTCCATCATTTAGAGAAGTGAACAGTTCCTGGTTTACCAGTGAAGAAGAAAGAGAGGCAGCGTTAAACCATCAGATCCTCCAACATGAACGTCTGTCAGTCTCTGATCTGCTCCTTCTTCCTCAGTGAGTAAACTCAGCTTCTACTCTCTCTTAATTATGTCATTTTTATTTATTATTTCTTTATCTACAGTGGGTCAGTTCAACTTTGCAGCAGAAGGAAACCAGTTTGTTATTGATGGACTGTGTTTCATCACCTCTTGTATCAGTCTAACAACATGTTGGTTTCTGGTCAAACAGGATGTTCAGAGTTGGTAGAAGTCTCTTTAAAATGGAGTTCTTTAAAAGTTATCTACTCAAATTAGCCTGACAATCTGCAGTCAACTCTTGATCTCCTGTACTTGGAGTTTTAGAGTAGATTTATATTGTTTAGACTGTTTAGTAGTTATATAATAGTGTTCACCTTTTTAGAACGGTAGAGAGAAAATAATGATTTTAAATGATTTTATTTGAACCAGCTCCAAAAGAAGAAGTGCAGCAGTAAACATGCACACCAAAACACCCAACACACACCCAAACAAACACACACAGGTTTGTGGCACTATCTTTGTGGGGACCTGTCATTGACATAATGCATTCCCTGTCCCCTTACCATAACCTTAACCATCACAACTAAATGTCTAACCTTAACCCTCACCCTAACCATTAGTGATGGTCAAATGAAGCTTTGCGAACCAGTGTCCTTACTTTCTGAGAGATAGATGGCGCTCTCTGTTCAAAAAAAAGGTGAAATGAATGGCAATTCAATGGGTTTTCAAACCCTTTTTTGAACCGAGAGCGCTATCTAGTGAGCGAAGACACTGGTTCGCGAAGCTTCATTTGACCATCACTACTAACCATAACCTAATTCTAACCCTAATCTTAAAACCAAGTCTTGACCGTCAAACAGCCCTTTAAACTTGTGGGGTCCAGCATTTTGGCCCCACAAAGCTGTCGGGACCCCACAAGTATACTGGACTCCCGGCTTTTGGATCCCATGAATATAGTTAAACAAGCCCACACACACACACACACACGCGCGCACACACACGTGTAAAATGATAATAAACAAAATACTTACATTCATAGCTTCACATTTTGTCTTAATAAAACAGCTTTTGATCCTGTTTGTTATGATTGTTTGATATTTGAGGGTTATTTTAGAGCTGAGGATGGATGTTGAGCTAAACATGCAAAACCTCATTTCACAAGAGAGAAAATTAGCAACGTCATTCTCATATGAGAAGTGGCGCCGATTCTCCGACCAATCTCCCGCTCCATTGTCCCCTCACTCGCGAACAAAACCCCAAGGTGCTTGAACTCCTTCACTTGGGCTAAGGACTCATTCCCTACCTGGAGTAGGCACTCCATCGGTTTCCTGCTGAGAACCATGGCCTCAGATTTAGAGGTGCTGATCCTCATCCCAACCGCTTCACACTCGGCTGTGAACCGATCCAGTGAGTGCTGAAGGTCGCAGGCCGATGATGCCATCAGGACCACATCATATGCAAAGAGCAGCGATGAGATCCCCAGCCCACCGAACTGCAACCCCTTCCCACCCCGACTACGCCTCGATATCCTGTCCATAAATACTACAAACAGGATTGATGACAAAGCGCAGCCCTGGCGGAGGCCAACCCTCACCTGAAACGAGTCCGATTTACTCGGACACAGCTCTCACTTTGGTCGTACAGAGATTGGATGGCCCTGAGAAGAGACCCCCTCACCTTTCCAGCACCTTGGAGTAGACTTTACCAGGGAGGCTGAGAAGTGTGATACCCCTGTAATTGGCACACACCCTCTGGTCCCCCTTTTTGAAAAGGGAAACCACCACCCCGGTCTGCCACTCCTTTGGCACTGTCCCAGACTTCCACGCAATGTTGAAGAGGCGAGTCAACCAGGACAGCCCCTCCACACCCAGAGCCTTGAGCATTTCTGGACGGATCTCATCAATCCCAGGGGCTTTGCCACTGTTGCGTTGTTTGACTACATCAGTGACTTCCACCTGGGAAATTGACAATGATCCCCCATCATCCTCCAGCTCTGCCTCTAACATAGAGGGCGTATTAGTCGGATTCAGGAGTTACTCAAAGTGCTCCTTCCACCGCCTTATTACCTCCTCAGTTGAGGTCAACAGTGTCCCATCCTTACTGTACACAGCTTGGATGGTTCTCCGCTTCCCCCTCCTGAGGTGGCGAACAGTTTTCCAGAAGCACCTTGGTGCCGACCGAAAGTCCTTCTCCATGTCTTCTCCAAACTTCTCCCACACCCGCTGCTTTGCCTCTTTCACGGCAGAAGCTGCAGCCCTTCGGGCCCTTCGGTACCTTGCAACTGCCTCCGGAGTCTTCCAGGATAACATATCCCGGAAAGACTCCTTCTTCAGTCGGACGGCTTCCCTGACCACCGGTGTCCACCACGGTGTTCGTGGGTTACCGCCCCTTGAGGCACCTAAGACCACAGCTCCTCGCCGCAGCTTCAGCAATGGAAACTTTGAACATTGTCCACTCGGGTTCAATGCCCCCAGCCTCCACAGGGTTGCACGAAAAGCTCCGCCGTAGGTGTGAGTTGAAAGTCTGTCGGACAGGGGCCTCCTCCAGACGTTCCCAATTTACCCGCACTACCCTTTTTTGGTCTGTCCAGAGTCTTCCCCCACCCCCTGACCCAACTCACCACCAGATGGTGATCAGTTGACAGCTCCGCCCCTCTCTTCACCCGAGTGTCCAAAACATACGGCCTCAGATCAGATGAAACGATTATAAAATCGATCACTGACCTTTGGCCTAGGGTGCTCTGGTACCAAGTACACTTATGAGTATCCCTATGTTCGAACATGGTGTTTGTTATAGACAATCCATGACTAGCACAGAAGTCCAACAACAAACAACCACTCTGGTTTAGATCAGGGAGGCCGTTCCTCCCAATCACGCCTCTCCATGTGTCTCCATCATTGCCCACGTGCACGTTGAAGTCCCCCAGCAGAACAATGGAGTCCCCCACTGGAGCCCCATGCAGGACTCCAGTCAAGGTCTCCAAGAAGGCTGAATACTCTGAACTCTTGTTTGGTGCATATGCACAAACAACAGTCAGAGTTTCCCCCCCCACAACCCGCAGGCGTAGGGAGGCGACCCTCTCGTCCACCGGGGTGAACTCCAACGTAGCGGCGCTCAGACGGGGGCTTGTGAGTATCCCCACACCCGCCCGGCGCCTCACACCCTGGGCAACTCCGGAGAAGAAAAGAGTCCAACCCCTATCCAGGAGTATGGTTCCAGAACCGAGACTCTGCGTAGAGGTAAGCCCCACCAGATCTAACCGCTAGCGCTCCACCTCCCGCACCAGTTCCGGCTCCTTCCCCCACAGAGAGGTGACGTTCCACGTCCCCAGAGCCAGCGTCTGCTGCCCGGGTCTGGTCCGTCGAGGCCCCTGACCTTCACTGCCACCCGTGTAGCAGCGCACCCGACCCCAGCGGTTCCTCCCACAGGTGGTGGGCCCATGGGATAGAGAGGGAGTTGCCACCCGACCGGGCTCCGTGGCAAACCCGGCCACCAGGCGCTCACTGATGAGCCCGCCATTTGGGCCTGGCTCCAGACGGGGGCCCCGGGCTTCCTCCGGGCACACAGCTCCAGACAACACAGCCCTCAGGTTCATAGGGACACACAAACCTCTCCACCACGATAAGGTGATGGTTCCCGGAGAGGAATACATGAAACTGTATTTTATTATTATTATTATCTTTATTGTTTAAATCCTCATATACAACGTTAAACAAAAACATCAATATTACGAATATTATGTATTTTTTATCTTCTTACCCGCTGAGCGGGACTTACTAAGTCACTTCCGGAGTATTCCGCTGATTGGTTTAAACATTATTATGGTGCATAACTTACTGGAACAAAGCTGAGCAATGTGTTGTTGCTGGAGACAAAAAAATTATATATATAAAAATTATGATATATATATATATATATATATATATGAAGCAATACTGTCATTAAAGACCCGCTGATCGCTGTCTGATGTTTTTAAATGAATGCCAGCATTGGGGGATATTAGTTTTGAATTAGTCCAGCTCGGAACATATCGTAATGTTTTGTATTACAGCATACTGTAATATTTCATAATAAGTAAAAGACTGAAATAATATTATTGAAATAAAGAAATGAATACCATGATAACATCTAAATAAATGTTGATAGATCTAGCGTTATAGTTTTAAAAATATAAATAAACAAAAAAGCAACCCAGCTTCCCTGGCCCAAATAGACCTAAATAATAACATTAAAAGAATTACATATAAACCATGATAATATCTCATGAATAATGTTGATTAAAACAGCGGTTATTGGGCTAAAAATACCAATAATAAAACTGTCACAGATTTCGAGTTAAGGGGCCGTGTTTTTTCTTTAGTAATGCAACGGGTACCCCTTTTTCATTGAAACTTAATGCCAGGGGTCCTTGGCCATGCATCATACATTTGACGAGTAGGTAGTGAGACTGTGTTGTAGTAACGTATACCATCATATTCCAGAGAAGTGTAACCAACCAACGTGTTTTTCTGCTGAAACAACCATAGGGCTGTTCTTGTATGTGCGTCTCCTCCTGGTCGTCTTGGTCATCGTATTATCAGTGGCTGCTCTGATTTTCTGCAGGAAGAGGGCCAGGAAACCCAATAGTGAGACTACAGGAAACACACACACACATAACAGAAGCACCTGAACATCTAAAACTCACAGAAACCCCAAAACATCACACTTTACAACGTATGTTTAAGCTGTGACTAATCCTCTGAACTGCATGTTTTTCAGAACCTCCTGTGGAAACTGAGTACTCTAATGTCACAGAGGTGAGTTTGGGTTCATCTGGACATATCAGCATCATTAGTGTCAGTATCAACCAGCTGATATTAATACAAAGCCCTGTTCTCTTCCTGCAGGCCAACCAAGTGTATGAGGAGATCGGAGAGGACAGACAGAGCACATCTCCTCCTGTAGAAGTGTCTACAGTTTACACTTTCCACCGAAGCCAGTTCTCAGAAGACAGTAAGTCAAAACTGTGGTGGGATTTTAGCTTTGGGTTCAGGAAACAGTGTCTTTAGACTTTAATTTGACTGGGTAACAACTTAATTGTACAGAAGAGGAAACATTTTTGCAGTGGCAGATTACAGAGAAAATTGTCGACATAACAACAAAAATGTGGTTTCACACTTATTTTATATTTTTGAGTAGCGTGCTGCCTTAAGAAATAGTCACCAGGCAAGTATGTGCGTCCACTATATGTAAAGCCATAAAATTCTGTTTTTAGGAGGAAGTCCTAAGTCAATTTGGAGATAAAACCCTGTGAACAGTTTACATGAAGCAGCACAGCTTTGTGTTCAGGAAACAGTATCTTCAGACTTTAACTTGACTGGTTAATAACTTCATTGTACAGCAGAGGAAACATTTTTGCAGTGGCAGAATACAGAGAAGATTGTAGTCACGTTCTTTCAATGTGGTTTTAAGCTAACTTTATGTTTCTGAGTAGCATGCCGCCTTCTTAGGTCAGTTTGAGATAACTTCTTATGCCACAAACTTCTGTTGTTTTTAGGAAGTCCTCACACTGAACGTGTGAACAGAGACAAATACAGATACATTCAGTTCAATATAAAAATAGATTTGGAGATAAAACCCTGTGAACGGTTTACATGAAGCAGAAGACGCTGAAATGATGCTGTGACGCAAAAGGTGAGTTAACATAAAAAAACGTAACAGCTGAACTTTTCTTTGTTTCTTGCAGACTGAAGAGGACTCGAGGAAACTAACTACTGGGAGGTGGATTTGTTTTTGCTCCTCTAAGTGTAAAGAGTGTTCGAGGTTTAAAGAGAAGAAAATAACTCAGGTGAATGAATCAGAACAGAACCAATAATTTATATATATATATATATATATATATATATATATATATATATATATATATATATATATATATATATATATATATATATATATATATATATATATATATATATATATATATATATATATATATATATATATATATATATATATAAGAAAATGAACTCAGCATGAATAAAACATTGGCAGTTTAAACAGTATAGGGTCTTCATCTTTTACAAAATACTTTTTTATAAATATTTTCATCCACTCATCTCCAAGCAGCTGTTGGCAGTGTAGTACAATGTCAGAAACAATACAACTTTATTATCAGTCTACCCTGAAATTCACTTTGCTTTCCCAAGCTGCTGCTCTGGGAAAAAAAGAAAGAAAGGTACACACAAAGTAAAACAATTACACATATAGCACAAAAGATAAAGACATATCAACAGCCATGACAAAAAAACACGTTCCATGATATCCTCGGCTCCAGCTCTGAATTGGCAGCAGGCTGATTGGACTGGGAACTGAACTTAAAATGTATAGTATGTCATTAAAAATTTCAGAAACATTTCATAATATAGTATGTCATAAAATATAATAGTTTTGTTTGTTATAAAATGCCATACAAACAATTGTATAGTATTTCACAGATATATGATAGTAATTACACAGCTTTGTTGAATACTTGATTCTGATTGGTCAAATACGGCATTCTGAATAACAGACTGTTTCCATAGTTGCATTTCTGATTACCATTTTTAAAATTAACAGTTATTAAATTCATATTTTCTATGACATTATTGATTTCTTTGGTAAGAAACCGAGATAATGTAGAGCGAGCAGGTCATTTTTGTGAATTAAAACAAAAATCAATTTGCAATATTAATGACCCGCTCGCTCTACAGTATCCCTTACATAGTATGTCATAAAATATGGGTTGCCATTTTTTACAAATTTTGTAAAGCGGCTCACGCATTCTGTCACATTTAGCTTCAAACAATGTTTAAAAAACTGGTATCAATTTTTGAGGGTCACTTTTTTTGCACATTTACAACAATATTTGTCAACTTAGAGATATTTGAAACAGTTAAATCCAAATATTAAATGTTTACATTTAGATTCAACAATCAGATTTAGCATTTACATTTAAATTTAATATTTAGATTTAACATTTAGATTTAAATTTAACATTTAGATATAACATTTAGATTTATATTTAGCATTTAGATTTAACATTTAAATTTAGATTTAGATTTAACATTTACATTTAAATGTTAAGATTTAGATTTAGATTAAACATTTCGATTTAACATTTAGATTTAGATTTAACATTTAGTTTTAACAATTAGATTTAGATTTAACATTTAGTTTTAACAATTAGATTTAGATTTAGCATTTAGATTTAGCATTTAGATTTAGATTGAACATTTAGATTTAGATATAAATTTAACATTTAGATTTAACATTTACATTAAATTCTAAAAACACTTCATAATACAGCATGTCATACAAAGTTTTACTGTATAGTATGTAAGAAAAATGTCATAGCATAGTACCTAAAACCTATGTATATTACCCATTTTTATGTTTCATAATTTCTATTGTAAATTTCTATATTTTCTATTATGTATCTGGACCTTTGCACTGTTTATTGTTATACACCAAATTCTTTGTACTGTATGTGCGAACCTACTGGGCAATAAAAACCTTTCTGATCAAAAAGTCATAGTATAGTATGTCAACAATGGTCTAAATATTCATAGAGTAGCAGGTCATTAAAAAGTCATGAAAGTAATCGTATAGTATGTCATAAAATGTACAGAGATGTCATAATCAAGTGTCATATAGTGTAATAGTCAACCGTTTCCTAGCAGCAGGTGCTATCTCGTAGTAAAGACTCAGACATCTGTTTGAAGTGAAAGAAAACCACAGTAAACATAGTCATTTCAATCTTTTATTGAAAATAAACTTGACATGAATTGAACATTGGCAGTTTAAACAGTATATGGTCTTTATATTTTACAAAATATATAATATAAATATTCCCATCCTCTCATCTTCTCCAGTTGTGTGTTGATACCAAACTGTCCTGCTTCGTGACTGGCGACACTAAACAGCAGCTGTTGGCAGTGTAGTCGGGCGGGGCAATATATGGATATTGTATCCACATCCATATATGAGGCTAGATATATTCTTAGATTATTGGGTAACATTTTACTTGACGGCATCTACATAAGAGTGACATAATACTGTCATGAACACATGACACGGTCATGATACAGTCATGACACATGAACCCTAACCATAACCATAACTTGTCATGACAAAAATCAAATGACACTTACAAAGAAGCATTATGTCATAAACATTTATGACTTGTTTATAATGTTCATGACAGTGTCATGTCACTCTTATGTAGATACCTTCAAGTAAAGTGTAACCAATTATTGTAATCATGATATGACACAAGTGTTGTCTTATGCTTTTACAGGCTGCATTACAGTAAAGGGATGTATTACTGTAGGACTGTTCTAGCTGTTGTAGTATTTGCCTTTAACACTTAGTCATTGTATCCACATTACTGAGGATTATTTATCTAAAATGCCATTATGTTAATATTTTGTGAAAGCACCAACAGTCCACCCTACAATATTGATATCCATGTATTTCAGGGGTGTCATTTTAACTCATGGGCCACATTCCCCTAATCTGATCTCAAGTGGGCCAGACCAGTAAACGACTCCAGAAAGATCAGAAACTTTATCTGTCAAACAGTTTCTTGTCAGCATGATGTTGGCAAACGCAAATGGCCATTGTAGGAAAAAAAAAAAGTTACAGACTCAGGAGAGAGGGGTAATATTCTGAGAAAAAACTCAACTTAAAAGATTTAAGTGGTAAATTTGGAAATTGGAATAAATTACTTCTCTGCAATTCTCACACATTGCCAAGTCATCCAGTTGGCCTGATTGGAGCTTTTGGAGGGCCGGTTCTGGCCCATGGGCCGTATGTTTGACACCCCTGATAGATTTGGTCAAAAATATTGTGAAATTTGATTTTCTCCATATTACCCAGCCCTACAGTGTAGTCAGTACAAGTCACTGCAAACAGGCTGATATATTTCACATTACAAAATATATATACTACTCTTGTCACAAGTTAATATCCCTACCCGCTATTGTTATCATCTTTATCGCTGCATGTGGCAACAACAGCTGAACCCAAAACTACAGAAATCATATTTACACACATCAACTTCATGGGAAGCCTGCTGCGCTGCTCGCCCATACTGGACAAAAGAAATAAAAACATAAAAATCAAATTAACATAACTTAGAATGAACTATAACTTAAAATGTAAAAACAATCATTACAAATAGAAGACAAACACTTGGTTAATAATTCCCTTTGAGAAGAATAAAATGATAATTACTCGATAAAAAACAAACTAAACACAACACGTGAGTTTTAAATAACGGAGGTGGAAATCAATGCTGTGGCACATTTCAGGTAAACACACCGAGGAGGAGGATGACAGAATAAAAGCTGCATAGAATAAATATCACAAATCTCTAATGTAGAGAAGAAAACTTAGGACCATAGTGTGCAGTTTTTACTCTCAAACAGTCTTATTGCAACATATAATTATTTAGTAAGAGGGCTTCTTTTACCATCTTTCATATCTCATCAATTTATGCTTTTTTCTTGCCAACAATTTACTTTTTCCACAAAGATACCAATTTAAATAAACGCCTCTGCTCTGGAGTGTCTCAGTGCAAACTGTGCAGCGCTGAGTTCTTCTTCACTAACTAAATTAGAGCAGGAGAGAAAACTGAGACCCAAACCCCCATCGTTAAAAGAAACAAGTTTTTTTTCCCATCTTTCAGGCAGCCGCTGGTTTGTTTACTGGTACAGATTCACAAAAACCAACTAGCAGACTTTTGAAACTTGCCTGTAATATATCCCAGTGTACAGTGTCTACATGTGGGCTGCAGCTAGGTAGCATTTAAATTATCTGGCAATCTGCAGTCAAGGTCCTTGACCTTGATTGATCATTTTATCAGTGAACAGTTAACGGTAAAAATGCCCGTTTTCATTCCCCTGTATTCAAATTGCTTGTTGTATTTAACCATCTGTCTAAATATATTCAAATCCTCACATTTGAGACGCTAAAACCAGCAAACATTCAGCATATTTGCTTTAAAGAGTCCCTGTTATGCTTTAACATTTCAGTGAGTTTAGTGTATGTAATAGATGTATAAATAATAAAAGAAACACATTTCACTCCAAATGGAGCTTCCTCTCCCCCAGACAGCACTCCTTCTCTGCCTGAAAACGCCTCGCCCACATTCCTGTTTGAAATTCCTGTTAGTGATGTCACTGATTAAGAAAGCCAGCCCAGTTTTTCATATGTGTTGCTCATAGTTGCTGCCTGAGCAAGTACAGCCCACCCAATGACTTGTTTGAATTTGGTTGACCAATCACAACAGAGTGGGCCAACGGACCAATCAGAGCAGACTGGGCTTTTCAGGAAGGCGGGGCCAAGAGCTCAGACAGTGTTTCAGGCAGAGCAGCTGCAGCAATGGGCAGTATGAGAAACATGTTTTTTGAACATCAAATCATGTAAACCTATTCTAGTAGACCCCAAGAGTACAGATATGATGCTGAAAAGGAATATGATAGGGGCTCTTTAAATGATAACAGATCAGTTAGTTAGTTCAGCAGGCTAAATTAACGGTCTCTCCATCACTCCCACTGAGCGCTGTGTATCTACTTGGATGCAGATGATTGGCCCAGTCAGAGGCTCAGAATACATTTAGTTTGAAATTACCATAGATATTGTTCTATATCTATGGAAATAACCATACTCCACAGAACACCATCAGCTCTCCTGCTCCAACAATACAGTTCAGATGAACCCGGACTCAAAAAAACCACAGAGTCCCTTTAACACGCCAGAGAAAATAACATCAGTGGAAGAACGTTGATGTGAAACCTCAAGATGAAGAATAATGTTTGAAATCCAAAACATTGTTTTCAACTGTGTGGTGATGTGGTGTGAAGATGCATCACAAGCTCTGACAGTTCAAAACACGATTCTTCATCTGGAAGATTATTAACAATAAATACATTTCAGTGACACAGCCATTTTTTTTTATATACAATGACATACTTCACACATTTACCGTAGAAAAATATTCTAACCATAGTTACTTAGTGATAAAATAAAGACTGTGAAGCAAAAAGGCAAAGTGCAAAAACAACAGAGGCCCTACATGGTTGTGCCGTTGTCTCATGTAACCAATGGTAACCACTTTTAAAAGAAAATACCCACTTTGTTTTTTGGGTAAAGGAGATCAAATGTTCCACGGTGTCCTGACAGCAGTTTTTCTGCTGCAACATGGAGGAAAAACAGGCACAAACATCCTGTCTGAGGCCTCCGTTTGGTTAAATATTTGTCCCTTTATGATACAGCAAAAAACTGAATAAATAATATTTGAGTGAAAAGTAGTTTTTCATGAACAGAAAGGTCTTTTTGGTAGTTGATGTTGCTCCACAGTGCAGACAGAATGAGAACGTCTGAAGTCCCAAACATCCCAGAATAATCTCCGTGGTTACGCCTGTTGTACCGTGTGGGAGCTGGTGTGTCCGTGTCAGGGCTTTTAATTCTAATGAAGGTGTCATTTCTTTTCTCGGTGAATTGATTTTTGGTCTGTAAAAATAATAGAAATTTCTCACAGCCCAAGTTAGCATATTCAAACTGCTTGTTTTGTCCGACCAGCAGTACAAAGAAAAGCATCAAATGTTCACATTTGAGCAGCTGGAATCAGTGAATTTAAGCAAATTATCAGAATACTTGCAGATTAATTTTCCATCTATCGACTAATCAACTTAATTGTTTCAGTTCTCCTACGAGGAACTTCCCTTAAGTCATCAGCCAAGTTGCGTTCAAGATTTAACATCATATCAAAATGATTCCCGGCTCTTTGGGACATTAAAGACCCTCAAAAGGAAACCCCGGTTGCGTCCCTTTAACCTTGGGCAAAAGAAGGCTGCAACTTTTGCAATGGGACACAGTGTTTATGTGACCTCAAAGAAGAAAACAGGATGGGGAAGCTTATTTCCCATGATGCCACAGTGATATGAAGACAGAAGGAGCTGCAGTAGAGACAATGGCTGAATCTCACTTCCCTGATTTGATGTCTCCTCGCTCCTCGGCTGAACCGGAAGTGGTTCTGGCCCTCTTTCGTAAGGACCGTCTCAAAGCTCTTATTCCTGCCCCGAGGATGGAGGGAGGATCTCTGAGGAGCTATTATCGAGGATGGAGGAGAAGATCTCTGAGGAGCCATCATCGAGGATGGAGGAGAAGATCTCTGAGGAGCTATTATCGAGGATGAAGGAGGGATCTCTGAGGAGCTATGAGCGAGGATACACAAGAGCAGCCTTCCTGGAAGCTGTGCAGCTGAAAGCCGTTGCTAACTCCGCCCATACAGCTGAGAAATTCTGGGACACTTCAGAAGAAAAGGACGTCTCATTCCTCTAAAACACATTTCCTCGTTTCCTCTCTCCTCACAGGATTTTCCCATGCTTCCTCGGTGGGACGGACTATAAGACGCAAGGAAGGGAAGCAAGCGAGGTGAGATTCAGCCAAGCAGCTATCGCTGCAGTAGAGACAATGATAACAGGGATGGTTTTATCTGTACTACTTGGTTCCATCACAGCATTTTCTCTACAGGGACACACTGCTTCTCTGTGGCCACCAGAGGGAGCAGCAGTCTGCTTATCCTTCACACCAACCCAGCAGGAAACAGGGAGGAAACAAGAGAGCAAGACAAGAGGTCAAAATAAAGTTGCCTGTTTGAGTCCCTGGATCCAAGAACAGGCAGAATAGGAACTCCTACTTTCCAGGTGCCCTTAGTGAAGGCACTTCAACATCTAAATGTGTTTTACAGTAAAGTAGAGCTTATGTGAACCGGGGAACCTCCCCCTCGATAAATTAAAAGTACGATCAGAGCAGTGAAGAAGAGACTGGGTGGGAGTGTAAGGGCTCCTGCACACTGCCTGCGTGGCGTGAGCGTGTCAACTGCGTGGCGTGTCCGGTTTTATTTCGACTCCTATGTCAACAGGTTAGAGATTGCACACTGCCAGCGTGACACGCACGTCTCAGGCCGTGCCGAAAACGCGTGCATGCTCTATATAGGAACCATGCCTATTAATGTGAGTCAGAGTCCAAAAAAGAGTCTGACCTGTGACTGTGAAACCAGTCCAGCTGTATGGAAGGAAGTACAGGAAACTGTGGTCACCACAATCATGGATCAATACCCTCCCACAGCCTGTATGTAATGTAATGTATCAACTTAAATTTAATTTCACAATGCGGGTTTCTACAAAAACCGGCGGATGTTGGCAATGTATTTGCTACAGTTGCTGAAAAAACCTCAGTACTATCGATTTAAGATGCTTTTAAATGCACAGAAATTGATTGTCAAATGCATAGAACTGTGTATTTAGGGACTGTCAGTACATTTAAAAGAAGATAAAGAGTTTTATTTAGCCTTTCCGTCTAATTTCTTCACTATCACAGTCTCAGTGCAGACAGTACAATCCAAACTTGACACACTGAAAATAAGGAGACCTAAAGCACACAGAGGTCTAGAGAGAATCTCATCAGATTAAAGTCCATTTTGGAAACCCTTTGGCAGCAATTCAGTGGGAGTTTGAAAAGTTCTTTGAAAACTTTTGGTTAGATTTCATTTTAAATATCTCCACTGAGAAAATGAGAAGCAATGGTATTAACTTCTGCTTTTTGAAGCATTAGGTTTAATCCTGCCTAATGTCTGCCTCCTTTTAGTGCTTTTCCAGTCATTTATTTCTATTGGTCAGTCCGACTCTGGAAGTTTGGATTTTAGTTTCTACAAGCCTTGAGCCTTGTAAGACAGTTAATTGACAGATCTGTGCTCTGAGAACATGATTTACTGTTCGGTCTTTGATTTCTAAGTACACTCTAATCTTAATTTTTGTCATTGTTGAATCAACAATCCTGCATGTACATACTGTAGGTCACTCTTTGTCTGCAAATCTGAAACAGGGTACCGGTGCAGTGGTTAAACCTGACGGGAAACCTGACGGGTCTTTATTTTCAGCCAATAGTTACTCACATTCTCAACTGCAGAGATTTTAGAAACAACGACTCAAAACTGGTAAACGGAGCTTTGCAAAAACGCTCTGCGTAAACTCAAACTGAACTGAAATGACCTAAATCTGTTGCACAAGTTCCAAGCAGCAGTCCTCTCAGAGAGCCGTGCTCAGCAGAGTCTCCGTTTCTAAAATCTCGGCAAACGAGCCAGTGAGGGAAACTTTACGTAAGTGCGGCGATAGATTTGGCCTTCAGTGATTCCCGTGGTGCCGCTGAGCCAGGCACCAGGCGTCACAGTGTGTTGTCACTTTGGCGTGAGCAGAGAGGCCGACGTTGCTCTCCGCGCTGCCGTGCCGTTGAGCCAGGCACTACCGTCACAGTGTGGATGGGCTACGTGTCTGCGCTGTGAGCAGAGAGGAGGGGGATTCCTCGGTGCATCGGTGCCTCTGAGCCAGGCACCCAGAGGACCCGTACCAACTGCCACAGTGTGATGCTGAAAGGTGCTGAGAGTCTGCAGGGATGAGGGGAGGAGGGGAGGGGGGGGGGGGGGTCGGTGCTAGGACTGCTGCTGCTGCACCAGCTTCCTGTAATGTGGCATGACTTTGCTCTCGGGGAGGTAGAGCGCCATCTCCAGGGCGACCAGGATGGTGAACTCAAACGATATCAGCTCCCTCCTGCTGATCCTGAAGCGCTCCTCCAGCTTCTACAGACACACAGCACAAACCACAGCATGACAGGCAGCCATAACTAGCAGAGTTGTCAACTACTGAATTCATCTGCAACTATTTTTGATAATCGATTAGTCGCTTTGAGTCATTTAAGGGGAAAAAAAGCGTGTTAAATGTGAAAATGTTTCTGGTTTCTCCAAGTCACAGAGGAGTTGTGGACAAAACAAGACGTATGAGGCGTTGGGAAACACCGATCCACGTTTATCACCATTTTCTGACATTTTATAAATAATGGACAGATTAATCAGCAATGAAAATGAACATTAGTTGCAGCCCTACTTTCTTTTTTATTGGCCTATAAATTGATGGATTTTGTACTGTTGATGCTAGAGTGAAGCAGTGATTCTGAGGTTTAACACTTTACAAACACACGTGTTACATCATGTTTTCAAATCAAGTAGCCTGTGAAAAATATGATTTAATAACTACACTCGATATTTATTCAACATTCAGGTACAGTGAATATAAGAATCAGATAGGACTTGGTACCAGCAGATACTAAATATTAAAAAGGGGACTAAGATTGGGATGAGGGCCAAAGAAACTTGATCGGGACATCCTTAGTTTTTTTTTTTTGTTTTTTTTTAAGTGCTTATAACTGTTAGTTACTACAGATTTCACAACTGTTGATGCACGAAGCAGACATGCTGGATATTTAGCTCGGGGTACTCGGTGGTTGTCCCAGTTCTGAGCTCGGAAATCTAAGGTCAGGGGGCGTGTTTCCGACTTTGACCTCGGAAAATCAGAGTTCAGAGTACAAATGGAACGCATTACAACCACCAGGATCCTACTGTGTGTGTGTGTGTGTGTGGGTGCGTGCATGTGTCTGAGTGTGTGTGTTTGTGTGTGTATGTATGCGTGCCTGTGTGCGTGCCTGTGTGTTAAAGTTACTTACATCAATGAAGTGTTTGACTTCCTGTTTCTTCAGGTCACTGCTGATCTTCGCAGCCAGTAGGATGCAGGCAGCTGACACCAACTTCCTGTAAAACAACAACAGTGATAGGAGCTCACACGACATGATGATCCCTGATGGACCTGGAACAGGTCCCATTCATGGGTCTGTACCTCAAGAACTATTTAGAATCCATATCGTTCAACATTATTAACAGATAAAGTATATGTCCACGTCTACGTTCAGAACAAAAGCACCTCGTTTAGATTTAGATTATTACAGTTGTGTATGTGCAGCTAAATGATAGCATCTAAAAGCTAGCTAGTTCTGCTTAAACAACTTCCAGAGTATGGAGCCATAGGAGTACAATAAAAAAAAATGTAAAAGAATAAGAAAAATGTACGAGTTATTTATTTATCTTTATATAATGTGATGTATTTGTATCCCTTTATTTTTCATTATTCTTTTCCCTATTGCTTTTGCTTTTTCCTGAAGGGCCAAGCTGGTTGACAGAACTGTATAAATGAATGTAATACCAAACAATAACAATACGGAGGAATAAATTCAGTATTTGAAGGCAGCTCAGTGATAACAGTGTTGCTACAGGCTTATTAGTACTTTGTGCTACAAACACAGATGGAACAATAATCTATATCTGGTCTTGGATAAATCATAACGATAATAGTGATAGATAGACTTTTTTTGTATCACCTTCATCACATTAGCTAAAGATAAACCCAAAAGGGAGCCACTCCTACACCACACACTGTGGACTCAACCAGCAGCATTCTGGGAAATCCAGCGTTTTAATGCTCATTTAACAACCCAAGCTCGTTTTCTGGGACAGTTTCATGTTCCCAAAATCTGAAAAAAAAACGACCAGTTGTAAATCACATCGAAATTGTCAATGTTAAGTTATAAGAGTTTCTAAGAAGATGACTAAAAAACCAAACCATCATGGAATCACTGTGTTCTACTGTATGGAACCACTGCAGAGAAATGCAGTACATCCGTGCTGCAGCATCGGAAAGACTTCTGAGTCTTTGACTCCTCAGATTGCACTCCAGGGACTAGTTGTGGTAAGATTGTTTTGTTTTTGTTTTAAGGTTTCAGCCATCACCTAAACTGTTAAATAATCCCTGTATTCAGTGTGGACAAGCATTCAGGTTATGAGGTTTGGTATGACGATAAAATAAAAAAATAAAAACATGCTGCCAAACGTGTTACTTTGGGTTCAATATCAAGATCTCCAACTATCTAGTATGCATGTATTTTAAAAAAAAAAGCGTCAAAAACATCGAAAGGCGACAAATGTCAGAAAAAGCGACAAAGATTTAGAAATCTTTTTCCAAAAAAAAATCCCTTGAAAATGGAGACAACAACTTGCCCAAAAAAAACTGGAAAAAGGCGACAAAAACTCAGAAAAAGAACAAAAATGCATTAAAAACAGCAACAAAACATTGAAAGAAGCGGCAAAAACATTGAAAAAGAACAAAAATGTCAGAAAAGCCCAGTTTTGATAAAACTAAATTTTATTAAACTACGCCTATGCAGCTTGATGGTGTTTTAATCCTAGTGCCTTCCAGGTGAGGGCTTAAAACACCAAACACCACCTATGTATGCTGCATATCTATTGTGTTGAAGAACAATATGAAGTGTACCTACTGTGCTATCAAGCGTTAGAGACTCCGTGCAGCTGTTGTGGTGTATGAGGAACAGAGGTTAAAGTACCTGTTCTGTTTATTCAGTCGACCCTGCAGCACCAACTTCTCAAAGTAGACAAACGCCATGGCGATGGTGACGGGCTGCATGCCGCAATCCTCCCCGACTACTCTCATCTCTCTCTTCAGACTGTTAGACAAAGAGAGACACAGAGACAAACACCGTGCTGAATGTGATACAATTCTTCACAGTAGTTTGAGCAAAGTGCACATGGTGTTACTGTAAAAAAAGCAAACATTACCTGCGTATCTTGCTGAGGGTGAGTTTAATGTGGGGATACTTCTCCTTAAACGTCTCGTTCATGTCTTTCTTCAGATCAGACGGCTTGACGTATTCTATTACGGTCGTCTGGAGGATAAAAGATAAAAAAAAAAAAAATGGGGGAAGAGGTAGTAAAAGGGAAATAAAATGGATTAAACAGAACAATAGAAAAGGAGCGGAGTGAGAAAAGAACTCATGAGGTGGAAAGATGTGTAGTCATGTGGAAGTGAAAGTAAGCAGAGACATTTAAAAGTCAAACTACGGTCCCTGAATGTGAATGAACTTCGTGATGAAGTAATCACTACGGCGTATTTACATTTCTCTCCTGCCTCACTCGGAGCGCACCCTGCCAACAGCACAGTCACGTCTAGAACACTCTAAGAAATAAATAACCTTTAAAAAATAGAAAAAGGTTCTGGCAGCTTATTAGCCGGACTTTGCCCCGTTATTATAAAACTTTTTTTAAAAATTTTGGGTGTACCTACAGTTTAAATACAGAAAATGTTCTGTTAGGCCTGTACGAACTTCTCTCATACACAGCTGCTCGACCAAAAGTAGAGCCCGACCGAAAAAGGATTTTTAAGGCCGATATCGATACAAATATTTGGCGATTTAAAAATCCGATATTCCAATATATCGGCCCATAAATATTTTTAAAAATAAATCCAGAAACCCGTAACAAAACAAACAGATTTCACTAACATTAGTTACTAGTAGTTATTCATGAGTCCTCACTAAAATAATATGATAATGCAGTTTAAAAATAAATGCTTGTTTTATTGTCACAACAGAACATCAAAATATATTAAATACAATGATATGAAACTTAAAGTCCTTTGAACAAAAACACAATAACAAAAAAAAAAATAATCAAAGAATGTTGCCAACAGGGACGTTGTAGAGCGCCCTCTGGTGGACAAACTATGCAACGCCATCACTCAGAACATGGTTGAAGGGAGTTTCGTCCGTTTTAATTTTATTTTTTAAACATTTATTTATCAGCCATTATAAATGCCGATACCGATAGTTTGGAAAATGCCTAATATCTGCTTATAATATCGGCCCGCCGATATATCGGTCGGGCTCTAGTAAAAAGTGTCAAAAACGTCATAAAAAGTGTCACAAAGGTTGAAAAGAGCGACAAAAACTTTTGAAAAAAAAACACCCAAAATATGAAAAAAAAAGTGTCAAACGTAGTTGTCAAAGAACAAATTATGCAATTCGAAATGTAAAACATGAAAATACAACTGTGAATCACGTTGTATGGACAGTTTCTGTTAAAATATACAGACATACTACTGTTAATACACAGATATTTTTTTACAGTGTGCATGTTAGGTATCTGTGTAATAGATAATCTAGATAATCTGGTAATATTGGTATTTTATAACATTTTGACACTTTATTGATACTATACAGTTCCTAACCTGGAGGAACAGTGAACTCAGGTGAGCTAGCAGTATCGGTTAGCTATAAAATAATCTCCACAAGCTAGAAATGTTGGACCACGAGTCTCTCGTCCATGAATACATTTCCCCGCGCGGTGTTATGGTTGGCAGACGTAATGTTCGGTAGAAAGAAAATAGTTCCAACATGAAACCGCTCACAAACAAGTACTGTGGATTATCTTAAATAACCGGCTCATGACTTCTGAAAAGAGACATTGCTGTTGAGTTTTTCAAATGTATTTTTTGGCACTTTGAGCACCACAATCCGAGTGCCATGTAGTTCCATTATAGAACAAGAGAGGCCGTACATCTCCACAGTACAGGCTGGTATCTCCAACACTGGGCAACTCCCACCACAACTATCTAGGCTGATAAATAGCACCACAGGTAATAGGGAAAATACATATCTTTGATTTTGGGGTGAGCTGTCACTTTAAAGTATAAGTTCACATTTTTAAAGTCTGTTTTAAACAAAAAGCGAGTTGAGCTTTAGGTCATAGATTATTGATTAGACTCCTGTATTGTGAACCAGGCTTTAGTTGATGCTAGTTCAGTGTAGAATCATGTACATGGACATCTTTAAAGCCCAGAAAAACACTTGCAAGGCCTCTGTGTACAAGTGGTAAACACGAGTTTAAGTGCCTATTCAGTGGTGTTGTTTATAGTGTGTAGGGGTTAAGGAAAGGTGATGCTAGAGTAGGTGGTGAGATCACACTGTGTAATGCAATAATGACACGCATGCACGCACGCACGCACACAGTGACGATCAGTGACAAAGCAGCCCGACTCAGCAGTAATCTCCTCTGATGGATTAAACAGTAAAGCTAAAGCGTGTGTGGGTCTCCATAGTTTTTAATTCTCAGTGGAGGAATAGAACTAAGCTGCTGCCTATAGGATCATTATGTTGATGATGTAAGAGCTGTGTGTGTGTGTATGTGTGTGTATGTGTCTTTCCCAGTAGTGATTATTCTCTTCTCAGAGGTCTATAATCCTCAATCCCGCTTTCTCTTCTACACTTCTGTCATCTGTTCTTTGTTTCCTCTCTGTCTGTCTGTTTTTTTTTCATTCTGCTCCTTGAAAATTTTAATCATGGCGTAATTTTGCTCTTAATCAACATTGTAATTTTTGGCACGCAACAATATAATTAGGATGAAGCTTATGAAGATGATTTCTTTTAATGTGAGTGTCTTCTCACCATGTAGGAGGCGAAGATCAGCACCCGCTTGTGTTTCCCACAAGGCCACTGGGGGTCACTGAGGAGGTTAGGATCGTAGTCTGTCACATCGTCCAGACCTGGACAACACACACACACACACACACACACAAAGTCAGAACTATAACACAATATAAGGGTCAGAAATGACCCTGTTTGTCAAAGAATAAAACCTAAAGTGAGTGGGTGAGAAGCAGGGCCACACGGTATCTGCAGGTGCAGATTTTTAAGAATTTTTAACAGATTTTGAAAGAATTAAAAAAATGTAAATAAAACTCAGGCTACATTTACATTTCTACGTTTTGGTGTTTCCGAGCCCCTAAACCGGGGACATTTGAAAACATTTCTGACCCGTTTTGGTTTGGAATCTGCGGGGTTGTCTTGCAGTCCCAACGTTTCGCCGGCTGATTGGCTCATGCCGTCTCGTTCTCAGCGACTAAGCTACAAACGTTGCAAACATGCTGAGTATACATGCTGCCCAGTATACCCGAATGTTGATGAGCTATGAGGTTTTGGGCGTGTTAGATTAGTTCTTCTACTGGAGCTATAAAACACTTGTGTGCACGGAGATCGCTTTTGGCTCAAAACTCACACATAAAAACCAAAACGTAGCGATGTAAATGTAGCTTCAGAATGTTAACACATCTCCACCCCAAGTCCGCTAAATTCTGAGGACTTTCATTCTGGATCACTGCTGAAAACTGTAGGAGAATCTGCAGATTTTGTTTGGGTCTGGTGAGGAGTAATAAGTCTCATAAGTCTATTTATTGATTGATTTGATTGGTTTGAATATATCATTGCTCCTTATGACAGAGTATTCTCTTAAATGAACACTCAGAAATACCCCTTTTTGCAAGGATCTCAGTCATGTGTTTAGCTTAGTTTAGCATTAAGACTGGAAGGAGGGCGAAACTTTAAAGGTGCCAAAATGTGGGGGAGTTGACGACGTCACAATTCTGAACAAAACCACATGATTACTGTTTTTTTGTGACTAGTTAGCCAGCTAACATGCGATGTGTGAGACTAAAGAGGCACGTAATGTCACAAGAAGACTAAAAATATAAACCTGCTATCAAGACACACACAGACACACAGACACACAGACACACAGACACACAGACACACAGACACACAGACACACAGACACACACACACACACACACACACACACACACACACACACACAGACACACACACACACACACACACACACACACACACACACACACACACAGCTGTGTGCGTTAATGAAAGGTTCCGGATTACAGAGAGAGGTTTAGAAGCTAATACAGGGCTCTGTCACTGTGTGTGTGTGCGTGTGTGTTCATAGATTGCAGATTGCAGTACATACATACACATACATGTTTAAATATAAAAAGTCGACACAGCTGCAACAACTGTCTCTCTTGTTCCCATCCCTCTCTAATCTCATCCCTCTTTACCTCTTCCTCCTCTCTTCCTCTCACTGCAGCCACATACACACCCCTCTGTCTTCACTTCCTGTATCACTGTTCTCCCTCGCTTAGTCTAAATGCAAGGACACTATCAACCCTTGATTTGACTTGGTGAAATACTATAATCCAAAGTTTGAGGTTATGGCGATAAGGTTCACCAATGCTATGAAAAGTGTGTGTGTGTGTAAGTGTGTGTCTGTGTGTGTATTACCCAGGTCCAGTCCCACGGTGCTGTTCAGTCTGCTGGGTGGGCGGCTCCTGCCCGCCATGCTGTGAGCGCTCCTGGACACGGGGATCTGCAGCGTCAGGTCGCTGGCCGACGACGGCTTGTGCCTCACCAGGGCGTTAGTGGGGTACAGGAACTGGGCGTATGACACTGACTGAGACACAGAGAGAGACAGAGACAGAGAGAGAGAGACAGACAGAGACAGAGACAGAGAGAGAGAGAGAGAGAGAGAGAGAGAGGGAGAGAGAGAGAGAGAGAGAGAGATGAGTTAATAGGATCTGAACACATGAAATTGTCCCTGATCATTGAAAACGACTACCTGTGTGTCTCAATGTGTGTGTGTGTGTGTGTCTCAATGTGTGTGTGTGTGTGTGTGTGTGTGTGTGTGTGTGTGTGTGTGTGTGTGTGTGTGTGTCTACCCTGCCGTAGGTGTCCAGTTGGAAGCCCTCCAGCCCCGGCAGCATCTCCAGGGTGGTGGAGATGTTACCAGACGAATGCCTCCTCCTCGGGTGGTTTAGTGTAGGGTCACTGGAGAGGGAGGGAGGGAGGGAGAGTACTTAAGGTTAATGTAGTCCATATCAAGGATGTTTCATTTCTGGGATTGTTCAGGTGCCGCCGGATGTCTGTCCCCTTCTCTTCCTTTGTGTTGGCGTTCTAACCTCCGGTGGATTTCTGAGGACTATGGTTAACTGCTCCTCAGATCTCTGCAGGGTTAAATCCAGACAGCTAGCTAGACTATCTGTCCAATCTGAGTTTTCTGTCGCACGACTAAAAACAACTTTTGAACGTACACACGTTCCACCAGAACAAGAGGCTATTTTGCAGAGGCACCGTGGCTCCATCCGGCGCTTAGAGCCGCCCAAGATGAATGGGATTGGTTAAAAGAAATACCAATAAACCAGATGTTTTTCTCCCATCCCAGAATGTTGTTTGGATTAGCCAGACCTTCCTTTGCAGTGCTGTGGAGGAAGGTCTGGCAACAGCAGGTTTACCAGCAGGAATTTATATTAGAAAAGATCCACAACATGATGAATGGGATTAAGAACACTGCAGCAGTTTGAACTAGTCACAAGTCATTGTTACAGAATCGTGTGATGTAATTGTTGAACAGCTGATAAAACTGATATCTTCATTATTATTTTAAACAGAGTAATTGATTAATATGACTGACTCTGTGGGAGAAAAAAACACCAAGAGGAGCAATGTTACTCACACTGCCTCAGTGGGTGTGTGAGTGTGTGAGTGTGTTTGTGTTTGTTTGTGTGTGTGTGTGTGTGTGTGTGTCACAACAGAGAAAGATCGATACATTTTTATGTGCGTTTATAATAATCTGTATGCACATAACAGATAATCTTTTCCTTTAGTACTGATACCACAGCGTGCATGTGTGTGAATGTGATGGAGAGAACGGGATTAGGAGAAGTTTACAAAACTGTAATAACATCTGTATTTTCAGCTGTGTGATACAGTATCAGAGTATGTGTGGTGTGTGGTGTGTGTGTGTGTGTTAGAGTCAGAGAGAACAGGAAAACATGATAAGTGTATGTTTTGCTCCATGTTTATCTCTACATTAGTCTATAAACACTAAGTGTTTATCTGTGGGGAAGTTTTTGTGTGGTTATGTCAGTGTGTGTGTGTGTGTGTGTGTGTGTGTGTGTGTGTGTGTGTGTGTGCACACGCTAAAAAGCCCTTAGGTCAAGTCAGGAGGCTCTGAGCCACATTAGGAAAATCACGTTCTACTCCATAAGCAACTCCTTTCTCCTTTTTCCATGTCTCCGGTAGAGGAAATCACATCCTCTACTCTGTCTTCTTTCTGTGGCCAGCCTGCCTTACACGGAGCCAAACGTGTGTGTGTGTGTGTGTGTGTGTGTGTGTGTGTGTGTGTATTACCTAAGGTAGAAGCTTTCTCCGTAGGGCAGAACAGAGAAGGCAGCACACAGAGATCTCTTTGCACAGATCAGCACGATCCTGAAAGACAACCAAACACACAGCATTAGCGGTTATGGTGCTAAAACATCTTTCCAGGTGAAAAACAGGGATTAATATTGTCGAGGTGGGCAGCAAAATCACTGGTGAGCTGCCGCCGTCCTTGTCACACAGTTTAGCCGAAAGCCACAGAAAACCAACTCCAGCATAGGGCTGTGCAGTGAATGAAAAGTGGCATTAAGTCTCTAACTGACCTAATTTAGTCATACTGAGATAGTCGATGAAGTCTTTACTTCATACAGGCTGCTGCCTACTTATCGAGTACAACAACAAAAAAACTGACTCTACAGTCCTTTCTGAAGTCAAGGCAGTAAATGATATCGAACTTGGATAGACAATACTGAGAAATTGAGTATTCAGTATAAAGAATTAATAAGAGCTCCTTGTGGACAGGTGTATTTAATAACATATCTTTAATTAAGTCTTACCTAGGGTGAATGTGACATGAATGATGATATTGATTTTAGGTGATATTGCCCCACTGGACAAAGATACAGACTTAATATATACAAGATTATATTAAAATGTTGATTTATAGTTTTATTACATGTGCAATAAACACACTTAATTAACATACAATCTGTTTATCTATCAGTTGCTGACACAGCCTGTTTCTATTTGTATTCTATCCTTGTTCTACTTTATTGCAGTTACTTAATATATTGGCTCTTTATTTTATTATTTCTGAACTGCATGTATAGCATTCACCCTTTTATTGCGTTCCTCTTGCGAAAAACAAGCAATAAAACGGATTTCATCTTGGTTTAATTTAGTTTCTGTTCCAATCTCAACGGTTGTTTTTCGACAGCCGACTCCATCTGTAAAGATCTCCAGGGAACAGGTGTGCGTTTGATAATAATATTGTACTAAAACATGTGAGACATCTGGCATATGTTCAGTGAATAGAAATAAAACCGGAGGAAGGGCTGAGCTCTGAAATGAAGCTACGAGACCACAACGAAAAATAAAACTACCACATTTTAGAACAGAAAATTGAAGTCAAGTTTGTGTTTTTCCCCCTGAGGGTTCATATCTCTCTTCATCAGGAAATTAAATGAACTGCCCGACTTTATGGCCCTTGTTGAGACCGAGACCAACACCAATTATAGGAGGGGAGACGTTCACCGATTACAGATATGGGCTAGACCGGGTAAACCCAGCCCGATCTGCCGGCGATTTGATTTCTCCCTGCAGCTCGGGCTGGAAACCTGTACGTTTATCTCTCCTGCTTCCGTTACAGTTTTGCGGGAACCAATCACAAACTGGCTTATCCACCTGGCGCGCTATTGGCGGGTTGAACACAATGACGATAGAGAAGCGACCAAGCCAGTCCATGGCAGCAACCCGTTGATGCCGCTGTCACGTCGGCCGGATCGTTGATCTGATTGGTTGAAGGACTAACCAATTGCGTACAGAGTCATTTGAACTATGCCGGTAGAATACAGAGCAGACTCCCCAGACTAATGTCCAATCTTAAAAGATTGAGCTTGGTCGTATGATAGCCAGACTAAGATATGGCAGCAGATACAGTGAATTTTTGAGTTGGAATGAAATGTGGATAGCGTTAAGAAAGAATATTTCATATTATAGATATACAATGTATTACATTGTTAACCAATTGTAGAAATGAACAAAGAGAAAATGAATGAATAAAATAAATAACTAAATAAACATGTTCGGTGTCAGTCAATTGCTGACCGTTTAAATAAAGAATAAATAAGCATCACTGCCTGCATTATAGGTTGTGTAAAAAGTTTTCATACGGACCTGGACCTTTAGCACAGACTGCTTGACGAAGACGTGTCCTACTGTAATGGGTTTCAATGGAACAGAGTATGTATATACAGTATAGGTGCATTTTTTTTATGACAGCTCCTCTGGAGTATAATAAAGCCCTGCGCAGCAGAGCCTGCATGGCCTGTGTCTCAGAGGAAAATGTTAACACTCAGTATATTTTGCTCAGGCACCAAAGAGACTGGGAGATGATTCACAGTGTGTCAAAACATAAACACACTCATCTTTAAGTGGATCACGTTTGTGATGAATCATTTTCTCTTATATACTACACGCAGGCACGCACGCACACTCGCACTGTGTCTGATCGGGGCCTTTGACTGTCCTTTAAACGCCGGCAGATTGGGTTGTTTATGTGCTTTAGTAGTCACTTCCCTTATCTCAGTTCCCACCAATCCCTGACATCAGAGTGAATGATAGAATCTGATCTTTGAAAAGACTCAAACATGCAGCTTACTGTTGTTTGCTTACATCACACTGGGATAAAGTTATTTTAAAAAAAATTAGGTAGTAGTGAATCTAGGGCTGCACGATGCGAGGACAATATCTGATATGCAGTAACGTTGTCGCATATTGCGATAACGATATTACTTGCGATAAAGTTACAGATACGGGGAACCTGGATAGCTCACCTGGTAGAGCGTGCGCCCCATGTACAAAGGCTCAGTCCTTGTCGCAGTGGGTGCAGGTTCGACTCCGACCTGCGGCCCTTTGCTGCATGTCATTCCCCTCTCTCTCTCTCTCTCTCCCCTTTCACATCTTCAGCTGTCCTATTTAATAAAGGCCTAAAATGCCCCAAAAAATAATCATCTTTAAAGAATGACAGTTACATTTTAAAGTGCAGTTTTCTACTGATATTTTCATTCAACTAACAAAAAATAATACGATAAAAAGGATTTAAAAAAAGCCCTAAATTAATCCCAACGCTGCGCTCTTTTTTTTCCAGGCATGACATGAATCAAATCGAGACATTTTTTCATGAGGAGTTGGGGATTCGTTACACTTCAATCCAAGAATAAATAGAGACAACCTTGTTTTGTGGCTGTAATTGACCCCAGTAGCGCTGGGGTTTAAAGTTTAGTTCTCACACTGAAGCTGAATATGTAGTAATCAGTAGGACAATTCTCCTGCGAATACAAATTTGGACATGTCTCTAGAACTGTGTGTACTGCGAAAAACTGACTGTCCTCTTCTGCCCCCGGTGCTCCTCCTCTATCTATCCCATGAGACAAGTTATGGGTTGGGATTTAATGCTGTCATGCACACACACGCACAGACACATACACACAGCTTTTTCCCCATGCATGGGAAAGTGAAGAGCAGGAAGCGGCCAGGGACTCCAGTGGAAACGGCAGAGGCATCAAAACAGGCCTGCTGGAAACGTGACTCCGCTGGGGATCCTGTCCCCTCAAGACCTCCATTTATTACCACATATTTCCTGACACTGGGGGGCTCATTATTCGGTGATCACCTTAAAGAAAAACACCAGACTAATCCTGCTGGGACCTTGACCCATGGCCCAGGGGCTGTAGCTACACAACTGATTACACACAAGGAAAACCAAGGGGAAACAAGTCAAACATCCTAAAACATTTGAGAAATATTCTGATGTATTTGCTTTTTTTTAAATAAACTCTACATTGATGCAGAAAACACGTAAGGGTGAGAGAATCCAGTGACCAGTGACTTTGTTTTTAACTTTTATTTATCTTGGAAGTTCATTATCACACAGAATGTATGCTCCGGAGCGGTGTTTTTTTAACCGTAAGCTGTTTTTGTTCAGTTCTAACTCCCTTTATTTACAGGCTTATGGCACGGTCACGGTCACAACCCCAAATGTCTATTTTTGGAAGTATTAAATAAACCACAGCAGCCTGCGGCAAACAGATGAGACCAATTCAACTTTTGGAGAGACGCAACCCCACGTCGCGCTGCGGTGGCCAATCATGTAGCTGGCGATTGGTGAAGGCTGTCGGTGTGTTTGGAGTCCCGCGCAGGAAGCCGCAAACATCACTGCCTCGATCGCTGCCACGAGAAAGTTTAAAATTGGGGGTGGTGATGGCGCAGTGGATATGACACACGCCTTTTGTGTGGGAGACTTGGGTTTGATTCCCACTGTGATACATCAACCGATGTGTCCCTGAGCAAGGGACACTTAACCCCTAGTTGATCCAGAGGTGTGCGACCTCTGACCTATATAGCAATTGTAAGTCGCTTTGGATAAAAGCGTCAGCTAAATGACATGTAATGTAATGTAAAAAACACAAGCACTGAACTGCCCAGAAGTTTGTTTAACAGCTGACTGTGGTCTAGACATACTCTATCTGTAAAGTGTCCTGAGATAATTCCTGTTTTGATTCGACGCTATGAATAAAATTGAATTAAATTAGGACCCCAGAGTGTGAGGCAGGAATCTGTGGAAGCTGCGGTCTCTTCTCCGTGGTGACTTGGACAAAACAACCGCTCTTAGCTGGTTCTATTCTAAAACAATCAGCCCTCAGTCTATTATTATCTGATCGGAGTATGCTTTTGCTCCTCTGACCCACAGGTCTGATTTGTACACCCTGCGAGGAAGGACAAGAATAGAATACTACAGAGGAAGAGCCGTCCTCCTCCGCTAGAGGAAAGGCTCCACACTTCTGCATGTTAAGCCCAGTGTGTAGAGGTTCATGGTTAAACACACTGCAGCCTTAATGCAAACATCTGAGTTAGGACCCCTATGACATTTAAGAAAATTTAAAAAAAATTACATTAAATGACTATAAAAAGAAGATATAATAGTCCAGGTCATGGGAATACAGTTTGTGGTCCTAATTTAAAACATTTTAGTTTTTGTTTTTTTTCTCCAGTTGGATTAGGGCTGCCCAATAATGGAAAACATCATAATCATGATTATTTTGGTCAATATTGAAATCCAGACTATTTAACACGATTACTCATTGACTATTGGAAAGATGTTGCATTCATTAACCTTAAAAATAAATAAATAGTGGAACAGGTAAACAAATCAACAGTGAAAACAGCTGATATCAATCTTCCGTCGTGATGGCTGGCCGACATCACGATGGAGAGCCACCAAGCCCCCCCCCACCCTGTCAGACACACGCTAATCCTAGTCACGGTCGCTGGACGGGAAATTGACAAGTGCGTGGGTCTTAAAGTAGCCAAGACACTTGCGTCGGGCTTTGCGCTGTGCTGCGCAGGGTGCCTTGAGTGGAAGCTACTTTGTCACCCCTTACGTGCAACCTATTTGTGAAAAAGACAATCGCTATGAGCAGACTTGAATGGCTGCAGGGATACATTCTCTCTCCCTCCCTGTCAGTTGCAGCTCGCTCTGCCTGCTAGTAGAAAAAAAGTTTTAACGTGGAACGCTATCACACTTTCCTTTCTCCCCTCATTGGACAAAGTTTGTGCACACTACTGTGTGCGTGCATCAATAAGTCAGTCTGATGGCCTGTAGGTACGGGACGATGTACAAGGGTGCTATTTTATGTGTGAGCTAATATTGCGCAGCTGTTCATGTGCGCTGCAAGAGTTCGGTTTCTGTTTATTGAATGCGTTATTCAGTGCAAACATAACGGAGAATGTAGTTCAAACTCAGTAATGATGGTATATTAGGTTATTAGCGCTGTAATTATGCAGATTACGGACATCTCATTGACTTTACTGCACCGTAGTTAAGTGAAAGTAGGTCAAGTTGTAAAAAACTGCCCCTACCAGCAGGGCAGCATAGCGAGAGATATAGTAAAATAGAAAGTGCTTACCCCCAACCCCCCCGCGTTGACAATATCACTGTCCATCGCCATGTTCTACTCAAGGGGGTAAGCTTCGCTTCATAACTCAAACCTCCTATGGCGCCATTTTGATGCTACAAAGCGATCACCTCCCGTTAGCATCCCATTGACTCCCATTCATTTTGACGTCACTTTGACAGCGAATACCTTTACATCTGAAGTGTTTAAAGACTCTTGTCTTTGTTGTTTATTTCTAAAGAAACACGACCATGTATAAAAGGCTCCATTACCTTGTACCTCACGTTATGGCTCCGTAGCAGACGCTTTAATAAAAATAGGCTAACGATTGGGTCATAACCACGAGACTTACTGTCGCATAGTAGAGGAATTACCATATAGTCAGGAGAAGCTGGCAGGCAGTTTTGACTTACGTTAGCTGTTTAAGTTTAAATTACTAATGTTAACTATAATTTCAGTGAGAAATAATTAGCCTGTGCCTATGTTATCTCCTTACATATACCTACACTCTCCGTCTCTCTAAGATTGGAAATGATTGAGATTTCTCTCGGCACAGCTACCATCAGACAGGTTGCTCACGTCACATTTACATTGTCTTTCTCAGTTGGAGGCTGCTCAGTAACGCTCAGCGCTCACCGGAAAAGTGCTTCTAATATCCTTTACTGGTCTCCGTCCAGAGTAACGGGATCTGTTGGTCTATTCTTATATACTGTCTATGGTTCTACTGTAAACATAGTCAACTTCCAATTTAGGGGACATCGCCCAACCCTACTTACAAAACTACCTTTCTGTCATATGTGCTGAAACTGACCCTATGTTTGAGAAGAACTACATGAAGCAGGTCTTTACTTTATTGAAAGTACCCCATGCCAATCTCTAGAAATGGTGAAGGGTATGTAATAATGGTGGGGCTATTTTAATTCCAAGGGAACTTTATCAGGATGCATAGTATCCTGGATCCATGAAATAACTGGCCTTTAAAAATAAACATCTGCCTGCCTCTGTGGGAATTTAACATAGGGGTGTGTATACTTATGCCCCCTGTATTTTAAGGAAGAACATTTATTTATTAACGATGCATTATTCATTCACAAAGAAAATTTATGTCCTTAAAGGTTGGATTTTTCCTCAGTTTTTTTAATTAAGGCATTAGGATCAGTTTCCAAAAGATGATTTTTTTTTTTTATTCCTCTTTTTAGTCAACTTTAGCATGGGTTCATAGACTTAGGAGTGCCACTGTATCAACACTGTTGTGTGTTTTGTGTAAACCTGTAACTACAGACAGGGTACCCCCAGGATCCTCCAACTTAAATTCAATGCTTTTTAAGACCTTTTTAATACCATTTCAAATGAAATTCAATGCCAACTTCGTACCCATTCTGACAGAAGTATGAGGGGAAAATGTCAAATCTGTATACATTTTAAACCCTAAAAAATAATTATGTACAAGTAGGCTACTTGAATAAAATAACACATTGTATTTAAAGTATCAGTCATTTAATACTATTTATTGGATTATAATATAATCCAATAAAATATATTACACTGCATAATGAGCACTTTTACTTTTGCTATTTTAAGTATATTTTGATAATACTTTTGTACTATTATCTAAGGACAATGTTGAATGCAGGACTTGTAACGGACAAGTAATTTGTAACTCTACAACACTGTTTTTTCTACTTTTACTGCAATACATGATCTGAGTAAGTCTTCCACCTCTGGAAATCAC
This sequence comes from Perca schrenkii, assembly GCA_025617405.1. Taxonomy (NCBI): domain Eukaryota; kingdom Metazoa; phylum Chordata; class Actinopteri; order Perciformes; family Percidae; genus Perca; species Perca schrenkii. The sequence continues at coordinate 33,439,579 of CM046793.1, forward strand.
AAACACCAGTTGTGCATGAATAGCTGCAGCAGTGTTTAACACTGAAAACACACAGCACAGTTCAGCGTTTACACAGGGCTCTCAAGTTTTAAGGACAGGCAAGAGTGACATCTTTTGTTGAGGAAGTAACCTCCTTAAATGTGCATATGACAATTATTCACCTCAATTTTAAATTCATTCATTTTAATGAATTAATACACCCCTGGACTGTAATATTCCAGATGTGTTTTGAGCAAGATTTCTGCTCATGTTCAAAACTTTGTGCACATTCAAAATATATCTGAGATTTGGAGGGGTCATGATATTTTGAAAAAAATAAAGTAGGCTACCTAAAAAAAAAAAAAACTATAAAATAATCTACCTGCACCGTAGTCTGCTGTGCATTACGTGATTGCTCTGCTGATACGGTAAATCTCAGACCGTCTGACAGACACAGAGCCCCGTTTGCTTTTTACATTGACAGTCACGCTCAATGTGTGACACTTGAGAGCCCTGGTTTCCTTGCAGCTCCGCTACAGTAGCAGAGAACCTTTAACGTTACCTGCCGGTCACATAGTCTCTAAACGGTCCGCTCACAGTGAAGTCCTGCACGGATCAACAGATGTTAGAGTCCGGCAGCTGCTCGCGACGTTTGTTATAAGACGCACCGAGCAGATTAATGGAGCCGCTCGGTGTTTGGCTAGCTAATAAGCCGTTAGCCTGTTATCTTGCGCTTTATCTGAAGGCGGCGAGCGGCCAGCCAGGCTCCGACACATTCCGCACATCCGCCGATCAGTTTAACCGCTAACCCCCATACCAGTCAGAGAGGCGTGTTTTGTGTGTCGGTCCTCCGGTGCATCCAGCGACGGGCTCCGGTCAGTTTTTAAATTAGCCTACATCAGTAACAGTTAATTTTGTTATGTTATGATCTTAATCCTAGGGAAGGCAAAAAATATAAGACCTTTATAACGAAATCCAAGACTTTGTATACCAAATTCAAGGCTTTTAGCCTTAATTTGAGATTATCAAATTTAAGACTTTTTCAATGCTTTTAAGACCCCGCGGGTACCCTGTACAGATGAACAGTGTCCTACCTGCTGCCTCTCGTGTCGTACTGTTTCATGTTTTTGATGAAGTGGATCTTCTTGGTGTGTCGAGGTCTGGGAGAGCCGGAGAGGTTACGAGTCCTACAGAGAGAGAAAGAGAAAGAGAGAGGTAGAGAAAAGGGATTAATGAAGAGCATCACTCTCAGTTCAGAATATCATGAATTAGGATTCCAAAGGACACATTTGAAACTGCAAAAATGTATTGATGAATCGATTAGTTGTCAACTATTAAATTACTAATTACTATTTTGGCAATTGATTCCTTCGGTTTGAGAAAATCTCTCTGTTTGCAGCTTGTTAAATGCGAATATTTTCTAGTTTCTTCACTCCTGTGACAGTAAACTTAATATCTTTGAATTGTGGACAAAACAAAGACATTTCAGGACGTCATATTGGGCTTTGGGAAACACTGATCCACATGTTTCACCATGTTCTGACAACAACTAATCCATTCATCCAGGAAATTATCGCAAGATTAATCGATTGCAGCATCAGACACATTTGAGTAAAAAAATAAATTAAAAAAAGAGCATACACCTCTTCTTTAAACATTAACACACACAAACTTCTCAATGAGGGACTGTTACAAATGATATGGTAATGTTAAAAAAAATTACAGAGCAGTATTTTTATGGAATTTATTTATTCATGTGATTAAAAAGACACATTTTCTTTGTTTCCAAGCTGTACCAAACACCCACTGATAAAGTGACACCAAAGCTGAAGGTGTGTGTGTGTGTGTGTGTGTGTGTGTGTGTGTGTGTGTGTGTGTGTGTGTGTGTCTATCGAAGGTCAGATTATGAGCCCGGTTGTGTCGACCTTGTGGATTTAGACAACAGCAGTGAAAGCAGGCCAAGAAGCTGAGCTCAGTGACATCACAGCAGTTACATAACATAACAACACCAGCAGAGAGAGAGAGACAGACAGACACACACACACATACACACACACACACACACACACACACACACACACACACTTCAGCACGTATGCAAACTAACACCACACACACATTTCTCATATACTGTAAACTCATACAGCAAACACCCTCCACAAAACATTTTTTTCTTCATGTTTTGTCTGTTTTTTTCTTTCAATAATCATAACAAGAATGGCGTTACTTTGTTACCACCAGGCAAGAAGCCGTGCACCATTCCCTGGGATGTGTGAAGGACAACATGACGACACATAGAGTTTTAAACTGAACAATTTAAATCCACACACACCAAAAACAGATTGGAACCCAAACTTTCTGCTCATCACTGTACTCCACGCACGCACGCAGCATCTGTTACTGTTTTTAATGGCTGACCTGGTGATTCCACACCACAAATGGAAAGTAGTGTATATATATATGTATATGTGTGTGTGTGTGTGTGTGTGTGTGTGTGTGTGTGTGTGTGTGTGTGTGTGACTCAGTAGTGACATCTGGGTAGTTAGATGAGCCTCCTCATTCAGTCACATTGACTTAACAGGAAGTTCTGCCGTCTGCTGGTCCTTTAACATTCCACCCCGAAACGACAATACACACAATTTTCGCTGACAGTATTTCTCAAGGAAATTCCACCCTAAATGTACAGTATTTATTTCTTTAAAAAAGCCAAACCGTTATCATATATAGTCTTTAAATGAGTGTAACATTTCACTAAATTCACATGATGATACGTCAGAGACTGCAGTGGTGTCATGACTCGATTGGCAGTGATTACCATCGGCACGTGGCAGTTTAGGCTCATGCACTCCACGCCACCAGTGGTACCATCACTGTGACAAGCCTGCGTGTGGTACAACCAGCTGGAAGACGTGATCAGAGAGCTGTGAGCGCAGAATACAGAAGTCTGCTGGACTGTGAGGACTTTGTGCAAACACTTGAATTTGAGTTCTGTTTTGCATCAAAAGCTGTCTAAGGCCATGCTCTGTGAAGCCCAGTTCAGAGCGAAGTTACGTCCTAACATCAGACTTCCAGGCGTTTTTTCAGCTAAATATATCATTCAATATTAATGTGGATAAGGTAAGTGATTGTGAGATGCTCGCTACAGTTCCATTTCTAGTGATGAATCGGCGAAAACACGTTTTATTTCTCTGATTCACGGCTTTGTAGGCGCTCGCTCTCTTCAGTCACTCTCTAGCTCGCCTCGACCGTACTGTACGTTCCTGCAGGCGCACGTTGAGCCCCCGTTAACAGTTTGTAACAGAAAATAAAATGGATTATGGATCATTTTATTGTAGCTGACTTTACAAGCTGACTTTTCTATTGGCTGTTGAAACCGGGTGATGTCTCTTACGTCCTAAAACCAGCCTCTGGAGACTCGACCAGCTGAGTCTCAGCCACACCATCAGCTGGTTTGAGTCGAGCTGAGACGGAAGTTCAAGGCGCAACCGATTTCGAAAGCAATGACAACGTATACCGGCGCAGCACTTTGCCCCGTGCCCTACCTCGCGGTTACACCCCGGATCATGGTGTAGGAGCCTTTAGAGGGACGCCACCTAACTAGTCACCCTCACAGATTGGCGATCAACCGTCTGAGACATCATCATGTAAACAACTGGTTTGTGTCCCTCTGGAGAGTGAGGGCTTCTTTCTGGAGCCACCATTTTGCGCGGACATTGCCATCAAGGGTTTATTTATAATTTGAATAATGTGGCGAGTCACCATTGCACTGATCGTTTCATCAATCAACTGAAAAACTCGTGCTCTTGTTTCCGAAACACACAGAGTAACAAGAATCCTGATTCTGTGAGTCATTGTCAGTGCTGGGGAAAATAAGCAAGATTGAATTAGGGCCTAGATGTTCTGATGGAAACGGAGCACAGCGTCAAATTAAAGCACCACATTCAGATCTGGTAATGAACACCACAAAGATGATGTCAACGGTGTAACAGTATTGGAATGTAGATTTTGAACTGTTCCAGTGAAGATGTGGATCAGTCAGCCTCCCCAGTCTCAGCTGTCACCTCTGCAGTATTTTAAAACCAAAGAGTCTATTTTTGAATGATTCTATCTTTAGTATCTACTGTAACCACGGTCACATGATGGAATCTTCTCCGCCTTCATATTTCCAATGGGAAACCGTCATTCCGCAGCATTCTGGAATGTTCCCATTGTGTGGGAATGGAAAGAGCCCATTGGGCAATGCCCGTGGCAGTTTATGATAGTGGTGGTGAGCATTATGATGATAGTGGCTGGTGTTTGAGATAATAAAAACAAGTAGGGCGACACAGGTCCACACAGGTAGCCATTTAGGGTCCAATGTTTAAATCGTTATCACAGCCAACACAGCGGTCTCTGCTGCAGTGCCTAGCCTGGTGCAACCTGACCCTCTATGCAACCTGACCCTCTATATGACATCCTTAACGCGTTTCTTCTCAGTTTGTGCAACCATGCTAACATCAGCAAGTAGTAACAAGTAGGGCTGGTTGTTGTTTAAAATGTTTTGATACCATAATTTTTGCTTTGAGAAATATGAGCAGGTTTCTCTACAGACATCTGTTTTTACCATAGACTGTATAATATTAATGGACAAAGCATCCGGTTCGGCGAAGTGCTGCAAATGCGGAAGTGCCTTAAACCTGAATTCTATCTGAATTCCAGCAGGGGGAGACACGTTCGGTTTCTGTAGAAGTCTATGAGAAAGTGACCCACTTCTCACTGGATTTACTACCTCAGTAAACATTTTCATAATGAGTTTATGGTCTCAATTGTTTTAAGTCTTCTGCAACACAAAATTATGTTCAGACTTCCGTTTCACATGCTGAACGTTGTCTAAACAAAAGCAGCCACACAACACCTTTGCCAACATTAAATTGCCTCATGTCGGCAAAATTATCATTTTATCCGGTAGGGGTGTCACGATTCTCCAAATCTACGTTGCGATTAGACTTTAGATTTTGAGGTCACAATTCTATTCAATTTTCGATTTAAACATTTTCTTTTCAGTAGTGACTGCAATGAGCCACTCGATGGAAGAAGGGCACTTTCAGTTTCTCAAAGTTTAACAAAGTGCAATTGAATGCTCCATTAGTTTAACGAGGTGGACATGAACACATTATGAAGGAATCACGAATCCTGCTTTTGGTTTTGAGAGTTGAAATTGAAAGCTCATTTCAAATAGATTTTCAAAAATCGGGAAACCCCTATAAAATTAGGAACTATATGATACAAGAATAAGTAAACACTACAAATCCAACAAGACATCCAATGCAGACTTTAGGTGCTTGTACCAAAACCCAGCCCCACTCCCAAGGTTACATAGCTGAATAATGACCAGTGTCTTTAAGTGCTGCAGTAATCAGTAGTTAACTCATCTCATGATTGGCAGCTACACATAACAATTAGGACTTAACAACATGTTTGGATGGGACACGAACAAACACCCACACACAGATACGATGATAAAGTTCTGCAACAGTGACTGACATTTACCAGGATAGGTTTATGATAGTGAATGCCACTAGATAGACTGCCACAATAAACATAGCTGTTCTCTTTAAATTATTTTCTCAGCTTGGGATGCTTCTGTTGAGAAAACGCTGTTGTCATAAGCATCAACAATATCTGGATAAAAGCGTGATCGCTGGCGCCAGTGCTCTCCCAGTCTTTCTAAATCTGTCCCAGTATCTGAGCTGTGGATCTGCAGCCTCATTACAAAAAAAAAAAAAAAGTCTGACCAGCGGCACATTTCCATGAGAACCAGCCGGCAACATCTCTCTGGGATGTTGTGGAAAGTTTCTGTTTTTGTGGGAACGGAAAAATCCAGTCTGCCGTGCTGCACAGTATGATGATGAGGAGGATGAGATAACCTACTTTTAGACTTGGAAGGATTTTCTGAAATATGTGACATTATTCTGTAAATATCTTCATTTCTGTGCTATGAACTAAAAAAGGCCAACAAGCTTTTTTTATGTTGCAGAGACATTAGGTTTGGATGGTCTCCACAAAAGCTCACAATGTTTAAGCAGGTAGGAGCTTCAGACTTTCTGAAATCATTTCTGTTGCTATCTAACAACAAATGCAAGAGTGAATTAATACATGAATATTTAAATAGCGTAAATGAAAGAAAACAGCAGGTTATACAGCTGAAACAGCTGAAATCTAGTGACTGACTATTGAGTTTATCATTATCTGATCAGTACAAAATACCGACCGAATGAATTTCATTCACCAGTTAATTAAAATAATAAATTTTCAAACTAAATACCTTTTTTTTATATCTATTTTTTGTCATACAAAACAATAACCATAGTTATAATCCCCCCCAAAAAATTATATTATACTGACATGGGCCATACTGCATAATGAGTACTTTTACTTTTAGTTCTTTGTGTATGTTGTGATGCTAATACTTGTGTACTTACCTAACATTTTGAATGCAGGACTTTCTACACTTTGGTATTGCTACTTCAACGGAAGTAAATGATCTGAACACTTCTTCCACCACTGATTAATAGTAATTAATAGTACTTAATTTAAATATTAAAGAGTAACTTCTACAAGTTTCACAATAGAATGTTGCAGGGATGATGTATTTCTGTAGGCCGAACCAAAAGTTAGCGTCGCCCGGGCTGCCTCAACATATAAAACAAATGGGATTTTCCCATTGGCTTTTGGATTATTGTGTAAAATAACTCTGAGGCAAACAAAAGTGTATGGTACCTACATGTTTTGTTCAGCAAGATAATCGTCACAAATGAACACCACTTTCATTATTTTTATTTAAGCGTAAATGCAATCGCCGGAAGTAAAAAATCTAACATTAAGCCAAAATCAAACTACACCACGGTCGCATGACTACGTCACCACCGCTAGCTTCCAAACACTTCCAACTGATTTTGCATGTTCGCCATGATGACATTTGTATTCTAATTTAGTCACTTGTTTAGACTGACAAGCCAGACCCACATCAAGATGTTGGGTCAGGGAACTCACCATTGACAGGGCTCAATCTGAGGGGCGGGATAAACGGTTGTCTTTCAAATTCCCTCAACCAAGCAGAGCCAACGGAGAGTTGCTAGACCACCTGGCTGCAAATTACATTTGCTGCCGCTAGGGTGCGTCTAGATTTCTCTAGACTTTTCTTAGCAACCCCCCTTTTTTAAGACACGAACAAGCTTAAAAAATTCACAAGTAGCATATTTACTGGCATATTTACTAGCGTCTTTACTGCTGTATTTACAGGCGTATTTACTGGCGTAATTTATGCCACAGGACAAAAAGTGAAAATCTATTTAAAAAAAATAACGTGTTAATCTATTCAAAAACCCATTGCCTTCAATCAGAATCAGAAAGGGCTTTATTGCCAAGTACGTTTTTTGCACATACAAGGACGAGGGAACCGGAAGTGCAAAAATGCAAACTCATTTGCGGGTTTTTCGGACTCATCCCTGCAGCACTGTTGGCAGTGAGATGTGATTCAGACAGACATGACCTTCCAGCACCGACAGCAGCTCCAATAAATCACAGAGGAAAGCGGGACTCTGCAGGTCAGGGCCAAGAACCAGCTGCAGGCCTGCATGGTTTTAGGGGACTGCAGTGATGGATTTTTCTAGGACGCAGAGTCATTTTTATTCAGTTTGAGTCGTGAACAGCATCAGAGTCACACTTGTAATAGCTGCGGTTGTTTAAGCTTAAAATAAACCAGTGCAAACACACTGTCAGAACGGTCAGAATGCTTAAAATAGTATAAAAGCATTTATTGGACCTTTTTTGGCCTGTTCTCTCTGGGTTCCTTTTTCCCCCCCTCTCGTCACTTGCTGCATTTTCTGTCTCTGGCAATATTTCTTCCTCTCGTCATTATGATAGGCAAGACAGTTTTTTTAACAGCCCAACTTCACATTTCTTCAACCACACGTTTTAAATGACATTAAAGTATCATTCTGCACACACACAGCAATGATATTAAAATCAATAACTTGTTTTATAGTGAAATAACTAATTAACAGTTTGTTGATTTGAACAATAACATGTTTTTCAGTTGGACTTTTGACATGTCTGAAATTGGAGTCGGCTTACCTTGCCGTTTCAGCAGTTCCACAGACCAATTTTTCACATGGCTGCAGTCAAGAGCCGTTCTGAACTGTAGGGAGCTTGTTCTGATATAACTGGAGTAGAATATTTGATGTTGTGGCTACTGAGGCTGCTGGGATATTCGCTGCAGAACAGCTTACGTTCCAATGATAGAAGAATTGCAGAAAGTGGTGCTGCATTTCTCTCTTTTTGTCAAGATTGTTGATGGCACTGGCCGGTCAACTCATCCGTACAGTGTGAGCACAAAAGTCGCAAGTTCTGGCTGTACAGAAAGGAGGATTAAAATGTGTAGTGTGTTAAAAACACACACACACACACAGGATTGATTAAAACTTCTGCTTCAGCTTCAAAGGGTTCCACATATAGGGGTTTAGGGAAGTAGTGGATGATTGCAGAGCTTACAGAGCTGTAATCCAATGATGAGGATAGAGTTTATATGAAACACACACACACACACACAAATCCTAATATGACATTACCTGGGAAAGGTTTTATGTGACAGACCAGAGTAATTAATTAAATCTGGTTATAATGGAAATTATTTGAGTGTACACACACACACACACACACACACACACACACACACACACACACACACACACACACACACACACACACACACACACACACACACACACACACACACACACACACACACACACACACACACACACACACACACACACACACACACACACACACACACTATTACACAATATAAGGGTCAGAAATGAGAGTGGGTGAGAAGCAGGGCCACACGGTATGTGCAGGTGCAGATTTGTAAGAACACAAACACACACCTTTGATTATAATCCGAATGTGACATTACCTGGGTAAGGTGTTTATGTGACAGACCAGATTAATTAATTAAATCTGGTTATAAGTTATTTGAGTGCATGTAAACACGCTGTATGAATATAAAGCACTGTCTTTGGAGAATGAAATGCCTTCTTATAAATAATGATGTGAATCTTCAAGCCGAGGAAGTGTCCCTTCATCAGCCTGTTGGGACATTAAAATGTTCTCAGAAAACTGGATGTGTGAAGACTGACTGACTGACTGACTGACTGACTGACTGACTGACTGACTGACTGACTGACTGACTGACTGACTGACTGACTGACTGACTGACTGACTGACTGACTGACTGACTGACTGACTGACTGACTGACTGACTGACTGACTGACTGACTGACTGACTGACTGACTGACTGACTGACTGACTGACTGACTGACTACGTGTACTACAGTGATGAGCATCCTTTTCTCTAACCAGACCACTCGGGTCACAGGACGACTGTGGTGGTCACACTGATGGCCATACATTTAAACCGTATTAAAATCGGTCAAAAGTTCTCTGATGGTTTTCTAAAGTATAATCCACAATGAACTATCATGCTCATGTTGTAGGAGATTGAGGTCTTTACACTTAGTATGTCAACAAGGGCTGGGCAATATATCGATATTATATCGACATCGTGGTATCAGACTAGATATTGTCCTAGATTTTGGATATCGTCATATCTATGTGTTCTCTTTTCCATGTTTTTAAGGCTGCAATACAGTGAAGTGATATCATTTTTTTAACTTACCAGACTGTTCTAACCGTTCTAATGTTTGCCTTTACCCACTTAGTCATTATATCCACATTACTAATGATTATTTATCTAAAATCAAGTTGTGTAAATATTTAGTAAAAAGCACCAAGTCTCACCAGTCTACGATATCGTCGCAATGTCGATATATTAGGAAACTTTCTCCATAAAGCCCTAATGTCAAATGGCAAACTTTGTTTCACAAAAAAAATGTAAATAAATAAAGATGGAGGGTCTCAGTGCAGCAGCCGAGCTTACGGTAAGCCTTGGTTAGCTGGAAGTCTGACAGCAGAAACACAGAGTCATGACAGCATCTGGATTGTGTGACTGGCTGCCTAGAATATAACAAGAGCACAGAGAATCAGACTGGACCTTTACCTGAAGAGAAGTCCCCACCCTCCAGCCGTTACCTGTCTAAAACAACTACCCCACCTGTCGCACTCCTTCCGAACCATTTGCCAACCAACAGAAGATTCAACAGTGCCTTTTCAGTGCGGACAGAGAGAAAACAACCAGAGAAGTTAGAGCTGGGCGATACGAAGAAAACCAAATATTACAATACTTTGGACCAGATACCTCGATATCGATATTGCGATGATATTGTAGGGTTGACTATTGGTGTTTCATAAAATATTAACACAATGGGATTTTGGATAAATAATCAACAATAATGGGGATACAATTACTAAGTGGGTAAAGGCAAATAATAGAACAGCTACTGGTAAGTTCAGAAAATGACATCACTTCACTGTAATGCACCTGTAAAACCAGGAATGACAACACTTGTGTCATATCACTATATGTATTACGATATCCCAAATCTAGGACGGTATCTAGTCTCATATCACAATATATATATCAATAGAATATTGATATATTGCCCGGCCCTGATGAAAAGGTTTGTGTGCAGACAGGACCACAGGTGAAGGTGAAGGACGTTTCATGATTTAGCCATATTCGTGAGGACATGGTCTGAAGGAAAGTTGTACAGAATCAAAGAAAGAGATGAATCTTGTGTGTGTTCAGGGTGTGGAGGGGAGTGGGCTTCAGCTCTGTTTTCACTCTGGAGAGGCATGCAGGTTTAGACATGCACACACCAAGACATACAGATGATGTCAGTCAGATTCCATCTTGTGTGTGTGTGTGTGTGTGTGTGTGTGTGTGTGTGTGTGTGTGTGTGTGTGTGTGTGTGTGTGTGTGTGTGTGTGTGTTTGTGTGTGTGTTTGTGTGTGCGCACAGAGGGTGTGTCAAATCAGCGTTATGTGACGAATTTGATACATTTTCTGCTTCAGGCAACAAGTTCAGCACAACCTTTTGGAAACAGAGCACATCACAACTCCAACTTACTTTCAGTCAATGTTGATGTGTGGTGTGTGTGTGTGTGTGTGTGTGTGTGTGTGTGAAAGAATGAGACCGGGGACAGAGTTTGACAAAACACGTAGGGCCAGAATCCAGACAAAATGTACGATATCTGCTTGTACGTGAGTGTTGAGACTGATCAACCACTCTGATATTGCTATTTCTTAGACAAAACACTGCAGACATTTCAAGGTAGTCTTCGCCTGGAAATGGTGAAACGCTGATGAATATTAGCACAAACTTTCAGGAGCTTCAGTCAGCCAAATTATCTATCAGTGTCCACCTTCAAATGTATCGTATCACTTCAACCCATGTGTGAGGTAGCGAGATAAAGAAAAGAAAAAGATTAGGGAGAAGGAAAATGAACTCCAAAAAGGACTCCAAAGCTGTCAAGCGAACAAGAAAGGTAGAGTGATAGAAACAAAAGAGAGGGAGACAGAGAGAGAGAGACAGAGAGAGAGAATGAAAGAAAGGTTGAGTCAAGTTTGAAAAACCAAACCTTAAAGCGCTGTTTACACTGCTGGGAGAAAATAAGGGAGGGACACCATGAGAAACAGAGCAGCCTCAAAGAGCAAAATACTTTACAGATAAGCTAGCTGTAAATATAACTTGTTATGGTTTTATTACAGACAGATGACAGGAAATGGGGCAGAGAGAGAGAGCGAGATGCAACACATTTATCTGGTGGTCAAAGACCCCTTTAAAAAGGACAGTTCCAGCACAAAATGAACCTAGGGGTTAATAAAATATGTGTACCGAGTCGACTGTTCTCTGGGACATGTTTTCATGCTAATCGAATGCTTCTCTAGCTTTAAACAACCTACCGCAAACCGGTGATTAGCTGCTAACGCTAGCATTCGGGGCACTTGGTAAATCACTATTTCTACACCACTAACAAGGCTCAAAATAGCACCACACTGCTACCACGGTAGCATAATGAGGGTCCCTACATGTAAACCGAAGCATTGAGAACTTTGTATGTGTACAGTTGATTAAAAAGATAGATTATAAAGACGAATCACGAACGCAGTGTTTGAGCCAGTTACTGACTTTGTTACTGGTTACTGGTTGCACGGCGTTCATCTTAGGACTGCTCCTTTCTAAGATGGCACCCGAATGTAAACACGAACACAACGGTCTTTATATTCTATCTTTTTAATAAACTGTCTGTACACGTACAAACTCCTCAATGCTTCGGTTTGCATGTAGGGACCCTCATTATGCTACGGTTTAAGTGTGGTGCTATTTTGAGCCTTGTTAGTGGTGTAGAAATAGTGATTTACCAAGTGCCCCGAAAGCTAGCGTTAGCAGCTAATCACCGGTTTGCGGTAGGTTGTTTAAAGCTAGAGAAGCATTCGATTAGCATGAAAACATGTCCCAGAGAACGGTCGACTCGGTACAAATATGTTATTAACCCCTAGGTTAGATTATAGAAAATGTTACTGGTTACTGGTTGCACAGCGTTCGTGGTTTGACTGCCCATTACTGTTTTCTACGATGGCGGCCAAATGTAAACACGAACGCTACAGTCTTTATCATCTCTCTTTTCTATAATATCTAGGTTTTTAAATGATCTGCTTCATGTAGTTGTAGTGGACCATAGGGTCAGTTTCAGCAAATACTGATGCAAATACTACTGCATCTTTAATCAATGAAATAATCTGTAGAATACTCAATTACAAAAATGATCGATAGCTGCAGCCCTACTTCCAACTATTAGGTTTTGAAAAGGAAGCAATGTTAAAGTTGTTGGTATGTGTATTTATTTAATTTAAGTGTATTTACTACTTTTGCACGATAAAAATAGTTTAGATTCTGTAACCGTTTCATGCATTCTCCTTCATATTGAATAATGTTGTGGAGCCAAGCAAACCCTTTAGTAATCAAAGCTTTTAGTAAACATGATCACATTAAATGTTTTTTTTTTATGTTCTATGTACTAACAGTAGAATAAGCCATTATAAACCTAAATAAGGGCCCAGTCAAGCAAAAGGTCCGTGATATACCGTAAAACCGCCAGAATCTTAAAAAATACTGTGATACATTTTTGGTCATAAAGCCCACTATACATACCAGTCTTTTTAAACACACACACACACACATACATACTGTACATACATACATACATACATATATTAAATATACTTAATTGCCTATATTTGAAGTAAAACAAAAGAAACTCTACAAAAGGGAGGGAGAAAGATCAATAAAGAATTCTCAAAGAAGGCTGGCTTAACCAAGCCAGGGCCAGGGCCAGGGCCAGGGCCAGGGCCAGGGCCAGGGCCAGCTGAGCGGCGTCTATCTCCCGTCGCGTCCCGGTGTCTCTCCTACCTACACAGGCCCCTGCGCACCCTGTGTCCTCCCCCCCCCTTCTACCTGCCTGCTCAGTGCTGCTGCTCATGAGGAGAGGGCAGCGAGTGGAGGGGCTGCTCCTCAGTCACAGCACAGAAGAGAGAGGAGACCGTTTTGGCTGCCACAAGGGAGCAATACCTTCGGGTGCTCGCTGGAGAACACTCTTTTCTACAGAAAGTCGCCAGATTTGTCGCTTTTATGAAGAAAAAAAGTCGCTAAGTTGGCAACACTGGCTATTTACTGAGAAGCTCAGTCATGCTGACCCACGCTTCCTCTTTCTTTTCTTTCTGTTTTAGGCTTATCAGTCTTTAACTGCTGTTGGTTTCATTTCCTCCTGGCAATAGAAGAACCTTAGATGAACCATGATGCCGAGAGCCTGAAGCTCATTCAGCAACTGTTTCAAATAAGCAACTTATTTCAGAGAGTCTTGTGGGCCTGATGTCATCACGGGAAAAGCCAAATCCTAATTTAAACCAGGAACAACCCTCATTACATCTCGAGTCTGTGACAGTCTACGTCAGACGACAGGTAGGTCAGCAGAGTGTCAGTCAGTGCGTTTACATGCAGCTTAAAAAGCATTATGTTCTGGTTAAGGCCGGTTAAAAGTTCTCATAACCCGGTTTACAGACCTAGATAACCCCTGTATGTATACACCTTAACCGGGGTAAGATTGGGTTAAGCATGTGCTCCAACTGTATGGAGCTAAATCGGGGCCAAATGTTTTGCTCATTTGAAAAAAAAATATATAGTTGAAAAAATAAAGCTTGAAATTGAAAATTTAAGTTTTGTCAAAACTTGGAAAAAATAAAACCATGTATTCAAACTTAAAATAAGTGTACCAATTTTTCTTTCAGTTTGAATAAAATATAGACTAAATTCTGGAATTATTTTGAATAAATTATAATTTTTCATTTTTCACTTTTATATTTGTTTTCAGTTCCACATTTCATGTTTTCAGATTCAAAACTTATTTTTTTTACGCCTTCAAATCTTTTTTTTACGCCTTCAAATCTTTTTTACGCCTTCAAATCTTTTTTTCGGTTTGAGACTTTTGGCCCTGATTTTGCGTAGGGGGCGTGGCTTCAACTCAGAGGGGCGTGGCATTATGAGTGACAGCCTAACAAAGAAGGCAGAAGACTCCTCTGTCATGTTGCCTTCAGGAAATGGTGTTACTGTGAGAACTGTGACTGAATGCTTTTTATCCACTATATACATGTGCTTTTTACTTAACAAACTGATGCCAGTGACAAAGATCCATTTAAAAGATTGTTTTGGACAACACATGGTACCAATTACACTATAAGAGCAATAAACTGTGCCAGATTGTGCAGTTCGGCAGGAACAATGACTTCTCCCACTTCCATGTACGACTTATAGCACCACAGTATTCACTGGCACCAGCCCACAGCTACGACATGTGAAAGATATTAGCATTTTTGAATAGATACTTTGAGACGTTATCCCCTCAGTGGCATTTTTTTGTGATTAACACATAAAGGGAAAATAGGTGGACAGCTGGGAAAAGCTGGCAATCAAGCATCGCTAGCACTAAAGTTAGCATTAACTAACGCTAGCTTCAGACTAGCTGGTGTTTCTACACTAATTTCAGTGTCCAGCTCAAGTTTGTTTTACTTTAACGTGTAGTGGTCTTTGCGAACCTCTGTTTGTCAGAATGACCATAACTCGACAGTGGCTACAGTGAAGAAGGACTCTTTTTATAGAGTAGACAAATAAAACTTTACATTAATGCTCTGGCCTGATAAATTACGTTTTACTTACACTATAACGTTACATGTAACAATATGCCTTAGAAAATATGCCAAGTGGGCAAACTTTGAAGGCTTCTACCACAGCCTAACTTAAGTATCAGAATACACTAACTTGTCTTTTTTGTATGTCTTACTGTCTGTTTTCTGGACCGTGTGTGTCCGTAATAAAAGCTTTGATTGATTGATGAACAAAGCGGACCAGGACACGTTATGTTGTTTAAACTAACCATGAAAAGGTAACACTAGCAATGTTAGTTATCTATAATGTTTTACATTTATAAGGCTGTACGGCTGCAGGCAGCCACTGTCGAGTTATGGTCATTCTGACAAACAGAGGTTAACAAAGACCACTACACGTAAAAGTCAAAAAACTTGAGCTGGACACTGAAATTAGTGTAAAAACACCAGCTAGTGTGAAGCTAACGTTAATGCTAACCTTAGTAATAGCGATGCTTCATTTCCAGCTGTCCAGCTATTTTCTCTTTAGGGGTTAATGACAAAAAAAATGCCACTGTCCCAAAGTATCTATTCAAGAAGGCTAATATCTTTCACATGTCCTACCTGTGGGCTGCACCAGCATGTTGCCTTGGCGGAGCGGAATCGATGCTGACTGCCGAGTGAATACTGTGGTGCTACATTCAATGTCATACATGGAAGTGGGAGAAGTCATTGTTCCTGCTGAACTGCACAATCTGGCACAGTTTATTGCTCTTATAGTGTAATTGGTACCATGTGTTGTCCAAAACATTTTTTTAAATGGATCTTTGTCACTGGAAAACGTAATTTATCAGGCCAGAGCATTAATGTAAAGTTTTATTTGTCTACTCTATAAAAAGAGTCCTTCTTCACTGCAGCCACTGTCGAGTTATGGTCATTCTGACAAACAGAGGTTCACAAAGACCACTACACGTTAAAGTAAAACAAACTTGAGCTGGACACTGAAATTAGTGTAAAAACACCAGCTAGTCTGAAGCTAACGTTAGTTAATGCTAACTTTAGTGCTAGCGATGCTTGATTGCCAGCTTTTCCCAGCTGTCCACCTATTTTCCCTTTATGTGTTAATCACAAAAAAATGCCACTGAGGGGATAACGTCTCAAAGTATCTATTCAAAAATGCTAATATCTTTCACATGTCTTACCTGTGGGCTGGTGCCAGTGAATACTGTGGTGCTATAAGTCGTACATGGAAGTGGGAGAAGTCATTGTTCCTGCCGAACTGCACAATCTGGCACAGTTTATTGCTCTTATAGTGTAATTGGTACCATGTGTTGTCCAAAACAATTTTTTAAATGGATCTTTGTCACTGGCATCAGTTTGTTAAGTAAAAATCACATGGATAAAAAGCATTCAGTCATAGTTCTCACAGTAACACCATTTCCTGAAGGCAACATGACAGAGGAGTCTTCTGCCTTCTTTGTTAGGCTGTCACTCATAATGCCACGCCCCTCTGAGATGAAGCCACGCCCCCTACGCAAAATCAGGGCCAAAAGTCTCAAACCGAAAAAAAAAGATTTGAAGGCGAAAAAAAAAGATTTGAAGGCGTAAAAAAAATAAGTTTTGAATCTGAAAACATGAAATGTGGAACTGAAAACAAATATAAAAGTGAAAAATGAAAAATTATAATTTATTCAAAATAATTTCAGAATTTAATCTATATTTTATTCAAACTGAAAGAAAAATTGGTACGCTTATTTTAAGTTTGAATACATGGTTTTATTTTTTCCAAGTTTTGACCAAAACTTAAATTTTCAATTTCAAGCTTTATTTTTTCAACCTATATATTTTTTTTCAAATGAACAAAACATTTGGCCCCGATTTAGCTCCATACAACTGCCCCTCCCCACTCCGCATGGAGTGGTTTTTAAACCAGAAATGATCCGCCAGCGCTGTGAACCGTAGATACCATACAACACACAGCGATGCCTGAATCAGCGGGCTGTCGGCAGCAAAGAGCCTGCTGGCCATCTGTTTTACTCCCCACCGATGCGGCAGCGGGAAACCGGGAGATAGCAAAACAGATTGTCCATCTCCGGGGATGTCAACGCTGCTTCTCGGCAAAAGAGTGGAGGGACCGAGCAGCCCCCGCTGCGGCTAACGCTAGTTAGCTAGCAACACTGGTTAGATATTAAGCCGAACAAGTTGTCAGTCATCTGGCAAGAGCACTGTGCATTCCTCCGCTGTGACCAGAGCATGTGAATGAAACATTACATGGTTACATTTTTACTAATTTAGTGGCCAGTCGGTGTAGTTTTGATTACTCTGAAGACTACAAGTTCTGGGTGGTTGGAGTTAGAAAGACCTTCTGTAGCCCACTCCTCATCTCTGATTGAGGCTAGCAGCTGGAGGCTATATTAGTCCCTACTAGCATAACACCCCCTCCACTATCCAACTAAACTGGACTGGGTATTTTTTATTTATTTGTTTTTAAGTATAGTGGCTACACTTGGAAGTCATAATCAATTCATGAGCTACAGAACATTTTAAGCACCTGTTCAAAAATAAATGCTCCTGGGTAAAGAGAAGTGTCTAAAATTCGATAAAGGGGTAAAAATGTGCGTCACATTTGCACACAGACACACACGCAAACAGACACACACACACACACTCTGACATAATCACACAAAAACGTCCCCACAGATAAACACTTAGGCCTGGACTCATGTAGAGATAAACATGGAGCACAACATACACTTATCATGTTTTCCTATTCTCTCTGACACACACACACACAGACACAGACACACACACACACAGCTGAAAATACAGATGTTATTACAGTTTTGTAAACTTCTCCTAATCACGTTCTCTCCATCACGTTCACACACATGCACACACACAGTCTGTGCTTGCTTACCATCATGCCACACGTGCACACTGTAGTATCAGTACTAAAGGAAAAAAAATAATAATAATTGGGCATGTGCACACAGATTATTATAAATGCACATCAAAATTGCAGTTCAAGGGTTATGGTTAGACTTAGGTTTAGACCACAGTTAGAGTAAGGGTTAAGTGTAGGCATGGAGTTGTCTGGCTGTCGAGGTTACATCATCATGTCCTCACTTTAAATGCAGTACAGATGTGTGCACGTATTATCCCCGCCTTTGTCCCCTGAAGTGTTGGAGGCTGTTGTAGTTTTCATGAAACTAATGAATGTTTAATGTCCACTTTAGTAGAGACATCTCATTGTTCCAAATTCTGAAAGCAGACAGAGTACAACAGCAAAAAAAAAAACATCCTGCGGGCCCCCTGAACTTGGAGTTCTTTTTCTAGCACTACTCTCACACATGAACCCATTGCACAATATCAGCTATAGGGCTGGGTTTGAATATCGCGATATTTTATTTTGCAATACTGTACGATTTTCAAAAAGGAAATATCTTTTGGCAATGCTGCTGCCATGTCTGCCTTTGTTTATCTTTTTCTTCTTCTTCTAGTCCGTAGAAAGAGCAACGTCGGTAGCTTTTGCTCATTAGCGCCACCGCTGTTCAGGAGAAGACTGCAACTAGTGTCGCGACCTAGCCTGGATGCCAGCCGAACTTAGCCCCGCCCACAACATTCGAGGTCGGGAAGTCACATTCTGACTAGAATCAGAGTATGACCATGTCAGGCTAGGTCGGGAAGTCACATTCTGACTAGAATCTGAGTATGACCATGTCAGGCTAGTCGCGCCCACCAGCACGGGTATACACACGTCACATTTGCACGCGCCAGCTGGGCTTGCTCCAGTGTAAAACAGGCTTTACAGTGTCTGACTTTTTGCTAGAAGCTAATGGTGCGTTCTTTTTGTCTTGTTATCGCAACTAGTAGCTCGAGTGTGACGTCACATCCATGTCGGAAAACGAGTTACCGTGGGTTGTTGCGTTCTTTTTGTCACACAATACTACAAGTTGGAGAAAAGATGGATTTGTGGCGTTCTTTTTGCAACTTCCGGTTCGTAACTCCGGAAAACAACTCGTAAAATGACTTTGGTGGACAAAAAGAACGCACCATAACAATGTAGCTATGGCTGACCTTTGGCCTACTTTAGCATATAAACATTAGCTCACTAAGAACCTGGGAACCACAATTCCAAACTGGCAGGTGGATTTTCAGTGTACTGAATTGTTAAAGTAATCTTCTTTGACTTTTATGAACATCATGTCTTTTTTTTTTTTATATTTGGTTTTTCTAAAATTATACTTAAAAAAACAAAATTCCCAATATATCGCCTTACACACAGTATCGAAATATATTGCAATATATAGAAGTGACCCATGTATCGTGATACGTATCGTACCACCAGATTCTTGCCAATACACAGCCCTATGCAATATCGATTCATACCGACCATGTCCTGGCTGGTCAGGAAGGAGTGTTAAATAACGCTCCAAAGTTAGGCTACATTTTGGCGAGGGAAAAACTGGCATGGCTATTTTAAAACAGGTCCCTTGACCTCTGAACTCAAGATATCGGAATGAACTGTCACTCCAGACTTAATGACTGTAGAGTCTGTAGAGCTGCACTGTATTGTGTGTTCATGGGAAATAAAATTACATTAATGTAACCGCATTGGGGTTTGTAATGTAAACATTGATACTTTGAATAGTGCGGCAGGTTAGAGGGAACCTTGTACAATTGTTAACATTTATTTCATATGAAAGTAGGCCTGTCATGATAACAAATATTGCTGGACGATAAATTGTCCCAGAAATTATTGCGATTAACGATAATATTGTCGTTTGGAAACCGTTTTCATCTAATATAATGATAATGGCATAATAATGCAGGTACGCCTTTTCGAACATCAATAAACTTTTATTTCTAAAGAATATTTTAACACTGGAACTGGAAGACATTTTAAATATCCACAATAAATGAACAAAACAACCAAAAACAATAAATAAAATTAACTTTCAGTCTCTGTTAACAAAAAATGCACTGGATTAAAAACCAAACGCAATCAAAAATTATTAATTGAATAATATAGAATAAATAAAATTGAATTGAATTAAATGGAAATTGTTCCGGCCACGATAATTTCCATTTAAAAATGATCGAGCTCATTTTTATTTATCATGCAATTAATTGATTTATTGCATATAGCTAGAGGCCTATATGAAAGCACCATTGGTTTTGCAAGGGAAATACAATAACACAGTAAAAGAAGAGGATTCACTCAACTGACTGAGGCGAAAGTGCCAAAGCTTGTCGAAGGTCGCAAGTTCAAACCCTTCTGCAGCTGGTTTTTGTTCCGTTTTAGGGCTGAACGATGAATCGTTTTCAAAATCGACATCGCAGTTTGAAAGAATGCGATTAGTTAATCCTGAAGACCGCAATTAATCGAATGGGCAATATTTAGTGGAATGTTTGGTTTAAAAAAAAAAAAAGTATTCCGCTTTTGGCCTTTATATTTACGGTTATTTCACAAGATAAATGCTGGAATAATATACAATAATAATAATAATAATAATAATAATAATAATAATACACCTATATCTGGCAATCCATAAATATGTTCTCATCCCCGCATAAGAATATAGAACAGTTCTGATGGTGTCTCATGTTATAATGCTCAATGACATGTTTAGCTTTTAGCTAAACGTAAAAAAAAAAATAATAATAATATCTGGCAGAAAAATCGCGATTAGACTTTTTCCCCAAATCGTTCAGCCCTATTCTGTTTTGTATTTTTGTTCTGGTTTTGTTGTTTTGCAGTTATTATTCATCAGCTGTTCATTTCAATGTTGATGTATAAAAAAAATATATAAAAATGTGCTAGGACGTAACAGATTGTCTGGAAGATGGCGAAGGAATATTTCTATAAATTATTTTAAAAACCTTCAGCCAAAGTGTGATCACTACAAGCCAGGTGTGCTTACTCACTGTACAGTAAGAGCATCTGTTAAACAGCTAAACTGTTTGTGTGTGTGTGTGTGTGTGTGTGTGTGTGTGTGTGTGTGTGTGTGTGTGTGTGTGTGTGTGTGTGTGTGTGTGTGTGTGTGTGTGAGAGTGTGTGTGTGTGTGTTTAGGCTAATGAAGCCGCTGGCTGGCACAACTTCACACACACTGAGCCTTGTTACAGACCGAGAGACTAAACAGAGCGTGACTGATGATCGTATCTGACCACAGCCAAATTCATCACACCAGGAAGTGTTTACAGGTGCGGAGAAAGGCCGCTTTTAAATTCAGCTGCTTCCGTCCCAGCGAACAGGAAACTTGAGGAAAACACCGGCTACAGCAGGATCTTTAGCAGCAACATCTCTAAACACTTTCCCTCTTTAACTAGTCTCGCATTGCCATCTTCACAGCGCTGTGGAGGAAAGTCTGGCTACACCACAGATGCATTCTGGCATAGGAGAAAAAAAAACTTTAAGCGTTGTTTGCATTTCTTTGAACCAATCACAATCGTCATTGGCGGTGTTAAGCTCCGGACACAGCGATGGTGGCTCTACTAAAAATAGTCTCAGGAAGGAATTGGTTTTGGTGGAACGTTTGCACAACATACAATATTAAATGAAGTTAACTGTTCACACAATACAGTAACGTGAGCTATTTAAATTAGCTGGATACATGGTTAAACCGTATGCACTTCGTCCACAACAATCCCACCAATTTAATCAAATCAACCAGTTAGAGAGGAAATGCCCTAAACATATTCTTTGTAAATCTTTACAATCATTCCCCGAAAGAACCAAGCAGGCCTGCCTTGATCCACAATCCAAAGTTAGTTGCCGTTTCCCGAAGCGAACAGGAGTTTGAGAAGGACAAACACAGAGAGCAGAAAAGTGAGGGACAAACGCCTGACGTCACGCGCCGGCTGTCAGGCTTTAACCTGGACATGCACTTCCATTGATCCAGACTACTCTTTAACCAGCTGGCTAGATCTTTAGCATTCCTGATTAATGACTAACACAGGGAACAAGGTTCAGCAGCAGCACACGGTGCTACTGTCCAAATGTAACTGTATTTCAACATCAACACATAAGTAATGCAGCAGAGACGCCGTTTAGCTTTAATTATGAGAAACATCTAGCCCTGATACGATATGACATATGGAAGTTAACATATTTATGTCTTTGTAATCGAAATACAGTTTACATCAATCTCCGGGTTGTGAAATACCAGTCGAACCAATCAATCAATCGGTCAGCCAATGTTAAGGGCCTAATTAGCCAATTACAAATATATTGGTACGTGCATGAATGTCTGCCAATAAGAGACAAGAAATTGCACTTCAGAAATAGGAGGAACAAAGGGCGAAGAGAAGAGACAGACCAGAGGAAACAAAGAAAAACAAAAACTCCGTACAGCGTTTCCATTGTAAAACCCAACTAGCTTAGCACAGTAGCGCAACGTCAGAGCTTCAGCATCCAGTCTAAGTGTTAGGCACCCACCACCCAGCCCACGGAGCAGAGCCAACACAAGGTAACGTTCAGGGTTGGGCATCGTTTGGATTTGAACTATTCGGATTCCACTTTTGATTCTTCCTTTTGATTCCGGTTCTTATGATTCTCGATTCTTTGAGAGGTGGAGTTGAAATGGATCACATAATAATAATAATAATAATAATAATAATAATAATAATAATAATAATAAACGTTTTTTAATCCCGCAAGGGAAATTGCAATGTTTATGCTTATTTCACAGATAAGAGGAACATTTTTATTTAGCCTACCGCTATGGAAACCAAAACTTGCGCATGTTCAATTTGGGACCGATGATGGGATTCTAAAACCAAATTTTCAAACGATTCCATTGAAATAGTTATTTTCTGAACTGGTTCCAAGTTGGAACTGGTTCTCGATGCCCAACCCTAGAAATGTTAACATAAGTATGATAACGAATGAAAACTCCCACTGCTCACCTGCCTGCAAAAGTCCGCTGGATGATAGAAAGCTCGGGGACCCACCGGCTGGCGAGTGGGGAGCTCTCACACTGCGGTCACACAGAGCTGGTTAGCTGATTGGGTTAGCTGTTCTCTTTAGGACACCCGTTTTATGTTCTCTTTTGTACATTTAGTATTGCTCTTTAATAAAACAAATACATTTCTTATCGGATTAATCAAAATAATCTGTAGAATACTACTACTACTTAAATAATCAATAGCTGCAGCCCTAGTTTATTTAAAAAAAATAATATCTGCTGATATAGGCTAATCGTTAGATTTATATAATTTGTCCATTAATTGATTAGTCGGTCAACAGAAAATTAAATTGAAACTTCTTTCGATAACCAATGAATCAATGAGTCTTGTTTTAGCCAAAAATTGCCTTAATATACTGGTTTGAGCTGCTTGTCTTTAATGTTATTAAAATAAATTATGGCTGCCGCTTATTACTACTACTACTACTACTACTACTACTACTACTACTACGTACTAATATCCTGATTCTCTCTCTTTTCACTGTAAATTGAATATCTTCGATATTATGTGGTTTTGGACTATTGGAGAACAAGCAATTTGAAAACTGAAATTTTGATAGGCATTTTTCTGTATTTTCTGACCTTTTATAAACTTGACAATCAGGGCGTTTTCACACATACCTCGTTTGGTCCGGACTTTCGGACTTTTTAGTTTGATCCGAACCAAAATTACAGGTGTGAAACCTCCCCCGGACCACGGTCCGGATCAAAAGACCAAATTTTGGTCCGACAAAAAGAGGTGGTCTCGGTCCGGACCAAACTGACCATGGTCCGGTTCGTTTATAGTGTGAAAGCATTTTTTGGACGGTTCGGACTTTCGGACCAAATACAGGAAGCTCTGGCAGGCTCTCCTTGTGTTACAAGACCGGCGAAGCTCCTTTAAGGAATAGCTCGGTGCTTAGTGAGAGAGAGAGAGAGAGAAAGAGAGAGTGACGGTGAATGCACCCAAAGAAGACAGCTGTCAGCTATCAGAGCAGAGAATACATCAGCAGTTTATTTATTAAGTTGTAGTAAATGTAGGCTACAGTGTATGTTTCCGTTTGTCTCTGAATAAATGCTCCAGAAAGAAAGTTCCCGTGTCTTGCTTCTCTACATCACAACAAAACAAAAAGAGCCGCGGCAGTAGCCTAGGGGAGAGCAGCGGTCAGTTGAACAGCCTAAACTCCGACACAGAGAGAGAATACGAGGGGACGGGGAAGCCCGTCAACAAACCAATCACTTATAAGTATCGGGAGACGCAGCTCACGTATGTGATGACGACAGGACGTAGGTTTGTCACGTAGAGATCTTTAGTGCGCTTGCAAAACTGCAGTGTGAAACCAAAACTTACCGGATCAAATGTATACAATGTAACAAAAACATGAACCTTGGTCCGGACCTTGGTTCGGACTTTCATGTGTGAAAACGCCCTCTATCAATCTGTTTAAAGAAAATCGCTAGATCAATCAATAATAGTAAGTTTCCGTCCTTTGCAAATTAACAATTTTTTTTTCTTTTTTTCCACACAAGTCTTCTTGTGTGAATTTACACTAGTTAGTAACACTGACAACAACGATCTTGGCATAAAAAGAAAAACCAATGAAATACTGTATACATGCAGCATCACACAGACAGAAAACAAACTAAATCAAGTCCCAGAGCAGGAGCTGTATCCGACGGGCGGTGCAGCAGTCTGACTGATGAGCTGTTATCTGCCGCTAATTTCCCGGCCTGTTGTTGGCGGTAAATAGGTTAAGCAGTGTTTATCTCAGCGGGGCTGACATTCTCTGGGTTTGACACGCTGCCAACGTGGTGACTAAGCTCATCTGTCCATCAGCACTCACACAAGTGCTGCAAGTGTGAACCCGCCGCCAGATGAGTACGCTTCGTCCAAACACACTCTGTCACTGAAATTTATTCACACGATTAATATTTATGAAATGGATCTCTTACTCTTTTCCCGTTGCATCCTCCTGTTCTCAGTCAGCACATAATATCTGCCTCTATCTGTCCTTCTCCGGGGACAAAATCCAAACTAATACTGATTTACTGCAGTAAACACCCAAATGACAATGATTCTGGGTTACTGGGCCACTAGTCTATATATTGATCAATTTTCATTTACGGGATTGTTCAGGTACCGCCCGGAAATTCCACAGGATGTCCCTCATTTTGGTTTATCTGTGTTTAAAGCCCCCAACGTCTCCTTTCCAGGCAGTGCTGCCTAGAAGGCACTAGGATTAGGCAATGGTTATGGTTAGAGTCAAGGTTAGGGTTAGGTGCCTTGAAGTCAACGGTCGCAGCACCACCTGGAAGGAGAGGTTGGGGGTAGGGTTGTGCCGATGGACGATATCATCGTTGGACGATATCATCGTCCATCGTGATGGCTGGCCGACATCCCGATGGAGAGCCACCATCGTGATGCCCCCCCCCCTCCTCCCTGTCAAACACACTAACCCTAGTCGCGGGCGCTGGACGGGAAATTGACAAGTGTGTCGGTCTTAAACTAGTAAAGACACAAAGACAGGACATAGGGCTCCTTAAGTAGAAGCTACTTTTTCCCCCTTTACGTGCAACCTATTTGTGAAAAAGACCATCGCTTTGAGCAGACTGGATTGGCTGAAGGGATACATTCTCTCTCTCTCTCTCCCTGTCAGTTGTAGCTCGCTCTACCTTCTAGTAACGTTAGACACAGCGTTCTCGAGTGAGAAAAAAAGCATTAAAAGTGGAACGCTATCACACTTTCCTTTCTCCCCTCATTGGACTAGCCAAGTTTGTCGACACTACTGTGTGCTAGGGCTGGACCCGAATATTCGAATATTCGTTCAGTGGGTTGGTATTCGATTTTAAAATTTGACATTCGAATATTCGTTTTTTTTTTTATTTTTTATTTTGGTTTATTTATTTTCTGCACTTATCTCTCGTTCACACTCCAGTCCAGTTGGTGGCGGTAATGCACATTTAAGTTGGTTTGCCAAACGGCAATAAACTAGAAAGAAGAAGAAGATACTGTCGGTACACGATGACGCCGCGCCCACTTCGAGCATTTAGCAAGCTGGGCAGAGAAGCTAACGGGCGATAACAAGTGCGGAAATGGAAAACTGTTTCGCGTTTTTCCGTTGTGATTCGGCCAGAAACTTCAACATTGTGAGGCGAAGAGATCGTTTTGGAATATAAAGCTTGGATATTACATTTCCTTGGACTCTTGGGGATTTATGAAAATCAAGTTTTGGTCCACTTTGTACCACTTTGTTGCTGAAAGGACAACGACAACAGGTATGCATGCACTCTCGGCTGCGCAGGTTACGGCTAAATTGTTTTATTTTCTTTTACTTTGTAACAGTTGTGTACATGGCTTTATATTTTAAAGATTTAATGCTTTAAAGTTATAAAAACGCTCATGAGTGGAAGTTTTATCGAGGTTACAGCGACGCCCCCAGTCACAAAGTGTCCCGTTGACGAGACGGTTATCCTTGAGGTTAAAAGTTTATTAATTCTGAACGCGTCTGGCCTGTCTATTTATATTGCACAAAATACGACACTGCTGCACTCCCTTGTGAAGTCGTTTGGATGAAAGGTTCTCAAAATAATCAAAATACAAACAAACAGACAGACACATGGAGATTCCTGCCTCATAATAACATGTTCCGAAGCTTCGAATATTCGATGCTCATTACTACCGAAGCTTCGAAGCTCAAAAAATGGTATTCGGACCAGCCATACTGTGTGCGTGCATCAATAAGTCAGTCTGAGGTCCTGTAGGTACGGGACGATGTTATGCAGGATTTATGAATGTACGTTAGCAACAGTAGGCTAATTCACGAGGATGCCATTTTATGTGTGAGCTAATATTGCGCATCTGTTCATGTGTGCTGCAAGAGTTAGGTTTGTGTTTATTGAATGCGTTATTCAGTGCAAACATAACCGAGAATGTAGTTTAAACTCAGTAATGATGGTATGTTAAGTTATTACTGTCGCTCTGTTGAAGGCAAACGTCCCACTGTACTGTCGTTACGCAGATCAGGACATCTGATTGACTTTACTGCACCGTAGTTAAGTGACAGTAGGTCAAGTTGTAAAACCTACCAGCAGGGCACCATTTACAGAGGGCATTTACATGTATGTCTAATCGTTTCTATGTTAACTGTTGGCCCATAGTAGTAGAAAAAAATATTTATGTAAAGACGATATCATCGTCCATCACAATGTTTTACTGTAAACATCGTCAACTGCCAATTTAGGGGACATCGCCCAACCCTAGTTGGGGGCTTAAAACACCATCGAGCCTCATTTTGGCCAGATGTCCCTCACCTTCCTCTGTCTCTGTGTTGGCGTTCTAACCTCCGGTGGATTTCTGAGGACTATGGTTAACTGCTCCTCAGATCTCTGCAGGGTAAATCCAGACAGCTAGCTAGACTATCTCTCCAATCTGAGTTGTACACGTGATCCACCAAAACAAGTTCCTTCTCGAGGCTGTTTTTTTTTTGAGGAGGCGCGGTTGCACAGTCCGGCGCTTAGCGCTAGTCCTGGACGAATAATCGAAAATGTATAGACATCGAAATCCTGACACCATTATCGACGTATTTTTTCATACTTTATTCCTATTGATAGGCCTACTTTCTCCTTAAAAACATTCTACTGCGTGTGTCGTCACGTGACTTCGGGACCAGTCGGCCGCATGGAAAGCATAACGGAGGATAACTCAAACCCTGAGTGCAAGGCAACTAGCCTTTGTGTCTTCTAGGCTAGACTACTGCAATACCCAATGTTTTCCGGCCTCCCTGCATGTTCACTTAGAAGCCTGCAGCTCATCCAAAATGCAGCAGCAGCCAGGGTACTGACAAGGGCCAAGAGATATGACCACATAACTCCTGTCTTAACCTCACTCCACTGGCTGCCCATACAGCCAAGAGCAGATTTTAAAATCCTCCTTTTAACCTACAAAAATCACTAAATGGCCTTGCACCCTTATACCTAGCCGAACTGATTAACCCCTATACCCCCCGCACGACCACTCAGCTCCCTGGGTACCAATCTTTTAGAAATTCCTAGGGTCAAAAAGATATCGGCAGGCCCCCGTGCCTTTTCTTATCGAGCACCGCACCTCTGGAATAACCTTCCATTGTACGTCAGAGAAGCCAGCTCCATCACCACTTTTAAACCAAAACTCAAAACATTTCTTCTTTCCAAACATTATGGACCATCATTAGGACTTCCTCTTATCTTTTGTTTTTACCCTTGTACCACTTTTTATTTCACTTTTATGTACTTATATATCCGCAAATGATTTTAATGTATTTTTAACCCTAACTTTTACTGAATTCCCTGTTGTACAGTGTTTTGAGACCATGTCTTATGGTGATATTGCATTGATAAAATAAAATTGAACTGAACTAAGCAACTTGTGCCCAAAAAAGCTGCAGTGTCCGTCGTCTGGGAACATTTTGGCTTCAGAAAAGATTATTTAGAACAATGAAATCCCATTGTTCTAAATAATCTAATTAATCAATTATCTTTCATTTATTGTTATCGAGGTAAAATGTGCAATTAATCGATTTTAGGTCATATGGTGCCACCTTACTTAGTGCCGGCCAAGGCGATTGTGATTGGTTTAAAGAAGTGCCAATAAACCAGAGCACCTTTTTCTCCCGTCAAGGAATGCTGCGTGGACTAGCCAGACCTTCCTCCGCAGCGCTGTGGAGGATGTGCTGGCAATGCGAGACTACTGTGCCACAGAAAACATCTTGACTTCATGTTGTCGGTTAGTGGTTTTAAACCGTCCTCCGTTCACTTCCTCTCTACAAAGCCACCAAGCTACTCCAGCAGGGTATTACTTTTTAAAATGTTTCCTATCAGACTACACACAACCAAGCTCAAAGTTAGGAACAAGGCTGAGAATAAACCTATGATTGGTATTTCTTACACGGTTTCTGAGAGATATAGGCCTACCAAAAATATGCAAGTTCAAAAAGGCATGCCTGGGTTTGTGCTTTTGCAAAAGGGGGAAGTGGAGGGTCGCAGCATTCAAACTCTCTACCTGCAGATACTTTTCAGTCCAACTTTCTTCTAACTACTCATGCGAATGCAAAAGCGAATTTACAAGTCTTGAAAAAACGACTCAGAGTTTTAGAGCTCTAGAGGAAAACACTAATTTAAAGTAAACCAAGAGTATAAACATTTTATCATACAAGCATATTATGACAAATGGACAAAATATGCCTAAGTTCTCAAATGCAATACTATTTAAAATCAGGTCTTATTAAAGACTAAGAAGGATTTTGCATAAATGAAATACACTATTTTACTATCACTCTTCTTAATGCATAAATTGAAGGAGGTGACGGATTACGTTTTGACTGAAATTGTAATTGTACGATTTCATGTGACAAATAAATAAAGTGATTGATCAACACCTAAAGGAGACTGTTAGTTAATACAAAGGCAATTTTTTTCTTATTTTGAGGAATTAAGGATTGATCAAAACAATAATGACTAGATTACTATTATTGTAAAATGAAAGTAAACGTTGGTTTGACTTGTCTAAACGGTTATGCACACTACCTTTTAAAAAAATAATAATCACAATTTAAACGAGACAACATCTGATCTGAGAATAAGTAAACAGGACCAAAGGGATCTGACCCAGCACTCAACAGGTTTCTAGCACCCAATGTTATGGACACAGTTTGGTCTTTATGTAAAGGAGGTTCCTACCCAGTGGTTTAACAGTTACTCTCTCATTTAAAATATGACAGCAACAGTGAGCACAGGCCAACATTAGTCATATTTCACAAAAGTTGACGTCAACAATTTCTTGTAGCTATAGCCTAAAGGTAAAATAATCCACACCACCACCACCACTACTACCACCTCCCAAAGTCAACAGGCATTAGTCATGTAATTCATAAGACCTTTTCCTCAGGAGTCATCACCTGAGCATGCGGGCTGTGACTCAGGACATGACTCAGTACATTTACATAGCCTACAGTGAATGATCTGAGATCAGTTTGGCTACGTTCACTAGCTACGTTGGCTAGTCTTAAAGGTGCCCTGCCATACAAAACCGTTTTACTTGCATTTTCTGAAATATGTTAGGTCCATATGTGTTTGTGTTATGTTGTGAATGTGAAAATGAACTGCTACCTCATTTGTCAGCTCTAGCCATTAAAAAGAAATAAGCAGAGAAATCAGGCCAATTACAAAAGCTGGTCAGTCTTGTAGTCCAGGCTCTCATTGGCTAGCTGTTAGCCAATCAGATTCAAACAGCTTTGCTTGTTGAATATTAATGAGAACTGGCAGAAATCGAGCTGAGTCTTCCTGCAGGCTTTCTATACCACCCTAGAATGGCTTGAAACAAGGTAACCAAGGCATTTTACAAAAACAAATAATGTTACAGAGTCCATGGTAGAACTTCAGACATCACCAGAAAAGTAATGAAATATGTGTGGCAGAGCACCTTTAAAGGAACACGCCGACTTATTCGGAATTTAGCTTATTCACCCTAACCCCCAGAGTAAGACAAGTCGATACATACCCTTCTCATCTCCGTGCGTGCTGTAACGCTGTCTGACGGTTCCAGCATTAGCTTAGCCTAGCACAGATCCTGCAGGTAACTGGTTCCAACTAGCTTACTGCTCCGAATTGTGACAAAATAACGCCAACATGTTCCCATTTAATATAGTTCCCGGTTTGTTTACAGTTAGAAGACGGCTGTGTCTCATGTTATGTTGTTTTTTGTACATGCTGTGACTCTATAAATCACAACATGTAAATAGGAACATGTTGACGTTATTTTGTCACTTATTCGGAGCAGTAGGATTGCTGGCACCATTCACCTGCATGTTCTGTGCTGGCCTGATGCCGCTGGAGCCGTCAGACAGCATTACAGCACGCACGGAGATGAGAAGGGTATGTATGGATTTATCTAGCTCTGGGGGTTACGGTGAATAATCTAAATTCCCAATAAGTCGGCGTGTTCCTTTAACTCTTAATCAGATGCGATTTTTTTGTTTGGCTGTTCACATTACCTTTTAAAAATGTGGCCTATATCAGATTCCAGTGTGAACTGTTTGCGGTTTCGAACTGACCCACATGCACAAAAGAACAATAACAATGACATCAGACGCAGCACGCTGTTGCACTAACGTTGGGGAGGTTATGGAGGAAGTCAGCATTTTCGCTTTTATTTCAAAATGTTTGCATAATGGCAGCCGTAACATTAATGAGCAGGTGCTGAGGAGGAGAAGAATTAAGAGAAAGAGAGTCAAATTGGCCTTTTGCAGGGTTATGGATGGGACTTGACCCTCCAAAAAGAAAATTATCTGATTTGGGCCACAGGTAGGTAACAGTAACTGTGGATACAGAGAAATGTTGAACATAGGTGTAATTTACAGGGGGGGGGGAGAGGGATTACAAGCCCCCAATAATCAAAACTGTCCAGCAACCCCCCCCCCAAATGTCTACTAATAATTTCCTTTACATAATTAAATACATGACGTGCACCATGTGTAGAAAAGGCACAAAGTGTTGCAGAAAAATTCACCAGAATGCAGGAAATGAAGTGTTTGATGTGCTCAAAATTTAAATTTTGCTCAAAATATCTCAAATGTTAAACCCAAAGTTATGCCCTTGATTGTAAGTATTATAATCTCACTGGAACCAAGGACTTAAAAGCATCAAAGCAGGGTTCAAAATAAAATTTTCCGTCCACCAGTCAAATGGCTAATGAATGTTTCAATTTTACCAGCCACTCAATAGATTAGGCTACCGTTGTTTGTTTTTTGGCTGGTGAGTGAAGCAAATCTACATCTACCAGCATTTTTGGCAGGCGATTGGTGCCAATGTTGAACCCTGCGTCAAAACCAGTGTCGAATCGTCTCTTAGCGAGACGGACCAGGACCAGCCACAGTCTAGTTCTGTGTGAGCCGATGACAACAATCTCCTCCCTCAAACTTTCAGCTAGCCGTGCGCTGTTTCAAGGGGAATGCGGCCACAGAGGAATGCACAACAACACAAACACAGCCGTGTGTCCCTCACCTTTGTCGCGGCTCTGACGAGGACACGGAGTTGCAGCTGTGAACTGACAGCAGTGTGGAAGACTTCCGCGGTCCCAGCGGCGACGGTAGCAGGCTGGTGCTGGATGGGGACGACGAGAGCAGGTTACTGTTCCCCGGCGAAGGGAACGAGCCTCTGCAGCACTCGAGCAGCACCTCCGCGCTCCCCACATCGTTGAACTCCGTTTCCGACGGCAGGACGAGGATAGGCGGTATGTTGAGGAGTCC
Organism: Perca schrenkii; assembly: GCA_025617405.1. NCBI lineage: Eukaryota > Metazoa > Chordata > Actinopteri > Perciformes > Percidae > Perca > Perca schrenkii. The sequence goes on from CM046793.1 coordinate 33,471,928, forward strand.
TGTCCTCGGTGCTGAGGAGGGGTTGACATTCCCGGAGTTCGCGGTCGCTGCCAAACCGGAGAATGTCCCGTAGCTGGCATTGCCGGGGTCGGCTCCCTCCAGGTCGGTCTCTTTGTGGTGGCGACTTCCTACATGCACGGCTGAACTACTCTGGACTGGTCGTCCGTCCAGAGAAATGTTACTAAGAAACAAAAGAGCGGCTTGTCTCCGGCGAGAGTTCTCCCGGTTCCTCCGATTGTGTTCCCTGTTACTATGCGTCTTTTTGCCGCTAACGGCGGCCGTTATCGCAGCGCTGTGCTGGCCGCAGGCGGCAGCGGCCGCCATGGTCTCCTTCCCACTGAGGAAATCAGCTCAGCTCTGAGCTCGAGACCAGCAACTGTCAAATCCTTTTACCCGGCGCGAGATCGCTTTACGCTCTCCTCGGCTCTCATTGGCCCAGACGGGAATACGCAATGACGTGTAAAGCCAGTCCCATCACGCTGTAGTTTACAAAAATGTAAATATACTGACCATAAATGGTAAAATGTACAAGGCCTATACCAAATACTGGTATTATTAGTGTATAACATTGTTTCAAATCAAAATAAATAAAGAGTGCATTTAAATTACTTACCTGTTCACCATTTCTTTTTTCTCTCTCCCTATTTGTTTTTTATTATTTTTTAAATATTGTCAAAAGTCTTTTCACAAAGCCATGCAGTTGATTTTATTTTAGCACAGGGTAGGGTATTACTTTTAAACATTTTCATTTTTTCAATTTTTCAAAAAGTTAGGTATCCATTAGGATTATAGAAATCTATAGCTACGTTACTGTACACTGTTTGTTTGGCCTGCATTGACAGTATGTCTGTTTGGAAATTCTCACAGTGATGAAATGTTGCATTTGGATTATGGTTTAGATTTGTGTCTGTCACGGTGGCTGGTTCACTTTTTTTACGCAACAAAAGCCACCATATGGCTCCAAGCCGGATATTATGATTTCATTATAATGTGTTTTATTCTTTGTGTTACTGTTTTCTGCGACGTCTGCCTCTCTGCAGTATCAGGGCTGCTGATGCATTAACTGAGCTGTCACTGCAGCTCTACCTGACAGCAGCTTTGATTGGCTGCTGGCACTTTGTTATGAAACCTCAGTGGATTTTCTCTGCACTGATCCCTGCAATGACACCAGCACTGGGCCCGGTGGCACCTGGCCAGCTCGGCAGGACGAGCGCACTGTGAAGTATGACTGTTTTAGCCTGCTAAATATAACCCGCCGGACACAACACACTGTAATCCCTGCAGACTGGGAGTCTGTTATCACCCACCCACTGATCCCCTACATGTGCTTCTGCAGATCAACAAATGAAAAGAAAAAAAAAAACGCCTGACCTTCCAGCTGGAACAACAGCAGGATGGAAATCCAAAAAAAGACATCATTAAAATCAGTTTGATCTCATTGGAAATTTATTTTTCATTTGCATGATGTCACGTTTTATCATAGGCCTATGGTAGGCGTAGGAGACATCACTAGTTAGCTTCACAAACCAGGAAATTTGCCTGGGTTTAAATGCAAATGAAGTTGCTATTCAATTGCTGTGTGTGTTTGATCGAGATAAAGAAATTACACTGTGGTGCATTCAAAATAATAATAAAAACTTGAATTCTTTTCTAAATTATCATATGTGTATTGAATATAACAACCATTATACATTACACATTATATTTACCTAAATGCTTTCAAAATAAAACTGTGAAATACATTTTTACAAAACAACTGTAGTTTTTTTTTTAATAAATATTACTTATATGAATATTGAGCAATTTTAAACATAAATAAAATATATATTATTAATATCGCTGTATGTGTGTGTGTGTGTGTGTGTGTGTGTGTGTGAGAAGGGGTGATGATGATGATATGATTGTAAATGCCGCCACATGGGTGGATGATTGCAGAGCTTACAGAGCTGTAATCCAATGATGAGGATCGAGTTATACAAAGTGCCTGCTCTACACACACACACACACACACACACACACAAACACAATCATGTCTTTTCAAATGCGACCTTAGGATCATAGCAGAGGGCTAAACTGATAGCAACATTTTCTCTCATTCTATGAAACGCTTCGCCGATATTGACACGTTTTATTGCGTTTATGTCAGGCTCCTCTTTAGACTCTCTTTGACAAGTTGTCTTCCTGTTTTGGGTTTGCTTTGCAGTGTTGGGCAGTTGTTGCCAATGCTGTAATAGCTATCACCACCTGAAAGGACATGCATGCACATCTGCATTTGTAGAACAGCCAATAGGAACGCTCTCTCTCTCTCTGAAATGACCTGTGATTGGCCAAAGTCTCTCGTCACGGGCTAGATTTTCTAAAGCCTGAAAACAGAGCCAAGAGGAGGAGCAGAAGTCTAGTCTTCTCTCAGAGCACTTGAATTACAACTTAATGAAAGGTTATTATAGGTTTATTTCCCCAGTGACGCCAACAATAAAATGCCTACCACAGCTTTCAAGTTCGAAAGCTGACCTCAGAGTTTATCTCCTATACTTCCTGTCCTGATAAAAGAACTGAGCATGATCTCATAGCATTTCCTGGTATAATTTTGACTCATAAAAACTCTTAATCTTAATCGTGACATTTGACCTTTAGAAGCAGTCCAACGAGTTGCTACACTATTGCTGTTTGCCTGCAATAAGCCCAAAACACGTGGTCGTGGTCAAAACGAACAGTATTTTGATTGTATGGGATGTCTCTCTTTCTCTCTTTCTCTCTCTCATCCTCCCTCTCTCTCCCAGTGCTCGACATGCACGTATCCTGTTGAAATGACTGTGTTTCTACGTGTGTTATTTCATTTCTCTGCAGTGTTTCATCTAGGCCACAAGTTTAAAACCAGCCAGTAATGTGTCTCACTGCTGCTGTTAAATGCTAATAAATGAAGAGAAAACTGCTGCAGTTGCAGACAGCGTTTGTCTATTACATAACGAGACGGAGGAGACTAACGTGATCCCGATAAAGCCCATGGGCGTACTGACTCTCCCTCTCTCTGATGTTCAGCCATGCTGGCAGAGGAGAGGGCCGGGGGGGGGCACAGAGAAGCAGTGCACCATGGGAAGGTCATGATGCTGCCGTCAGGATAACGGGTCAATTCAGCATTGTAAAAGGGGGAGATAACTTCTGTATATCACATGTTATTATACTATCATTGTTATTGATTTATATCTATCTATCCATCCATCCATCCATCCATCTATGTGTGACAGGTTATTGTGATTGTTGCTTGCTCTATTTTGCATGTAGGGATTTACACAATGAACATGTGTATAGTTGCATTTGAGAGTAATATGATTCAATAGCAACTGAATGCTAACTATTTTTGATCTGCAAGGCTTACTCAATGCATTTTGTGCCAAAGCAATGAGAAATGACTATAGTCATGTGAACAACTGACCAGATGTTCATATAAATAGTCATTTCCTGCTTTCTCTCTGTCTGGTACTGTCCTTAAAGTGTGTGATGAGGTCAGATACTGTATATATAACTGATGACCTGTCTGATGATAGGGACATTCATAGACAGTACTGTATGATGTATGCACAAGCTAATATGCTGAATCGCAAATTTAGTGTGTTCATTATCTGTGAAGACCACACTTTTTAAAGCTTTTTGCACCCCAATGTATACTGCCCACTCGCTATAAAAAAATAAAGCAGTATGCAGAAACTCAATGTTGCATGATGCAGCCGCTTAAATGCCACGATGGAGCAGTGCAAGCCAAATGTTTGTAAGTGTTGATGTATCCACCTGTAATGCTGTACTCAGGAATCTCATGTACGTGTAGACTAACCGAGTCATTCAACAGCATCATTGCAACACTAGTGAACCCTGCAATGAGTGTGGTTACTGTAGTCATTTCTTATTGCATGTGTTTTGGCTTGTATTTGTCTGTCTGTTACTATGTTTTATATTGTGCTATGGACCGTTTTTTGTGTGTCCTTAATAAACAATATGATATGATATGATATAGTTTGATTTTAAAGGTCCCATGGCATGAACATTTCACTTTATTTGATTAACATTAATATGCGTTCCCCCAGCCTGCCTATGGTCCCCCAGTGGCTAGAAATGGTGATAGGTGTAAACCGAGCCCTGGGTATCCTGCTCTGCCTTTGAGAAAATGAAAGCTCAGATGGACCAATCAGGAATCTTCTCCTTATGAGGTCATAAGGAGGAAGGTTACCTCCCCTTTCTCTGCTTTGCCCGCCCAGAGAATTTGGCCTGCCCATGAGAGAGAGAGAGAGACATCATGGCTTTCAAACGAGCAAAGTGGCAGTTGGTCAAGGCCACACCCCCACCCTCCACCTTGCCCCCCCCCCTTCTCTCCTCCTCAATAGCTCAATACATAGGCTATTGGGGTTGTGCAATATGTTAGTTGCGCAATACGTAGGCTATTGGGGTGGTGCAATATGTTAGTTGTGCAATACATAGGCTCTTTGGGGTTGTGCATCATGTCATTGTGTAATACGTTAGGCTATTGGAGATTGTGCAATAGGTTAGTTGCGCAATACGTAGGCTATTCGGTTGGGCGTTAAGTCATTTGTCCAATACGTAGTCTATCGAGGTTGGGCATTGTCAGTGCATTGTGGAATTTGTGCGATATGTAGGCTATTGGGGTTGGGCAATATGTCAGCTGTGCAATATTGTATTATTGTAATATTGTACTGTGCAAGGGCTGTGTCCCACTTATTGGGGAGAATATAGCCGATGGGTTGTTTGATGGGAAATGCCAATGAAAGGAGTAGTTAATATGCTCATTAAATGTATATGGAAACATGTTTGTATTGCAAGAGTATGTGTTGAGAGATATTTGTATTTGTTGTTTTTTCTGTATTTTTTTTTTTCTTCTCTGTATTTGGTGTTGCCTTTTTTGTATTGTGTGTTGTCTTGTGACGCTGCAGAATGGACAAATTTCCCTTCGGGGACAATAAAGTATATCTTATCTTATTTTATCTTATATTATCTTATCTAGCTACAGACACAGAAATGGCACATACTAAGGAAAGTTCTTTTTGGGACTGGCTCTAGTGACTGTAATTCTGCAACATTTTGGGAAAGAGGCTTCAGATACAGTATTTGGGGAGCACTAAGGTCTATATAAAAGAGACTTCAGATACAGTATTAGGGGACCACTAAGGTCTATATAAAAGAGACTTCAGATACAGTATTAGGGGACCACTAAGGTCTATATAAAAGAGACTTCAGATACAGTATTAGGGGGACCACTAAGGTCTATATAAAAGAGACTTCAGATACAGTATTAGGGGACCACTAAGGTCTATATAAAAGAGACTTCAGATACAGTATTAGGGGGACCACTAAGGTCTATATAAAAGAGACTTCAGATACAGTATTAGGGGACCACTAAGGCCTATATAAAAGAGACTTCAGATACAGTATTAGGGGGACCACTGAGGCCTATATAGAAGCATCCAAAGAGCACCATGTCATGGGACCTTTAAGCGGCCTTGGGTACCTTGAAAGGCGCTATATAAATCCAAGTTATTATTATTATTATTATTATTATTATTATTATTATTACAACAGTTTGATTGTTTTTCTCTAAACTAACCTGTGACTTCACCAGTAAGGATTAACAAAGTTGGGCTTGTGCTCAAATCAGGATGAATAGAGGAATGCCTAATTTGAATGATCAGAAGCAGAAAATGAAACAAAAAGCAAACACTGTGTCGGCAACTGTCAAAAACAAGCGTGTCACGACTTGTCATGGGACCTTTAAGTTGAATAGGCATTCAATGATTGTGCCAAAGCGATTGAGAAAAACTGTAAAAACAGTGATTGAAAGTATAATGTATGTCTGCCTACTAACGGAGCCTTTAGCTCAGTATAGCAGAGATGAAATCAGCTCTCTGATCCCCAGCTGCCTCTGTGTGGTGACTGTTAGGTACTACAGTCCTACAGAAAATACCACCATACTGTGTAACAGCTTTGCCAAGCATTTAGATTCCTTAATTTCACGCATATGTAGTGCTATAGACTCAATTCAAAATGGATTTAAGACCCCCTTCATTATGATTAGGACTTGATTTATGTCGATCATCTTCACATTATAAACTCTAATCATGATCTAACAAAAAAACTGCACTGCCCCCTCTTAAAGATGTCTGGTTTCCCTTTTTTGTGTTAGATATAATCAGGTTGAGATTTCATTGATTTCTGTCTTAAATAATATCCACAGGAAGAACATTCTGTACAATCATCATTTTATTTGTATACATAGAAAAACACATGAGACAGTGGCATTTTCGTTTTCATTTCAGCAGCAGTTATGTGTTTAATTTTAATTTTGCTTTGCATTTACTGTATGATACCCTGAAAAAGAAACTGCATTCGTGTTTAATGAGTTAAATTAAATTAAGAGAGCTTTGGTTTTCTGTAGAACAAACTACACAAACTTGGTATTGCTCGTTTGGTTTTGTATCCTGTTTTTCTGTGCGTAGAGCAGGAATTGCATTTTAAAGCACCAACATTAAAAAGGAGGCCTCTGTCTGTCAGACGACTTATATTTACAGTTTACTGACTAGTAATACAGAAGACTGCTCTTGCTCAGGTGCACGTGGGCCGATTGTAAGTTCAAACACTGTCTAAATTCAACGAGGTATCTCTCTCTCTCTCTCTCTCTCTCTCTCTCTCTCTCTCTCTCTCTATATATATATATATATATATATATATATCTTGCTTTCAGTTTAATTTGCTTTATTGGCATGAACAAAGAAAACATGTTGCCAAAGCAGTTTGCAGAAAATGCATCTATAGTACATATCACATGTTAAATACATACAGTCGTTGTCACATAGATTCTATACTGCACTTATACAACACACTACATTACAAAACAATTAGATAACACAATATAATACTTAACAGTATTGTACAATATAATTACGGTACGATACTAAACCAATCTCAAATTTTTGGGATCTTATAGTGGTGAGTCCCTCAGGCTGTGGCAGGCAGATACATATATTCAGCTGCCAGTGTGGAGCTGCTGTCCCTTCTCCTAGGAGAACATCCAGCTTCTCTTCTGATGGTAACATTGGGAAATTTTCTTTTTTGTGGGCTATTTTTCCAAAGTGTAAATCCCTTTTTTTTCACAGTCTTCCAGTCTCCATTGAGCCTGTATATAGTCAGTTAGTGTCTCTCTCTCTCTCTCTCTCTCTCTCTCTCTGTTTCCCTTTATCCTCTTATCTCTCCATCAAGGCAAGGCAGCTTTATTTGTATAGCACAAGGCAATTCCAAGTGCTACATAAAACATTAAATACCAGTTAAAACAATTAAAATCGTAAAAGACAGTTAACATTAAATAGGACAGATATGAAATACAAGAATGAAAGTTACAGTGTGGTGTTAAAAAAAAAAGGCAGCAACAAAGAGAAAAGTCTTCAGCCCTGATTTAAAAAGAACTGAGGGTTGTGGCGGACCTGCAGTTTTCTGGGAGATTGTTCCAGATATGTGGAGCGTAAAAACTGAACGCTGCTTCCCCATGATTAGTCCTGACTCTGGGGGGACAGGAAGCAGAGCTGTCCCAGACCACCTGAGAGGTCTGGCCGGTTCATGACGTAGCTCCAGATCAGAAGTCAGAGGTAGTAGTCTTCCTCCTCAATGTCTCCGTGTGTGTCCTGGAAGCCCAGCGCCTGGATGTCGTGTGTGATGTCAGTCATGCGTCGGTTGAATTCCTGCGATCCTGAGGCCAGAGAGCCGTTATCATACCTGCTGAGGTATTAAAATGTACAGGTGAGAATGAAGCGATTTTACAGGAAATTCACACTTATTTTACACAAAGAAATGATTTTTGTGTGGAACCATGCCATGAATGCTTTTAGTTCTATTTAGAACAGAACATGGGCTATGCTGGTGCACTTCAGCCTCTTGTGGCCGAAATTAGTATTACATCAACAAAACACTTGCGGGACGATTGTGATTGGTTTAAAGAATTGTCAATAAACCAGAGCACGTTTTTATCCCATCCCAGAATGCTGTGTGGACTAGTCAGACCTTCCTTCGCGGCGCTGCGGAGGAAGGTCTGGCAAAGCGAGACTGTCAGGCAGGGCCGGATTGGGACTCATTTTCAGCCCTGGATTTTCATGCCTTAGACCGGCCCACTTTACTTCACGAATGACTATATTAAAAAAATTTAATCAAAACCTTAGTATATAAGTCTGCAATAGCGCCCTGTTCTCTACATCCTTGTAATTCGGTGTATTTTGTAAAATATCACTATTTCCAAGTGTTGCTTCACAATGTCGATTTATTAGAAAAGTTAACATCTTAACAACAACCCAATGATGTTGAACAATATCAGAATCTGTTTCTGTGAAAATAAGTAACGGAGTGTCTATTTACACCCCCGGTACGAATAGCCTCGGCCACACAGCTGAGCTATTTACACCCTGTGACGTAACAACAAAAAAACGTTGCTCGCGTGCACCGAAATCATGGCGGACGTTCATCTTCCATGACCGCAGAAACTGGCATGTTAGGGAAGTTTTGTCTCTAAAATTTATAACAATTGAATTAATAGCGGAAAATGGATACTACAGTTGCGCTTTCTGTCTTCAGTGAAAGCATACAACCGTTGGTTTGTTAGTTAGTACCTATTTTTTTTGTATACAGTATGGTTACCTAGCAACCGAGGCTTGAAGAAACTAAGTGGTAAACAGTTGCTCAACTTCCTGAAAGAACTGCTAGGTGAGTGGTCAGTACGCTTACCTTTGGTATGGGAGTTTGGGTTTGATTCCCCTGTGTGGCGATCTTATTTTTTTAAATTTGGATTGGACAATTTGCATGCAATTGCGCAAGTCAGGACCCGCGAACGCGAATTTTTTTATTTTTTTGCAGGGTGGTAGGGGAAGACTCATGAATATGCCTGCTATGGTTGGGTTGGTTAGGTTTAGGCAAGAGGAGTGGGATTGGTTATGGTTAGGGTAAGAATGTCAGGGCGATAATATTCCAAAAAGGTGTAATACATGAGTAGTATGGATAACTGTGTGTAAATATATGCCAAGGGGTGCAAATAGCATACACTGCTAATTGTACCAGGGGTGCAAATAGCATACACTTCTAATTGCACCAGGGTACAAATAGCATACACTGCTAATTGTACCAGGGGTGCAAATAGCCTCACCCAATAAGTAATCACAGATTAAATAAAGAACAAGTTACATTGTATTGCACTTTCTAATGACATCTATGTTTTCCTTTGAATATTTCATACAACTTTCATAATGGGTCACAAGTAATATGTGGGCATAAAAAGTGATTATATTGTAGCTAATCTGATCATGTTTACTTGTTCACACACTGTGATACAACAGCTTACAGTAGATGTGCCATCCACACTGACAGCAGCTATCCACTACTGGATCTGCTTCTGACACTAAATCACATTTTATAAATTGTCATAATTCTCAGCACAAATCTCTCCTTTTTACAAAGCTTTCTGATCAAGTCAAGTCAGTGTCATTATGGTAGTGATGAATCATCTGGCATCATTAATTATCCCAGGGCATTTTTCATTATAGAGCAGGTCAACACCACACTCTTATTAATTCTTTTAATAGAATCAGAATCAGAATCAGAAAAGCTTTATTGCCAAGTACATTTTTTACACATACAAGGAATTTGTTTTGGTGTCGTAGGTGCATGTCACACATTATCTAAAATAAGTTAAACAAACAGGTTAACAGAACAGACAATATAAGTAAAAATATATAAATATATGTGTATATGTACACACACAGGATGTAACATAATAAAATAAGAGTAACAGTTAAGATAAAAAAGAGCAGATTAAGTACAGTGGCATGTAGAGCCAGAGGTGGGTGTGGAGAGAGTCAGGGTGGATTCCGGGCCTTGTTAATAAGGCTAGTGGCGGAGGGGAAAAAGCTGTCCTTGTGACGTGAGGTCTTGGTCCTGATGGACCTCAGCCTCCTGCCAGAGGGGAGTAGCTCAAAGAGTTTGTGTCCGGGGTGGGAGGGGTCAGCCACAATCTTTCCAGCACGCTTCAGAGTCCTGGTGGCGTAAAGGTCCTGGAGCGGTGGGAGATTGCAGCCAATCACCTTCTCAGCTGACCGAATGACACGCTGCAGTCTGCCCTTGTCCTTGGCAGTGGCAGCAGCGTACCAGATGGTGATGGAGGATGTGAGGATGGACTCAATGATGGCTGTGTAGAAGTGCACCATCATTGTCTTTGGCAGGCTGAATTTCTTCAGCTGCCGCAGGAAGTACATCCTCTGTTGTGCTTTCTTGACGAGGGAGCTGATGTTCAGCTCCCACTTGAGGTCTTGGGAGATGGTAGTTCCCAGGAAGCGGGAAAGACTCCACAATGTTAATTGTGGAGTCACTGAGTGTGATAGGGGCAGGTGGGGGCAGAATTCTTCCTGAAGTCCACAACCATCTCCACTGTCTTTAGAGCGTTGAGCTCTAGGTTGTTTTGCTTGCACCAGGTCACCAGGTGGTCAGCCTCCGACCTGTAGGCGGACTCGTCTCCATCAGAGATGAGTCCGATGAGGGAGGTGTCGTCCGCGAACTTTAGAAGCTTGACAGACTGGTGACTGGAAGTGCAGCTGTTGGTGTACAGGGAGAAGAGTAGAGGAGAAAGAACACAGCCCTGAGGGGATCCGGTGCTGATGGTCTGTGAGTCGGAGATGTCTTTCCCCAGCTTCACATGCTGCTTCCTGTCAGACAGGAAGTCAGTGATCCACCTGCAGGTGGAGTCAGGCACACCAAGCTGGGAGAGCTTCTCCTGGAGCAGAGCTGGGATGATGGTGTTGAAGGCAGAGCTGAAGTCCACAAACAGGATCCTGGCGTAGGTTCCTGCAGAGTCCAGGTGCCGGAGGATGTAGTGGAGGGCCAGGTTGACGGCATCATCTACAGACCTATTGGCTCTGTAGGCAAACTGCAGGGGGTCCAGGAGGGTGTCGGTGATGGCTTTTAGGTGTGAAAGCACAAGGCGCTCAAAGGACTTCATAACCACAGAGGTCAGGGCGACGGGTCTGAAGTCATTAAGTCCTGTGGTCCTTGGCTTCTTGGGAACGGGGATGATTGTTGAGGTCTTGAAGCAGGCTGGCACGTGACATGTCTCCAGCGAGGTGTTGAAAATGTCTGCAGAACACCGGAGACAGCTGGTCAGCGCAGTGCTTCAAGCTGGATGGGGAGACAGCATCCGGTCCAGCAGCTTTCCTGGGGTTCTGTCTCCTGAACAGTCTGTTGACGTCTTTCTCATTGATGGAGAGAGTCGTCGCTGAGGTGGGTGGGGAGGTGGAGGGGGGGACCTTTAAGGTGGGGGGAGGTGGAGGTGATGCACTGTAGCTGTAGCTGTTGGGAGGTGTCGCGGGGGATGGAATCAGGGAAGACCCTTTGTTGGGAGGTGTTGAGGGGGATGGTTACAGGACCGACCCTTTGTCCTTCAAAGCGACAGTAGAACTCATTAAGTTTGTTGGCTAGGCGTCGGTCATTGGTGGAGTGGGGAGACTTTAGGCTTGAAGCTGGTGATCTGTTTAAGCCCTCTCCAGACAGAAGCAGAGTTGTTTGCTGAGAACTGGTTTCGGAGTTTCTCAGAGTACCGTTTTTTAGCCTCTTTTACCGCCTTGCTAAACTTGTACTTTGCTACTTTAAGTCTGTTTTTGTCTCCACTCCTGAACGCCTCTGCCTTGTCCAACCTTAGCCTTCTGAGTTTGGCTGTGAACCAGGGTTTTTCATTGTTGAAACTCACCCTGGTGCATGATGGAACACAGCAGTCCTCACAGAAGCTGATGTATGACGTCACAGCCTCTGTGTACTCATCCAGACTGTTGGTAGCAGTCCTGAACACATCCCAGTCAGTAGAGTCCAAGCACGTCTGTAGATCCTCCACAGCTACACTGGTCCACTTCCTTGATGTCCTCACAACAGGTTTGCAGAGCTTTAGTTTCTGCCTGTAGGTGGGGATCAGGTGGACCATGATATGGTCAGAGTGTCCAAGTGCAGCACGGGGGACGGCGTGAAAAGCATCCCTGACTGTGGTGTAACAGTGATCCAGAATGTTCTCCTCTCTAGTCGGGCATTTAATATGCTGTCTGTATTTAGGTAGTACATGAGTGAGGTTTCCTTTGTTAAAGTCACCAAGGACAATAACTAGGGAGTCCGGGTTGGTCCGCTCCACACATAGTATCTGGTCGGCAAGCATGCGCTGTGCGACCTGCACGTTGGCCTGCGGCGGGATGTAAACACCGACCAGAATGAATGAATGGAACTCACGGGGTGAATAAAAAGGCTTACAGTTTATGATGTAAGATTCCAGTTCAGGAGAACAATACTGTTGGATCACTGTCACGTCGTTGCACCACCCGCTATTGATGTAGAAACAGATTCCTCCACCTTTAGTTTTGCCGGAGAGGTCCGTGTCTCTGTCCGCTCTGTAGAGTTGGAAGCCTGCCAGCTGCAGCGCAGAGTCCGGTATTAATCCACAGAGCCACGTCTCCGTGAAGCACAAAACAGCAGATGAAGAAAAGTCCCTGTTTCCAACCAACAGCAGTTGTAATTCCTCCAGTTTGTTGGGCAGTGAGCGCACGTTAGAGAGAAATGTGCCCGGTAACGGTGTGCGTAATCCTCGCTGGCGGAGACGCACCAGCGCACCAGCCCGTTTCCCTCTCCTCCGGCGTTTCACTGCGTGAGCAAAGGTGAGCGCACCTTTGACTAGAATGTCCACAATTTCCAGTGAAGGGAGAAGAAAAGTAGGAAATAAATCCTCTGGCGTTGTTCCCCTGATGTTAAAGAGCTCTTCTCTGGAGAAAGCGATCCGGGTATCATCGCAAAAAACAAAGTTAAAACACAAAACAAAACAAAACAACACGCACAAACACATCGAGTCGACCGTCTGCGGCGCCATCTTGGTATTTAAAGTATACCAAGAAATAAATATTCAGTCAATGAGCAACCCTACCTGCCCAAACTGGAGTTCTGGGCTCATATAGCTGCTGCTTGGTAACCTTACTGGCTCTTTATTGGCACTGTTAGCAGCAAACTGGACCAGTAGTAGGCCTACTAGCTGCTGCTGCGGAGCTACAAGAACAAGTTTGATTCATAAACATAAACGCTGGTTTGCAGTCACTTCTCCTAACTAACTTAGCTTACCCGTCTCAACGTCTTCATTTGGCGTTTTGCTAAAAATAGAAAAAGTTCATCTGGCCGCGTCACTTTCTAGAGCTCTCCTTTTTTAAATAGACGCCTTTTCAGTGCCGTTTTGTGCTTTCTACTACCCGTTTAAACCGCTTCTTTTTGCTTGCGGTGGCATCCTCCAACAAGCACCAGTGACTTGTGTACGCTGAGGTATTTTTTTTTTTTTTTAGCAAGGTGCCGCCGTCGGAGGACTCCGAACATAAATAGGTCATCATTAACCAGGCTGCACTCTACGAGTGGGCTGCATGAATGAAGAGAACGGTGGGCTGCAAGAAAAAATAAATACTGTAAATACAAAAAGTGGGCTGCGAGCGCAGGCAGCATAGGGACAGCATCCATAATATTAAACTATGATTTCAACCCAGTGCCACACCTGAACACCGGCCCTCGACTTGACCGGCCCACCGGGAATTCTCCCGGTGCTCCCGATTAGCCAATCCGGGCCTGCTATCAGGACAAAAATAAATAGTTTTTACCTGTTTTTTAAGTCAAAAAGACAGGAGAGACAATAATGATAATATAATTTATAATAATAATTTGCTTTTTCAAATAGAAATGCAAAAAACGTTCTATATCAGAACTATGACAAAAAAAACGCTAAACAAAAGTGGAAAAAGTGACAACAAAAACCATCAAAAACATCGCCAAAAGTGACAAAAATGTACAAAAACAGAATAAAAAAAAAAGCCAAAACATGTGACAAAAATATTAAAATCGACAAAACACAAAGTTGCATGGTCGACGGGAAGACAACATAAGGGTTAGAAACAACATGGCCTCACTGAGTTTCAAACCGAGCATTGAGACAATCACCAATCAGGAGCCCCTGCCTCCTGACCTCCGGTACCTACCCCCTCATGGCCGTAGCCGACGTGTTGCTCATGCTGCGTTTGATGCGTCCAAAGCTGTCGGTTAAAATGCCTCCCTCCCGGATCCCGATGCTCTCCAGGAAACTCTCAAACACCCCGACGTCCTTGTCTGGGATGAACGGACGCATGCCTGGGAAACAAAGATAACCAGTCAGCTATTCATCATAATTAAATCATGACCTTAGCTGCTTGTTGTTTTTCGTTTTTTTTGCCCTTTTTATAATCATAAGTAATATTAAAGTGCCCATATAATGCTCATTTTCAGGTTCATAATTGTATCTAGAGGATATATCAGAATAGGTTTACATGGTTTAATTTTCAAAAAACACCATATTTTTGTTGTACTGCACATTGCTGCAGCTCCTGTTTTCACCCTGTGTCTTGAGCTCTCTGTTTTAGCTACAGAGTGAGACATCTCACTTCTGTTCCATCTTTGTTGGGAGTCACACATGCGCAGTAGCTAGGTTAGGACTACTAGCCTGTCAGAAGCAGAGTATGAGGGCGTGCCCTGACAGTACCTAGGTAAGGACTACTAGCCTGTCAGAAGCAGAGTATGAGGGCGTGCCCTGACAGTACCTAGGTAAGGACTACTAGCCAGTCAGAAGCATAGTATGAGGGCGTGCCCTGACAGTAGCTAGGTAAGGACTACTAGCCAGTCAGAAGCAGAGTATGAGGGCGTGCCCTGACAGTACCTAGGTAAGGACTACTAGCCAGTCACAAGCAGAGTATGAGGGTGTGCCCTGACAGTACCTAGGTAAGGACTACTAGCCAGTCAGAAGCAGAGTATGAGGGCGTGCCCTGACAGTACCTAGGTAAGGACTACTAGCCAGTCAGAAGCAGAGTATGAGGGCGTGCCATGACAGTACCTAGGTAAGGACTACTAGCCAGTCAGAAGCAGAGTATGAGGGTGTGCCATGCTAGCAGCTAGGTGAGCATTATAACGTGTGTTACAAAGTGACCACGTTTGTCTCTGAAGTAAAGGCTGGACTACAATAGAGCTGTTTGGAGCAGTTGGTAAACAGTGTTTTCTGTTGGAGCTGGTAAGTCCTTTTGGGGTGGACCTTTTCACTCTGTAAACCTATTACATGCTCAAAAAAGATATATAACACAATAAAGGAAAGGGAAAAAGCCAAAAAGCATAATATGAGCACTTTAATGAAATAGGGCTGCCCCCTCTCAGTCGATTAGTCAACTATAATCTATACTCTTTTTTTAATGCTGAGATATTTCCAAGAAATGTATGAGCACATCTCTGATAAACACATGATTTAAAGTGGTGCTTTTGCATGATTCTTTGTGGAGAAACTACGTTTTACAGATCTGTCCATTAAATCAACTTATCGATTAGTCTGCAAAATCATATGAGTGTTTAGTCGACTAAGAATGTCTTTATTAGAGGACAGATCTAAAATGAAGGATGGAAAGGGAAATCATTACAAGATAACTAATGCATATTTTTAGACCACCTGAACTACAATTTGGTTAAATGTGAGGGAGTCTGTGGACACAGGAGCCACATTATAGGCTAACATAACACACTACCTGAGAATGTGTGTGTGTGTGTGTGGTAATGTGTGTGATCACTTTGCCATAATAACGTTTAACAGTAGAAGGCTAGGCAATTTAAAAACACACTGTAGTGCTGGGATCGGCTACCTGCATCATTTATGTGACCCCCCCAATCATTCATGATGTGTGTGCAATGCATTGTGGGAGGGACTTGGAGGACTGAGACAGAGAATATAACCTTACATTGTATGTATGAATCTGCTCCTAGGAGACAATGTGTGATAAGTGACCACTAAACCACTATGTGTAGGAATTGAACATTTCTGACAGGGGTGACCTCCTAGTGGTGATGTAAAAAAAGGTCCCATGTGGCTAACAGGAACAATTGCTGCTCCATTCATTTTCAAAAGAATTGTCCAATTTTTTCTAACAAACAGAAACGTTAGTTCCGACTTGAATATCCCTCTCATGGCATGTTCGCACTCATGCACTCTGAAAAAAAGAGACATTGTATCAGATCAAGGACTACTCGGCAGTTAAACAGCTTCTTTCCCACAGTGATCAGACCGCCTAACCATGTGAACTGTTCCTCTCTAAAATATTGATTGATATTTGATCAAACTACTACTTTTATTCTATTTAAGCCTAATCTTAGTTTGTTTATTAAGTGCTTTTTATTTATTCAATAGTTTAGGATGTAGGCCATTCTGATAGATACAGCTGACAGAATGAGCTACCCTACATTTAACTACATTTCTAAAGGATGTAGGCCATTCTGATAGATTCCTATGCGACAGAATGAGCTACCCGACTTTAAACTACATTTATATAGAAGGTAGGGTATTCTAAAATAGATATTTACCACTTGACAAAATGAGCTACCCTACTTTTAACTACATTTATAGAGGAGGTATGCCATTCTGATAGATATTTACCACCTGACAGAATGATCGACCCTACTTTAAAGAAAGTAGTGGGGAACATTGAAGAAATAAAAGAAGTGGGGATGGACACTGTACACACATCAGGTAATTCATTATTATTTTGTCAGATTTTGTGCAAGTATATGAAATGAATGACAGAAAAAAAGGTTTTCACTGACTGCAATGCTATTTAAATGTGATTTACAGTTTTATAAGTCCAATATCAATATAACACAATAAGGGAAGACACTGAAGGACATCCATGGGAACCTGTTGTTTGATGTATATCTGCTTGCTTCGTCCTATCCCGTTCATAATCATAATCATGATTATACAGCAGCACGCTGAGCATGACACGGCATGTGGAGAAAAACACCACTCTGTCTCTCTCTCTCTCTCTCTCCCTCACTCACGAACAGGAAGTTGTGGTTTCCTCAGTGGAAGTGGGGTCGGAGCTGAATGTGTTGCGGTAAACACACACGTTCTAAAGACACTCACACATACAGTAAACTTGTACACACACACACACTTTTGCAAGCACACACACATGCACGCATGCGCACACTCGCACACACACACGTCTATATAAAGGTCACGCACACTTTACCACAATACCAGCATAAATAGTAGGTCATGGTTTCCTGCAGAGTTTCAGTTAGTTACAGTAATGAGCTGTGTGTGTGTGTGTGTGTGTGTGTGTGTGTGTGTGTGTGTGTGTGTGTGTGTGTGTGTGTGTGTGTGTGTGTGTGTGTGTCTCACCCATCAGCAGGAACTTGCGGTTGTCACCATACAGTTGCAGCAGCTCGGAGCAGAAGTGGTCGATGTTTGATCCCAGTCTGTATTCTCTCAGCAACACGGCAAAGTGCTGCAACTCCACCGGAATCAGCTTGTTGCGCAGCTAAGCACACACACACACACACACACACACACACACACACACACAATATTTTTTTCTTCATTCCTTTTGATGCAGACTGTCAATAAAATGTCGCTAAGTGATTGTTCCTGCCAACCAAACTCACAGGTCATGGCACAGTAACTCTACTTTAAAGTCAGGGAGAATCGACAAAACAACAACAAAGAAAGATAGCCTGTACAATTTTCATCTAACTTTTATATTTGAATTATTATAACAATTGGTACGTCTGATAAATGACAGTGCAACATTACCACCAGCCTTTGGGTTTTCATATGTACCGTGTACCTTGGTCTCTAAGTACCTGTTCTTTGGCCTGATGCCCTTCGCTTTTAACAATAATAATATTGGCTATATTACTAAATTACTTTTTGAAGTTGATTTCTATTGTGACAGAATGCACTGGATTTAATCAGCAGAATACTGGGAGTGAACATCTACTCTGCTGTTTCCTCTGTTGTGGATAACGAACACTAATGAGTATTGGCTAACGAAGCCGTGCAGACACACACACACACACACACACATACACACACACACACACACACACACACACACACACACACACACACACACACTCACCGTGATCATGTACTCCTGCATCAGCAGCAGGGCGGGGTTACTGTCTCCTCCGTCACTGGCTGAAGCCAGACTGCGATGGGAGTCCTGCAGCGAGAGAGACGAACTCTCGCTGTACGTCTCACTGTAGTAGAGCTCAAAGGCATCCTGGGAGCCATCACTGAGAGACAGAGAGACAGAGAGAGAGACAGAGAGAGAGACAGAGAGAGAGATTCTATTATCACATCATACACAGAATATCACTATGACCTGATTTTTACAGAGTAATAGATAGATGGCGATAAAATCAATAAGGATTGAGGGAAGTATACTATATCAAAAATAGAGATGAAATTTTTACTAAACTGTTTTTGATGACATTTTGAAATCTGTCTTCATTGATTTATTTTCTTTTTTGTTTATTTTTTTTATTTGTTGTTTCGCCTCATTTGATGTACTTCCTGGAACCAGATTATGGTGACCCACAGAAATTAATAAAAAACAAAACAAAAAAACAACCCTCCTCGGTCGACTCGGCTTCGCGACCCAAAACGTAATCGCTGCAAAAACAATCATAAAATAAGCTTTATTTATCTATTGCTGCACAATGACCAATTCTACAAAGCATTGGTTCTGCTGGTGTACAGATGGACTGGAGTATGTGATGTTATAGCTGTTCACTGACTATGATGTGAAGGCCCCGCCCATTCCTAAAACTTAAAGTAACTGTTGTGCGTTGGTCCCGGGTTGTCCCGGGTTTTCCCGGGTTGTCCCAGGGGATCTCTGAATTGTGGTGTCCAGGGATGTCCCCGTGTAGGAGACTGGTTGGTGGTGGACAGTGTGTTCATATGGAGACAGTCAGGGTCAGATGTTACTCACTAGGAGCTGCAGCAGCTAAACTCTGGATCATAGCCATAGGACATGTCAGTCAGACAGCTGTCACCTGCACAGAGACAGACAGAGACAGAGAGAGACAGACAGAGACAGGCAGAGACAGACAGAGACAGACAGACAGAGACAGACAGAGACAGACAGACAGACGAGCACACAGAGACAGAAAGAGACATGGCAGAGATAGGCAGACAGACACAGGCAGAGACAGGCAGAGACATGGCAGAGACAGGCAGACAGACACTGGCAGAGACAGGCAGAGACATGGCAGAGACAGGCAGACAGACAGACAGAGACAGGCAGAGACAGACAGACAGACAGACATACAGAGACAGACAGAGACATGGCAGAGACAGGCAGAGACAGACAGACAGAGACAGACAGACAGACAGACAGACAGAGCACACAGAGCACACAGAGACAGACAGACAGATAGAGACAGACAGACAGACAGACAGACAGGCAGAGACAGACAGAGACAGGCAGACGAGCACACAGAGACAGACAGAGACAGGCAGACAGACAGACAGAAAGAGCACACAGAGACAGACAGACAGAGACAGGCAGAGACAGACAGAGACAGAAAGACGAGCACACAGAGACAGACAGAGACAGGCAGACAGACAGACAGAAAGAGCACACAGAGACAGACAGACAGACAGACAGTGAGAGACAGACAGCGCATAGAGAGACAGACAGAGATAAAGACAGAAAGAGACAGAGTGTGATGAGCTGTTGTGCGTAGTTTCTGTGAAAGTCAAATCAGAGAATCTGAAAAAGAATCAACGTCTAGCAAAGAGATTAGACTGAAATCACTCATACAGTTCATGAAAATGAAAAAAAATAAATAATTGAATTGGAATCTTTTTCTTTGCTCTACCTTCGACATACAAAAAGCCTACGTGTCACTCACTCCTCTGCAGCCAATAGCGGTCCGGCATGGAGTGATGAAAGCCCGCCCTGTCCACACACTCGATGGTCTGATGGCCGTAAATGATCTGGAACATCTGACAGATCAGGGAACAGTACTCCTCTGCAGCATCCTGCACGCACACACACACACACACACACACACACACACACACACACACACACACACACACACACACACACACACACACACACACACACACAGACACACAGAAAGAGGCTATCATCACACTGAACTAGTTATCAATTATATCTGTGACCTCCTCTGGTATTTTTCTTAATCTTTCCACTGCACTATGTTGCATGCGTTAGCGCCTTGTTCAAGGGCACATGTTCAGTAATAAGTGTAAGGATTTGAACCGGAAACCACCTAAAGGCAAAGCCAGCCATTCTGTTGTTGAGAGGAAACAGGACTGGAGTCTGTGAGCTTCATCTCAGCCAGTTAATCGATGACACAATAATGATGCCAATCCACACACAACTATCGCTCCGGGGACAGATAGAAGATAGCAATGACTGAGGATCACACACACACACATACACACACACACACACACACACATACACACACACACACACACACACACACACAGCTACTCTGTTGTAAATGTGATTTAATATTCCAGGTTTGCAACGACGCAGAGTATGTGTGCGTGTGTGTGTGTGTCTGTGTGTGTGCGTAGATGAATTGATGAACAGTACTGCCCTACTTTCCACGGTTCCAATACGAGAGCTAGATGATTAGTGAACCCCACTGAATGCACTGGTTTATTTCCTGTCACTGTTATTTTCTTTCCGACTGGAGTGAATGTCCACAGGGATATTTATTAAGTTCTCAACTCTGAGCGCGCGCACACACACACACAAACACACACATACACACACACACACACACACACACACACACACACACACACACACTAACTGTTTTTAGTCTCTGTAAATAACCGTAAGCAGACCAGAGCTGTTGTTGAAACTGTTCCCAATCACAGTCATAGTCCACTATGTGGTGTTCCAATTCTCCGCGGTAAACTACATAGTCACTATAAAAAACCCACAATGCACGGCTAATTTGAGTGTACATACGATGTACCCTACATTTTCCTCCCCGTATACCCACAATGCAACGCGGCCGTGTTTTCCCGAAGGAGAAGATGAAGCAGAAGCACCCGAAGCAGAAGCGAAAAACTGAAAACCAAAAAAATTGAGCGGGCTTCGGTTTCTAAGCCGTAGAAATGTTACACGTACTGGGTGTTCTATGCTCCAACCAGAGCTGTTCGGACCAATCAAATTGTCAGGGCGGGCTTTATACAATGATGGACAGATGATCAAAAGTAACGTAATCAACCACGTCACCAAAGAGCGCTTGGGTTGAGTTTTGTTTTTGTTGCGGGCAAAAAATCCCTGATTGTGCGGCACGTTTTCTTAAAAAATGCGATGGAATATCCAGGATATTTATGCAATGAAATTGCGGGAACTTGCAAAAACTGCGGTTTGATGAAAAAAAGAAAAAAAAAGTGATTCCCCAACACCCTGCTTTTCGATGATGTTCACGCGTCATTACGTCACTTCATAACATTCCTATGGCAACAGGGGAAAATGGCTGCTCTTGTGTGAAGTAAACACAACATTTTTCAACTTTCTGCTAAGATATATGTGACTTTTTGGCAACGAAAATGCGGGGATTATGAAATCATGCAAGCCCCGCATATTTTCCGTAGAAATCGGCAATTTATGCGGCGAAAGTGCACCGTATTTGAAAAATAAATATATATGCGGACTTTGGCTGATTATGCATTGAATTATGCAATCGCATAATTGCGTTTTTCTGGAGGGACTGGTAATAGTTTGCGTGCAGTTCTGTTGACAACTATGCGTCGCTCAACATACGTCGCATACTCTGTTGCATCTGATTGGTTACTGGTCTATCCAATAGAGTGCAGAGTAATTTTCTTTCCTGGTTCGGTTGAAACATGCCCCATAATCACAGCCCAATGGAGCAGAAATTCTGACTAGAATCTGAGTCTGACCACATCAGGCTAGGGCGTGCTCACCTCCGTCACACAAATAACCGGCGCATCTACTGACGCAGCCATGTTTTCAGTGAGTGTCTGAAATCTAGTTTGGTCGTTCCCTATATAGTTCACTATTTAAACGTCCCATGACATGGTGCTCTTTGGATGCTTTTATATAGACCTTAGTGGTCCCCTAATACTGTATCTGAAGTCTCTTTTATATAGACCTTAGTGGTCCCCTAATACTGTATCTGAAGTCTCTTTCCCGAAATTCAGCCTTGGTGCAGAATTACAGCCACTAGAGCCAGTCCCACAATGAGCTTTCCTTAGGATGTACCATTTCTGTGTCTGTAGCTATTGAGGAGGAGAGAGGGGGGGGGCAAGGTGGAGGGTGGGGGTGTGGCCTTGACCAACTGCCACTTTGCTCGTTTGAAAGCCATGATGTCTCTCTCTCTCTCTCATGGGTGGGCCAAATTCTCTGGGCGGGCAAAGCAGAGAAAGGGGAGGTAATCTTCCTCCTTAGAATCAGAATCAGAATCAGAAAAGCTTTATTGCCAAGTACATTTTTTACACATACAAGGAATTTGTTTTATGACCTCATAAGGAGAAGATTCCTGATTGGCCCATCTGAGCTTTCATTTTCTCAAAGGCAGAGCAGGATACCCAGGGCTCGGTTTACACCTATCACCATTTCTAGCCACTGGGGGACCATAGGCAGGCTGAGGGAACTCATATTAATGTTAAAAAAACCTCATAAAGTGAAATGTTCATGCCATGGGACCTTTAATACACACTACATAGGGAGTAGTGAGTGAGTGAGTGCTCAGGGGTCCCACCCTGTTCTCCACGGCCAGGATGACCAGGTTGCAGTAGGCGTCGGGGCAGGGCGTGGGCTCCAGCGGGTTGTGGTTCCTCCTCTCCCAGCTGCCGTAGCTCTTCCCCCGTTCCCAGCTTCCTGTGCAGGCTTGCCGCCTCTCCCAGCTCCCACCGCCACCACCTCCTCCCCTCCTCTCCCAGCTCCCCCCTCCCCCACCTCCCCCGTGCCTCCTCTCCCAGCTACCTCCACCGCCACCCCCTCCCACCCCAACCCCCACCCCCCCACCCCCCCCCCAGCTCCCGCTCATGGGTCTCGCTCTGCGGTTCTCCCAGCTCCCTCCTGTTTTGCGCGTTTGCTGCCTCCTCTCCCAGCTCCCTCCCACCCTCTTCCTCTCTAAACTGCCTCCTCCTCCTCTCCCCCCCCCCACCCCTCTCTACTCCTCCTCCTCCTCCTCCTCCTTCCCTCCTTTCCACATTCTGGTTTTTGTCGTGGCTGCTGCGGGACAGCGAGGGCCTCCAGTCGACTCCGCAGATGGTGTGCCGCCGCTCCATGGTGCCCCCTGCGGGCCGGGGGTCAGCGTTGCAGCTCATGGTTTGACGTCGGCCGTCGATGCCCGTTGGCTTCTTCCTGTCCAGGCTGTCGTCCCCGGCAACCACTGTGTCCACGTTCAGACCTGTGGGACGAGGGTTCAAAAATGTGTACACTATCTTTTCTCATAGTAGAAGAGACGGTCGATCCTATCTCATGTCACAGATACAGAGCAACGTGTGAATGGAACTTTCTCCCAAATACTACCAAACCAGAAGTCCAAGAGCAACGATTAAGGAGTGGATTTATCTTGCGATAAATTTGCAATAGATCAGACAGTAGTTCCCTAACCCTAACCCCTAACCCTAACCCTGACCATTACCTAATCCTAGTGCTTTCCAGGCAGCGCTGCCTGGAAGACGACGTTGGGGGCTTAAAACACCACTAGAGAGCCGGCTATTTCCGGATTATTGGACTTTCCAAATTACAATAGTGAAACGTGTCATTTTGCAGGGGGTTTCGACGGCCAAAAAGAATCCACTGATTTGCAGACGTCTCTTTCACCATGTAAGTTTGTGAGGAAAGGTCTTTTGGGGTCAGAGGGCAGCACTTGATGGACTCGGATGTTGTTATACCCACTGTTTGGATGCTATTGTCAGATTGGCTTTAACTCATATTGAGCTCATATTATGCTTTTTGGCTTTTTCCCTTTGCTTTATTGTGTTCTATATCTTTTTTGTGCACGTTATAGGTTTACAAAGTGAAAAAGCCCAAAGTCCACCCCGAAGGGACTTACCATCTCCAACAGAAAACCCTGTTCACAAACTGCTCCAAACAGCTCTATTGTAGTCCAGTCTTTACTTCAGAGACAAACGTGGTCACTTTGTAACACACGTTATAATGCTAACCTAGCTGCTAGTGTGGCACGCCCTCTTACTCTGCTTCTGACTGGCTAGTAGTCCTTACCTAGGTACTGTCAGGGCACGCCCTCATACTCTGCTTCTGACTGGCTAGTAGTCCTTACCTAGGTACTGCGCATGTGCGACTCCCAACAAAAATAGAACAGAAGCGAGATGCCTCACTCTGTAGCTAAAACAGAGAGCTCAACACACAGGGTGAAAAGAGGAGCTGCAGAAATGTGTAGTACAACTAAACAGTCAGAACTAAACAGGGAGAAGCAGCGTTCAGTTTCTATGCTCCACATATCTGGAACAAACTACCAGAAAACTGCAGGTCCGCCCCCAACTCTCAGCTCTTTTAAATCAAGGCTGAAGACCTTTCTTTTTGATGATGCTTTTAGTTAAAATTTTATACTGAACAGTGAATTTTATTCTTGCATTTTATCGCGTATTAAATTTTAATACGGAACTGTACATTTTATCCTTGGATTTTTATTCTCGTATTAATTGTTATACTGAACTATGATTTTTATTTCTGTATCTTATATGGTATTCAATTTGTATTCGTTAATATTTTTATTTTTAATCTCTATTTTGCTCTTTGCTTTTTAATGTTTGATGTTTTGTGTAAAGCACTTTGAGTTGCCTTGTGCCGAAATGAGCTATATAAATAAAATTGCCTTGGCTTGCCTTGCCTACAACAAAAATATGGTGTTTTTTTGAAAATGA
This sequence comes from Perca schrenkii, assembly GCA_025617405.1. Taxonomy (NCBI): domain Eukaryota; kingdom Metazoa; phylum Chordata; class Actinopteri; order Perciformes; family Percidae; genus Perca; species Perca schrenkii. The sequence continues at coordinate 33,496,730 of CM046793.1, forward strand.
AACCATGTAAACCTATTCTGATATAACCTCTAGATACAATTATGAACCTGAAAATGAGCCTGATATGAGCACTTTAAAGCCCGGCACACTTCCTGGGGGGCCCGGTCCTCACCTGTCTTGAGGACCAGCAGGTGCAGCGCGTCGTCTCTCAGGTAGGAGGCAGCAGCGATCTCGTGTGTGGGAATCCTCACCAGCAGCTTCTCGTTGTCTCGCCACGTCAGCAGCAGACAGCGAGCGGACAGACTCAGAATGCAGTCCTGATCCACGCTGGTCTTCAACGGCAGCACTTTCAACTGCTGCTGACCAACAGGGACACAGATTCAACAGGAGGGATTATTGATTAGCAGTTTTAGAATCTAATTAACCCTTGTGTTGTCTTCCTGTCCACCATGCAACCTTTTGGTTTTTCTGGGTCAAAATTTTAGTAGTTCTTTTTCGACATTTGTCACTTTTCCCAGCCTTTTTTTGCGTTTTTTTTTCCAAGTTTATTGTCACTTTTTACGATGTTTTTTTCGCCACTTTATTTATGTTTTTCGCTGTGTTTCTTGAGCTTTTTCTGGAGCTTTTTCTGGAATCTTTGACACTTTTTTCAATGTTCTTTTGTCATTTATTTTTCAAATGCTATAAAATTTTACAGCCAAATTCTATGAAAGTGGTGAACTGATTATTTATTTTACTTGTGAAGAGCGTTGTATGGAAGCATCCACGTTATTTTCTATTTCCTACAATTTGGTTGAAAGAAACACACATTTCTGATGTAGAAACCTTTTGAAAATGGGTCAAATTAGATCTGAGGACAAAAGGAATGTTAAGTACATCTACTCAAGAACTGTACTTAAATGTTGAGGTACTTGTACTTTACTTAAGACTTTTTTTTTCATGCCACTTTCTACTTTTACTCCGCTACATTTCAGGCATATCAAAATGTTAGTTTAAATGTTTACTAGCCGTAAAAAGACATTTTTGAATGAGGCTGCTCGCAACATGTGCGAAGAAAAGGGAGCAGCATTTTACACTAAAAATAATAGCCTAAATAATAAATATCTAATAGAAAAAGGTGTCTAACCTCAGCGTTATTAGTTACAGTGCCTTTAATACGAATGACATGTGATGTGAATGCTAGTTATTGATCACTAACCCTGGCTGTGTCCAGCAGCTGCAGCAGCTCGTCTCGGCTGGAGGGGTTCAGGGAAACCGACACCCAGGTCAGGTGACCGAGGAACTGGGGGGAGAGGTGAAAGGTCAAACAACTGCTGTCATCAGGTCACTGGTGACTTTAGTACAGAGATCTTCAACAGTGGGTCCGGGACCCCTCAGAGTTACATTTTTTTTCAAAATTCGAACTGTCTAAGTGGTAAAAACCCCAAGAAGGGTAAAGGACTGTCTTGGAGGGGGATAGCAAAAGTGCAATTCTTTTTTTTTTCCTTCTCGTATTTATGCGTATTATTGGCTTTGCTGGAGGTGCCATTGTTCTGTACACGTGATACTGTCATATCGTTTGCTTTTTGTTTTTCTAGCTCTTATAGTGTAACAGATGTTGAGAGAAAAACAGTGGGAAACTGTTGTGGGTTGGGGGGGGGAGGGGTAGTCGTTAAATACAAGTTGTAATGTGCTACCTATAAGTAAAAAAAAATCAATAAAGAAATTGTAAGAAAAAGAGAAATAAATGTCGGTAACACTTTACTTGAAGGTATCTACAAAAGAGACACTGTCATGACACATGAAAAAATATGTCATGATATGGAATATGTAGGATATTTATGCAATTTTATGCAATGAAATTGCGGGAACTTGCAAAAACTGCAGTTTGATAAAAACATTTTAAAAAAGTGATTCCCCCCCCCCAACACCCTGCTTTTCGATGATGTTCACGTCGCTTCATTACGTCACTTCATAACGTCACTTCATAACGTCACTTCATAACGTCACTTCATAACGTCACTTCATAACGTCACTTCATAACGTTACTTCATAACGTTCCCATGGCAACAGGGGAAAATGGCTGCTCTTGTGAGAAGTAAACGCAACATTTTTCAACTTTCTGCTAAGATATATGTGACTTTTTGGCAACGAAAATGCGGGGATTATGAATGGGGGGTGCAGCGTATTTGAAAAAATGCGGCCCCCGCATAAATATGCGGACTTCGGCTGATTATGCATTGAATTATGCAATCGCATAATCGCGTTTTTCTGGAGGGACTGATAATTAGCAAATATAAACGAGCCTACTTTGTGAAAAGACATTGATGTTTGCTGGCCCTTTAGGTGACGTGGTCACTAAGGTAGCAATCCACACATACAGTTCATCCTAAGGATTCCCTGTGGCACGTGTAACATTAAAACAGAATTTTTTTAAATCATGCCAACAATTATTGTTTTTTTTCTACGCACTAAAAAGGTTACCTTATTGTAGGCCCAGTTTAAAATGGCACTTAATTTCAGAAATATATGTACTAGGGGGTCCCTGCTCCGTCTCTCTTTCAGATAAGGGGTCCTGGGCTTAAATAACGTTGAAGGCCCCTGGTTTAGTATATTTGGTTGAATTATTGTGTATTTCAGGTTCTACCTTGACCTCCTTCTCTACGTAGTCGAAGATGAGTCTCTCCGGGTGGATGAGGTAGTCGGGGGGGTAGAGAGGGACGGTGTGCAGCGGGCGCCGGTAAACGCTGCCTCGATCCACCGGCCTGCGACTCGATTTGGACCACACCAGCCGCTTGATAGGAGAGACAAAACTCTGAGGAGGAGGAGGCACAGGGGTTGGCATGGGGCCGGAAGATATACGACATTAATAATAAGACATCTTTTTATTGTTCCACGCACAGTACATTTTCAGGTGACCCATCTGTCGATCCAATTCTTTGGTTCATAAAAAGGTATCTGAAGGTTTTAATGTTGTGTGTATATTTATGGCTCCGAGAGGATGAAGAGTAAAACGTTTGCTGCCTATAGCCCCACCATTGGGCCAAAAAAGGGACCATATATCTCAACATTGTCAGTCAATCTTTTGAGCACATTCTTACTCCCGAAGGATGAAACCCAATGATCTTTCTACTAGCCACATGGCAAACTTTAAATTTTAAAGAGATAGTTCAGATGTTTTAAAGTGTGGTTGTATGAGCTACTTCTCCATAGTCACTGTAGCTATTACACTGACCTCATACAACCCAACTTCAAAATATCCAAACTATGCCTTTAAAGGAACACGCCGACTTATTGGGAATTTAGCTTATTCACCGTAACCCCCAGAGTAAGACAAGTCAGTACATACCCTTCTCATCTCCGTGCGTGCTGTAACGCTGTCTGACGGTTCCAGCATTAGCTTAGCCTAGCACAGATCCTGCAGGTAACAGGTTCCAACTAGCCTACTGCTCCGAATTGTGACAAAAGTGACAAAATAACGCCAACATGTTCCTATTTACATGTTGTGATTTGTAGAGTCACAGCGTGTACAAAAAACAACGTAACATGAGACACAGCCATCTTCTAACTGTAAACAAACCGGGAACTATATTCTCAGACAGGCTTGCTGCGAGCATATCACTCCGCCCAAGTAGTATATTCTTCCGCCTGAGAATATAGTTCCCGGTTTGTTTACTGTTAAAAGATGGCTGTGTCTCATGTTACGTTGTTTTTTGTATACGCTGTGACTCTACAAATCACAACATGTAAATAGGAACATGTTGACGTTATTTTGTCACTTATTTGGGAGCAGTAGGATTACTGGAACCATTCACCTGCATGTTCTGTGCTGGCCTGTGCCGCTGGAGCCGTCAGACAGCATTACAGCACGCACGGAGATGAGAAGGGTATGTATCGACTTGTCTAACTCTGGGGGTTACGGTGAATAAGCTAAATTCCCAATAAGTCGGCGTGTTCCTTTAAGCTCCATTAATGGAACATCTCTAAGAATGACCATAGCCGGTCTACGGAAAGCCATTCCACTCCCTATTCAGCACCATTGTACCGAATTTGGTTGCAGATCCACCAGAGTTCCACTGGGGGTGATCGTGGTCCAGTGCAAACTGAATGGGACTCTATGGAGCTAGACGGCTACATTTGTCTCTTTTGCCTGATTGTGGTTGAGAAATCTCAGATTTGATTGTAGTTTTTGCAAGTTGCAACATGGATTATAGGTCGAAAGTTGAATGAATGAGTACTTATGTCCTTTTGATTTCTTACAGGTTGAGTCGTTGTTGCCCATAACACGCTAACATTCTGCTAATGAATGCTGATTGGTCAGTGAAGGACTGATTACGACCAGAGATCCCGCTTGATGGCATCCGAAGCAGAACCAGAATAGAGTGAATATTTCGGCATGGTCTTTAAAACATTAGCAAACCTCTTTCTAGCATGTGTATTAACAGGGAGAGCCTAACCTGTCAGCTGTGTTGTATTAACAGGGAGAGACTAACCTGTCAGTTGTGTTGTTGATGCCTCGGGAGAACAAAGGAAGCAACTCAGAGCTTGCCATAAAGCAGTATCTCCGGCTGTATATGTGTATGACGTCATTGACATTTTAAAAGGCTTTTTAGAACAAAAAAGCCACTTTAAAAAAAATACCCAGCAGTGTGTCCTTTCTTAGCCTCCCCTTTCGAATGCAACATTCAAATTACTCGACAAAAAATGATATCCTGAGAAAAGTGGATTTTGAGGGGTATGGCTCCATAGAGTCCCATTCATTCTGCACTGGCCTGTGAGCGCCCCCTGTGTGGATCAAGAGTGGAACTGCAACCAGTTCAGAAGCCGGAAGTAACGACCGAGTGGAACTTCTTCCCTTATTAGAAATTCTTTGGAATGATTAAATCATTAGTATGTTGTGTATTTTGTCCAACGCTGTAGTATTGTGGCTGTAATTATCACAGCAGTCTCTAGCCAGAGGTGGGGTGTTTGGGGTTTGAATTTGAGTATTATAGAAGACGGTTCATTTGTGCGTGCATACCTCAGTGTGTGTGTGTGCGTGTGTGTGTGTGTGTCATCCCCTTGGCTGTTCAAACAGTGATTGACAGGTGAGCAGTGATCTCTGACAGCTCCCTGCTGACACTCACTGTCAACACAGCACACACTGTTAGACACCCACTGACACGCACACACACACACACACACGCACGCACGCACGCGCACGCACGCACGCACGCACGCACGCACGCACGCACGCACGCACGCACGCACGCTAATATACTGTGGATGGAAGGCATGGCTGTTTTAATGCACACACACACAAACATACACACAGAAACACACACACACACACACACATGACACACACACACATGCAGGTAGGCAAGCAGGCACGCACACTAATATAGAAGGCATGGACGTTTTAACGCACACACACACGCACGCACGCACGCACGCACGCACGCACGCACACTAATATACTGTGGATTGAAGGCATGAGATGAATAAAGAGAGGGGAAATGAGCTTTAGATTTAGTTTTAGAGTCAGAATCGTGTCCTTTCTGTCTTTCTGAAGGAAACAAGGACAGATTTCTCCGGATCAGGATGAAGCCGGTGTCTGATCATCATCTCTGGAGTCAGCTGGAATTAATCGTAAGACAGAGGACGGTTTCATGAGTTTTGGTCTGCGTCTTGTTCCACTGTTTCTTTGAGGAGAAAGAAAGAAATAGTTTTGTAATGAATGTAACAAGGCGAAGGTGTTTTTCCTTTTGCTTTTTTTGTCAAAAAATTGTCATTTTCTTACCTATATAAGAACTATTTATTTCTTATGCTGTTTTAGAGTTTTAGAAACTATGCAAGCCATCTAGAATATGCTCCTTATTAGTGAGAGCATGCTTTTAACCTTGTGTTGTCTTCCCGTTGACCATGCAGCCTTTTCTTTTATTCATTTGGCACTTTTTCCGATGTTTTGAAGCTTTTTCCGACGTGCTGTAGCTACCCTTAGGTTTGCCATAGCACCCCCTTAGCACCCCCAAGAAATTGCTGTGGTTGATTTATAAATAAATAAAAAATCGTTAAGGTGTAAATAGTAGGCTATAATTTATATTTGAAAGATGAATAAATACATTAATAAAACAAACCGATTATTTTTAGGCTAAAAAACACAGGTGATCGTATTCGGCCAAAGGGTGCAGCACACATTGAACTTTTGACCTTACATCCGCAGTAACGTATTTATAAAGAAGAAGAAGAGCTCAGTATTTGGAGCCGTTAGGATTAGAGAAGTGAGTCTAACGCTAGCAATGGATAGTTTTTTACTCCCTCAACGTCAAGGTTTGGAGACTTTATCACAACCTGTAAATGAGACTGAGAGATATGGTGAACCTGTCACCGACCGGGACGAAGAAAAGCAGCCGAAGGAAGGTGATCTGACTGCGGCTGTGATTGCTGCTGAAGATGCCTAACGTCACCCTGCTGTACATGACATTAGACCAGGGGATCACACAGCCAGCCCACAGTGGGGGAGTCAGCTGATAGGGGTCCATATAAGAACTTTACTCTTATCTCTATCTCGTAGAAGAACATTACAGTGAACATGGGTTTTACAGAAATGTGAATAAATGGATCACCCAATCTAAAGTTATACAGCGCTCTAGACATCGGTTTATTTTTAGCCCAGAAATTGTGTTCGCCCTCATTGGCTTATTTAGATATATTAAGTCACAACAAATATGACTGCATTATTTTGACCATATCTGCAAGTGTGAAAACTGTGTTAGGATACATGCGCGTGTGTGTTTATGTGTGTTCTTGGCTGTGTGTGGTGTATTTGGCCTGCTGCATTAGGCCGCTCCCATGGTAACAGAGCTTACACACTGCCGGCGTGAGGCGCCGAAAACATGTGCCTGCTAGAAATCCAACCGACGCCTATTTTTCACGCAACATTCAAGCGTGTTGGAAGCGTTTCCAGGCAAATAGAATAGGAAAAGATGTGTATTTAGACACGAATACATATTAATAAATGACATGTTGATGTTTGAAAGTCTCTAGGTTTTGATATAAATGCAGATATAAATGTAATAAAAAAAAAAAATTGATTTTCTAATATTGCACCTGTCAGTACAGAACGAAATATTCTGGAGCCTATTTTGCCGTCAATACTGCCGATGTTGTCTTTGCTGTAATCAAATCAGTATATATTTATGTTTAACATGGTATTTCATTTTATCAATGGGAAACATCCATGTGTCCAGACAAGGCTAGCAGCAGCAGCACCGCGTCAGACACCTTTCTGGTGTGTAAAGACGTAGAAAAATCCATGCAGCTGATACGCAACAGAAACGCCACACTCACGCCACGCAGGCAGTGTGTAACCGGCCTTACTCTTCTGAGCCACTGTATGAGAGCTGCAGTAATGATTGTTTGAACCCGGCATGTTGGCTGGTATTTGGAATATGTTTGGTGGGCTAATCAGAGTCCTATGGTGCTGTTGTATCGGCAACTTTAAATCAATCTCTCTCATTCGCTCGTTTAGTAAACCACGGCGGAGGTGGGTGGGCATCTGCGCGAGTGTGTGTAATGTTAGCCTACTTGGGTCAAGGGAAACTCAAAATTTCAGAGCACCCTCACTGAAACTTTTTTTATGACTTTTTTGATGCTTATTTCAACGTTCTTTTTTCAAATGCTATCAAATTTAATAAAACACCCAAATTCAATGAAAGTAGTCAACCGATCATTTATTCTACTTGTGAAGAGTGTTGCATGGTTATGAGTATTTGTTTGAAAGAAACCCACATTTGTGATAAAGAAACTTATTGAAAATGGGTCAAATTCGACCCCAGGACAACAGGAGGGTTAAAGAATGAGGTGAATCTCCAGGTGGTTTTGTGTTGGAGCCACGGTCGCCACCAGAAATATGCACGGAGAACTTTATCAGTGTGTGTCCTCAGGAAATGCAGCTAGCAAAAGCTAATGATTAACAGACAAACCAGGAACCTACTAGTTCTTATCAGTCAAAATAGCTCTGAGGGGTAATTTCTATTTCCCCTTTACTACGCTGCTCACTATATCAACTAAGGGGAAAAAAGCTCTTTAAGCTATAGCCAGACTGCTAACTGTTAGGCCTATAGTTAGTTGGCTCCTTAGCACGGCCACTTTAGGGACAATAAATTCACAGACTATTCCAGAGTGATATCATCGTCTCCTGTCTTACAGCTGACTGGAAACCATTCCTCTTTTGTGGTGGATGAATAAAACTGCATAGTGCAAGTAACGATTGTGTCCTCCAGTTTAGACTCTCTAGTCTCGCTTTGCCAGACCTTCCTTCACAGCGCTGCGGAGGAAGGTCTGGCTAGTCCAAACAGCATTCTGGGATGGGAGAAAAATGTGCTCTGGTTTATTGGCATTTCTTTAAACCAATCACAATCGTCTCGGGCAGGGCGCTAAACGGTGCCTCTGCAAAATAGCCTCGTGAAGGAACTTGTTTTGGTGGAACACGTGTACGTTGAAAGGTTGTTTTAGTCGTGCAACAGAAAACTCAGATTGGACAGATAGTCTAGCTAGCTGTCTGGATTTAACCTGCAGAGATCTGAGGAGCAGTTAATCATAGTCCTCACAAATCCACCAGAGTTTAAAATTACAACACAAAGAAAAAGGAAGGTAGCAGATATCCTGGCGAAAAGACACGCATCTGGCAGAATTTCCTGCGGCACCGGAGCAATCCCGGAAGTGGACAGCGTGGATGTAGACTATGAACTCTGCAGATCACATGTGTCAAACTTAAGGCCCTTGCAAATTTTGATCCGGCCCACATTTCAATTTAGGTTCACAGCAAATTGTTGCCCAAATAGTTGTGCACCACAACAGCAAAAAAGTCAGGGAACTGTTTTTCACACAGTAATTATGTGACACGCAAAGCAGATTTTGACAGATTTACCGACTTTGAGCCTCAGAAATCCCCACACAACCAGAGAGTTTACATATTCAGACTGGGAAACGAGTTGGCTGCGTGGTAGGCTGCTTTTAAAAACTTTGTTTTTTATGATTTGCTAAATTCTACGATGGCTAACAAACTTTTGTTGCCGACTTTTATAGGGCTTTATGTCGACCAAACTGTATGGGAGAAAGCTATATGAGACGTGCTATAATACAAAGATATTTGACTTATTCAGTTAAATAAAAGCATGTTAATGTACACTATATTATCCAGTGCTAGCCCTCTGCTCTAGATCTTGTCTTATTCCTTTTAAAGATCAGCCTGTCAAGAGAGACAGTTTGCTATTGGTCGACAGTGTAAATATGCTTCAAAAGATTCACACTGACTTACTTCACGCCCGCAAGTGAATTCCGCGGTCGCAAAAAATTCCACACACAAAGAATCTGTTGTGAATGCTGCTGTGACCGACCCTTTAGCTGCTTTTGGTTGGTTTGCCACTAAAGATTGCTGGATAGGGCAGAGGTCGTCAATCACAGTGACGCTCAAAAGGATCTGCTGTATGACTTCACTTGAGCTTGTCTGGTTTGTCTTTAGGAAACTGAAACAACACCGAAAAGGCCTTCTGCTCCAAAATAATAGAGTCCCAACTCTTATCTCGGATCATGAAATATGACAAAATGTGTTCTGGAGAAAGTTCGGGAACAAATCAATCCCTATCCAAATGTTGAACGTGGAAACTCAGAGACAGAACACAAGCTACTGTACCTTCTTGGATTTCTTGGGTTCATAGTCCATCGTGAGTCAGTCCCCCTCTGTAGTAGTCCTGTTCTGGGTCAGACGGGTCCTTGTCCTGGGCACTCGTTGCTGAATGGGTTTTTAGTTTTGTTTAAGTTTGTCTTTTTTTGTCTTTTTGTCTGTCTTACAGCTGCTTTTTCCCATCGTTCCTTCTTTGTCTCCGTCTCTCTCATTTGGAGTTATTTCAGCTTCTGTCTCGGCTGCTCCATTCTTGTTCCTTTTGTTTCCACACTGATTGTCAGACCTCTCCTGACACACACACACACAAACACAAACATCTACACACACATACAGAGACGAGAACAGGAAGCAGAGGAAGCCCACTTCCTGTCCAAGAGGAAACTCCACCAGAGACTGATAAGGCCCATTCTCTGTGCACTGATTAGACAGACTCCAATTTAACCTGCGTTTAAGCCCACACTTTACCCTTCATTTTGAGTGATTTACACTTAAAAAAGTTCTTTTTCACAATCCTGGTTTTCAAATTTGGTTTGGGAGTTCAAGCGTCTTCGACCGACTGTACTTACAATCAACAATCCTTAAACTTGGACTGTTGATTACTTAGTTTTCAACATAAAATTTGAGAACTCGAGAGGAAATACTAAATTGCTCTAACGTGCCAAAGATACCCCGTCCCTGTAAACATCGCTTCAAGGAAGACTGGGAATATGCAGATTACCAGTGTGTGGAAGAAGTACTCAAATCTTTTACTGAAGTAGGAGTAGCAATCCCACGGAGTAGAATACTTTGTTAGAGGCAAAAGTCTTCTAAGTATTCTAAAGTTTACTGAACTAAAAGTACTTATTATGCAGAATGGCACATTTCAGAATATTGAATATTAAAGGTCCCACGGCATGAAAATGTCACTTTATGAGGTTTTTTAACATTAATATGAGTTCCCCCAGCCTGTCTATGGTCCCCCAGTGGCTAGAAATGGTGATAGGTGTAAACCGAGCCCTTGGTGGATAAGGTCTTTATAAAAGAGACTTCGGATACAGTATTAGGGGACCACTAAGGTCTATATAAAAGAGACTTCAGAAACAGTATTAGGGGACCACTAAGGTCTATATAAAAGAGACTTCAGAAACAGTATTAGGGGACCACTAAGGTCTATATAAAAGAGACTTCAGAAACAGTATTAGGGGACCACTAAGTAGGGTTGGGCATCGAGAACCGATTCCTAATCGAAATCGTTTCAAAAATTACGATTCCATCGCAATCGTTTCTTTATTGGAATCGTTTTGGAATCGTTTGGAGGATTTGCTTTCAAATCCGATCATCACTTTCCAATTTAACATGCGCAAGTTTGGGTTTCTGTAGCGGCCAGGTGCTTGTTGTGTTGCAGCCTTGGAGCACAGTAAGCGGTGCTCTAGTGTGGCTTTATTTTATGTTGAAAAGCCCCGTCAAACTGCAACTCACCTTTGAATCAAAATATAACTTTCCTCTTATTTGTGGAATAAGCATGTGACCCATTTCAACTCCACCACTCAAAGAATCGGAATCGAGAATCGATAAGAACCGGAATCGAAAGGAAGAATCGGAATTGGAATCAGAATCGTTAAAATCCAAACGATGCCAAACCCTACCACTAAGGTCTATATAAAAGAGACTTCAGATACAGTATTAGGGGACCACTAAGGTCTATATAAAAGAGACTTCAGATACAGTATTAGGGGACCACTAAGGCCTATATAAAAGAGACTTCAGATACAGTATTAGGGGACCACTAAGGTCTATATAAAAGAGACTTCAAATACAGTATTAGGGGACCACTAAGGTCTATATAAAAGGGACTTCAAATACAGTATTAGAGGACCACTTAGGTCTATATAAAAGCCTCCAAACAGCACCATGTCATGGGACCTTTAAATGTTTTATGCACTAACGTCTAAACATCATGTTGCAGCTGATAAAGGTGGAGCTTATTTTAATGACTATATACACTGCCAGCTTGTTGTACTTGAGTAAATGTACTTAGTTACTTTCCACCACTGCAGATTACAGTGGTCATCCTCCGTGATTCACAGATGGCTGGTTTACTCTTTGGAACTAACCGAGTCCAAATTATTTAGGACTTGTCTTCTGTTGCAGTAAGCAGGTTGGACCACAGTGAGGCAGCGCTGTTACAAAGACCAACTGGAGGAAGGAGGGGACACACACACACACACACACACACAAATGCACACACACACACACACATGCACGCACACACATACACACACACACACACACAAACACACACACACATACACACCTATTGTCACGGTAACCACTCCATGGTGACCGGAGGACTAACGGCTTAACGATCGTCCAGTTACCTAGGCAACGGGAGACAAAGATGGGGCATTTATCTTTTGATTGCTTTTGTTCTTGTCCTTTCTCTCTCTCTCTCTCTCTCTCTCTCTCTCTCTCAACCTCTCTTTCTGTGTCTCCCTCTCTCAGCCCTGAGAAACTTGACATAACTGTATCAATATGAACAGAGCATAAATCAAAAGACACACACAAAGTGATCGATCAAAGTGATAGATTTTCAAAAGTCAATTTCATTCTCAAAGAAAAATACATAACTCAGTCACTGGATCCCAAGACTGAGAAAAGTTAGACTTTTTGCAACAATTTCTAAAAAAAAAAAAAGAAAGAAATAAATGGATTCAAACTATTTCTGGGCATCTTTCTGATAACGCTGTCCAAACCTCTGAGCCTCAAGAGGGTGGCGTTTCTCACGGCAACAGTTGACTGACATCTGACAGCCAACGTTGCTAGGAAACGTTCCCGCGGTGCACTACTGACTGGAGAACATGAAAATGTGTAGACTGTTGCTTTTTCTCTTTTACAACAAGTCAAGGTTGCATTTCAGAGAGAGAGAGAGAGAGAGAGAGAGAGAGAGAGAGAGAGAGAGAGAGAGAGAGAGAGAGTGGAAGCCAGTTAGCCTGGCTTGCTAACCTTTTTGTTAATGGCATTTCAACAGCTGCTGAGTTATAGCAGAGATCAGTCCTGTGTTCATCCTGTGCAGAGGTGGAATGTAAATGTACTCTACTTAAGTACACATTTGAGGTACTTGTACTTTACTTGAGACTTTTCTTTTCATGCCTCTACTACATTTCAGAGAGAAATATTGTACTTTTTACTCCACTACATTCATCTGACAACTTTAGCCACAAGGATCTGAATACTTCTTCCACTACTGATCCTGCGTTCTAGAAAGGTTCTACCTAGTTAAGGCCTGGTGACACAACCATTTCACATCATGGCAGTGGTATAGCAAAGCACATCATTTCAAAAAATGTTACCTGTATTTTAATTCACAAACACATGTACGCAAGCAGGCCTGGAAGGGACTCGCGTGCGCAATCACGCACGCACACGCACACGCACACGCACACGCACACGCACACGCGCACACACACACATACTCACCTGCTCTTGATGTTCGCTTTCTCTTTGACACACACTTTCACAAGCACACATCAATCACTGAACTTCAAAGTGCGTCATACTTTGACATGTTTTGGTGCCGCATCAACTCTATATACGTGTGAATTTATGCATGTACATGTGTGTGTGTGTGTGTGTGTGTATGCATCAGCGATATCAAAGAATCAGCATCCTTAAAACACCCCACGCTTCAAAATCACACATGAGGTCTGACACAAGACGAGAGGAAAAAAACAAACATTAGCATGAAGGAGAAGACAGGTGGAAGAGGGATGGACAAAAAGGAGAAAGGTGTAGCTCAAGGATGTGGAAAGAAAGTGGAAAGTAGAAAAGGGTAGAAGAGGAGATTAAGGTCAAAGATGAGGGGAGGAGGCAGACAGGTGTGAAAGGAAGGAAGGAAAGGAAGGAAAAAGGAGAAAAAAAGGAAACTAAAAGCACTAGAAGAGGAAGACTAGAAAAAGGCAAGGGTGAAAGGAGGGAGCAAGGGTGGCATGCGTCAAGAGGAAAAGAAGAGTAGACTACAGAAGAAGTAGAGAAATGAATGAAGAATGGGAAGGCAATAAATCAAAGAAAAGAAGTGTAGAAGAAAATGATAGAAAAGAAAGAAAGGCAAAGGCGGAAGGACTGAAAGAGGAAAGGAAAAAAGGAGGCAGAGAAGAAGAAATAAATCAACAATGGCTATAATGAAAAGAAGGAAGGAGTGCTATGAAGCAAATAGTGAAAGAACAAGAGAAGAAGGGATGAGGAAGAGGAATAAAGTACAGGACAGGAAGACAGGAGAAAAGGTTTAAAGGAAAGGAGGAAAAGAGTGAAGACAGAAGGAGAAAAGGGTAAGGACAAGACAAGGATGAGGGAAAAATAAACAAATAAAGGGCTGATACATTCAAGGCAGAAAACCTACTTTGAGGTGGAAGAGGAAGTGAACGGGAAAAGAGGTTAAAGTTGGAGAAAAATGAGGAAATTAAGAAAGGAAGGAGCGGAGGAATAAAGAAAGGCAAGGAGGGAAAGAATAGGTGGGACGAAAATGAAGAACAAAAGGATGAAAAAGGGGATTACTACTCAGCTCTGTCCTCCTTCTGTCTGCTGTGAAGTAAAAAAGGGAAAGACAAAGAGTCGGACTGAAAACTCAAAAGCGAAAAAGAAAAGCAAAGAAAAACAAGACGTGACGAGGAAGGGAGAAGGAGGATGGGTTGTTGTTTGGTCGCTGGATCTCCCGAGACGCCGACCAAACAAACAGCAAATCCTCAGGATGGAGGGAAGCTGATGCGAGGGAGAGATCAAAGGAAGTGGGTTTTAGGGAGAGAGTTCGTGCCGTCGCCTCGAGAGGGAAGACAGAGGAGAGCTGAGAGGAAACGAGACAAACAGTGAGAGGAGAGGTTGGTAAGAAACAGCCAATCAGATGGCTGAGATTCTGTCCCAGTGGAGCTAATGGCAGACTTAAGGCTACATTTGCATTGCTACTGCAGAGGCTAAGCCCAAGCTTTAAGCCCCTGAGGTGCTGTTCCATGGGTAGAGTAATTGACCCCCTCTTTACCTTTTTGATAAAATGAAAGTCTGAGTCGTATTTGCAGATAAAATCTTTGGTTCCATTTATTTCCATGAGATCTTAGTTGGGTTTCCAGAACAAATCACTGCTTGTATGTATGCCTGTGTAGTGTTATGTAGCTCATCGTAAGTTCTTACAGGAAGACTTCAAATTTCTTCTTTCATCACTTCCAATTGATCGGCTGTGGCATTCGCTTGTCAGCAGACAATCGGATTCAGCGGTGTCATTGTTCAGCCATGTATCACAAGCCGATCACAGCATAACGTCCTGTTTTAAATCTTCTTGTCAGTTGTCGTTTCAGGAATAGAGTGCGTCCCGCCTCCTCCCCTTCATCCACCGGTCGTCTCACCCACGTACTCAGTGGATCGTCAGCTGAATGGCAATCTTGATTGGTTCCTGGGCGCCTTCATCACCATCACCACCACCAGTGTCTGGACTCCATCGGGGGATATGTTTGGGTTCACTACCCCTTTTATAACATATGGATTTGATGGAGTCTAATCTCCAGAGACTTTGCACATTTAATTTTCATATTCTGTCTTCTACAATAAACATGTTCATAATTGAAAAAGATTAGTTCCTATTTATACCAAGGGCACTAATTGGCTGTTACAGCTACCTTTTGGTTTGAAAACAATTATCTTTTGCTACGTTTAAACCTCACATTCCCCCTGCTCGGGCGTTTCCGAGCCCCTAAACCGGAGACATTTGAAAAGACTTCTGACCCGTTTTGGTTTGGAATCTCCGGGGTTGTGTTGTCTTTGGCAACACCGACACTGACGCCAACGTTTCGCCACCTGATTGGGTCTTATCGGGCATGGCGTCTCTTTCTCTGAGACTAAGCTACTACCGTTACCATGGCAACTACCAGCCTCCTGTGAATGCCCAGTATATGAGAATGATTGAGATGAGATGTGCGGTTTGGCGTGTTAGTTTCAACGGAGATTAGTTATTCTACTAAAAACACTTGTGTGCACGAAGATCGCTTTTGGCTCAAAACTCTGCTTAAAAACCAAAACGTAGCGATGTAAATGTAGCCTTTTGTTAGATTTTTTTGTTTAACTTGTTGGATAAATTTACTAAAAAACTAAATTTAGCAGCTGTGGTGCAGTGTTGCTGAATTTGTGCGATTGTAACACAGGGCTGTTGAGGCCTATGAGTACTATAGTATTTAGAATCATTCGACACAAACTGACGATTCTTGACTAATTGTTACGCCCAAAAGCCAATTTGAAAACATTATATTGAGCTATTAACCTTCAGCATAGTCCTATTCGCACAGGACTAGTATCTACCACCTGGGGAACTGTAGTAATTTGTAATAATTACGGAGGTCGTCTGTGAACTAAATCCCGTGCGAATCTGGCATGCCTGCAATTTGCCAAGTAAAGATTCCACAGCAAATTACCCACCATATTTCGCCAAACACTGAGGTTGTGTGATAATATAAGTCCCGTGTGAATCAACAGGCAGGGTTGTATATCCTTTTTAAGGTTGTTATCATTCTGGTGAAGACGGATATGGGATCGTGGGGGGCTGCGGACACCGCCTTTCATGACCAACCTAGTCTGGCCCGCTGTCTGACAGGAGACGGCTCGGAGACCTCCGTCCCCAAGTCTTTGCACTCCCCGTGGCTTTGTCCGAGGGCTGACGGTGATGCTGTGTGGGAGCCGCCGCGGCGGGGATAGGGTATGATAACCTCTACCGGGCCTGGCCCAAAAGATACGGGAACCCCCGACCCAAGTGCGTTGCGGCGGCCTCGCCTCTGGCAGTCCTCTGCACACCTCTGGGTACCCAACACTCTGGGTACACATAAGTCAGTAAATTCAAGTAAAAAGCAGGCTTGGCTTATCCCATGTGAATGCGCCACAAGAAACTAAGACGTGTGGGGGGCGGGAATTTTTAAATCACACGAGGTCCCCAGATGATACTAATCCTGTGTGAATAGGGCTTTTGTGATTCAGGGTCGTATTGGCTGCCTTGGCAATTATAAATAAGCCTTGCCAACTTATCTGGGGGAAAATGTCCGTAAATTTGAGTAAAATAGACTTTCTTATGCCCTGCGAATGTGCTTCACGGAACATAGACATGGGGGGTCACTTCTAAATCACATAGGGTCCCGTGGTAACACTAGTCCCATGCTAATATGGCTGAAGTCAGATGAAATGTTAAATATTTGTAAAACCCACAGACAGACATAAAGGGTGACCAATAAAAAAAAATTAAAATGACAAAATATGGAGATACTAGATTTCTGCCCGACAGGGATGATACATTAGTAAATAGTTACTTTCTAGCTCTAATGGCATAATAGAAAACCCAGACACAGCAGTGTATTTGGCCGGCTGTTCAGCCATGTTTACTACAGTATTGGTTCCATCTACAGTTATCAGCACAGCTTGTTGAGCTCTTTTTTTAAACAGCGTCATAGATATTTTCACCACTGTTTTTATTTTTCTGCTCGTTCACTCAGAGGATGTTTAAGCAGCATTATCAAAAGTTAACCCTTACATACATACTGTACATACAATATACACATACAAACCAAAGCACACATACTCATACATACACGTCCTAGTATAGCGCCACTCTGGTATATACAGATATATAGAATGATTAAAAAAAAATCTATTTTCAGTTTTTACATCTTAATATAAGAGTCATACCAAAGACATGGCCACCGAGTGAGTAAACAATAGATAAATAGATATAAAACAAATACAAAAATAAATTAACATAAATACTTGCATCAATTAATAAAAGATTACTTGAGTTTTTAAACTCACTTACTTTTTCACTTTTTTGTTCATGTCGATATATAACCAGCGCACCACTTTAAACTGTTATTTTACCTCAACGACAAAGGACTGATTCATTGCCCGAAAAAGCTTCGCCCTTGGCCCACAATTGGGTGCTTGACATATGCATTATCTGTACATATCATGTTCGACATGACATAACCATTGTTGACTTAGAGTTGTTGTTTTCAGCACCATTAACATCGCAGTGACTGACACCACTGTACCGACATCCATAAGTTCAGGTAGGACACAACACCGTCAGGTTAATACAACTGTTATTACCAAGTTAGTACCAATATTCCTTTTTTCAATTTGTATTCCTGATTTTTGAGCTTTCCATTTCGACGTACCAGAGTAAATTGACACAAGAGTTTCCCTGCAGAGGAGACACACATACGTCCAAAGAGAGCTTATATGGACACTTTTGTCGTTAGTGTCTTCATTGGGAATACAACCACAAACCCTATGAAGGTCAGAGTGCTTATATACTTGCTTTTAACAATGAATATGCATGTGCATGATGGCCACCCCGGGTACCCAGTCAACGTATTCTCATACATTGTTTCGTATGATATGCTACGAAAACGTATGTGCAACGTTTCGTACTACATCTTACGAAATATGAGCATTCTATTTAACCGGTAAGTGACTGTGATTGTCCCTAGTACAAACAGTGAATGAGGACAGCATGACCCAGTGATCCTACAGAGTGTTATTGTTCACACCATCAGAAAAGAATGCAACTCATCTGCAAGACACAACTAGAAACATTAACAGGGTGTTGCCTGACCCCCTCTGAACAAATGATAGCAACAATGTCGGAAGGTTTTGAAGACAATTTCAAATAAGATTAACAATTGAGTAGCTTCCTCGATTGTTGCCATTTAAATTAGACGTTTTCAAAGACAATATTCTGGTGTCAGATTATGCCCTGATCTGCCCCGTAGTGGATACACTTTTTATTCCTCCAGGTAGACACAATGCTGCTTGCATCTCAGCCACTTATTTACGTGGACACATTGTTAAAAAGCCAATATATAAGCACTCTTAGTGACTTGCTCTACCCATCGACGTAAAGAACACAAGGTTGGAAATGCTTCCCAGAAGTCCATTCAACACTTCAGAATATACACATGCATCATCAGCATAGAGGAGATAATTGCACCCGCACAGGATAATGCAACAACAAACACATTTTTGTTGGACCCAGGTGGCAGCAGGAGAGAACTGTTTGAATTTTTCTACCCAAAAAAGTAAACAGTACATTGCTCCAATCTACAGTAAATGTTTTCTTCTTAATGCTTGTGAGTGTGGATGGTGAACAGGTTCATACATGTTGAACAGCTTTCTCTGGATGAAAAACTTGTTGTTAAGTAGATATTCTTTTTTACACTATTAACATTTTGACGTAAAATGTTGATGTTAATACAACTGCACTAGCTTAAAAAAGGGCAAGGGAGGTGCCAAAATGAAAGTTGAAATGTCATTTTTAGTCACCCAAAGCTGCTGCTTGTCTGGCTTGATAAAAACTAGAATCTAAATATCTTTGAAACAAATTCATAGCAGTTTAATATGAGTTTTACTGTTCAATAATATTTTGGTTTTTGTGCTCGTGTCAGTCAACCATGAATTGGTGACCCCCTGAACATTGGCATCTTCTAAATGCCAATTGGGTTGTAATGTAAAATTCTTGGTATTACAGGTACTAAGATTAAGTAAAAACAAACAGTTTAACTGTATCGTAACCTGGGAGTCTTTATCACTGCACAGTATCTCAAATGCATCTTCAAATGCATTTTGATGTACATGCTTTTTTGAGATGAATCAGGGTCACATAGGGAATGAAATGTGTTCAAGACAAATTCATTTAAGTGCAATGCTAAAAATTCTTATACTGTCTGCTGCCTTTATCTAAAACAATCACAACATTGGTTTAAATGTTTCTGGGATGGACTTAAAGAGCTCCCACTTCATAACAAATCACAAGTCACCTTAAATGCACGTACTAACCCTAAAGGCTCTTAACGAAAATAAATGTATTTTAGAAGAACTTCAAAGATAGACTGACATATGAGAGAGGACAGAAGTTAGCTTTGATGCTAGTGTTTTTTTTAAACTGTTCTTCCTTCAGGTACTGTTGCTGACCATGCGCAACTTTCTCAGCGTCCATCCAGCTGCTCTCTAATTGATAGTTACACATTCACACCTGGGAGCTGCTGCGTTTGAACTTGGACCTCTGAAGTTAGTTCAGCTCTGCAGAATTTGTTCAAGTTGTAGGTCCTTGCTTAACGTCATCACAACAGCAGCTTTCAAGAGGCAAAGACCATTTCATTTTTTCTGTCAGTCGACTGATGATGACACTCAGTCTAAACCTGAAACTGCCAATATCTAATTTGAATCAAAGGCCTGTACATGGTTTGTAAACAACGCCACCTTTCGAAAAGTCCAAACCCCTGTTAACCTCCTATCTGTGTCAAGAAACAGTAGCTTTTGCCAAGTCGCTAGCCTGCAAAAACATCCTGATATTTTGCATCTTTGAGTTTTGTTATCAGTTTTCTTTGCACATATATTGTTACTTCTATTTACCACTTTCTGGATGCATTCTAGTGTTTTCACATTCCAACAAACTTTCTTTAAGGTCTGTTGACAGGATGAAGAGAGATTTCTCTTTAGCTACTGTTCTCTCCACAAACCCTCAAAAAACACTGCAAAATGTTTTCACAGCATAGTGAACCCCTATTATTTTATGTATTCCAAGACAGGTGGATGACATTTAGACTCATATGAGTAAATGAAGCTTTTTCATCCAAAAGTCATTCATCAACTAACTACAGCTTATTATAATAGCTTATATCGGACATCTGCATTTATTTGGCTGTACATCACAGGCCTGTTTGTGGTGACTTACAAATGCCATATGGTGGTAGCCATTGCAGAAGTCGTACCCCTTACACCCTTACATCCAGTCCTGATTGATTTTTCCAAACAAGTCCGTTTTCAGGTGGAATGTAAACAGTGGGACTTTTGCTATGGCTGTTTTTGTATCACATATGGATGGGTGACTGTTGTCACTTGTATGTCAGGCTTACATTTCAGAAACCATCTGGATTTGTGAGTCTACATTTGGCGCGTCCTTGTGTTGTCATGAGACTGGAGCCCAATGTATGACATTATATTTCTCTTTAGACGCCACGGACAGAATGCTTACAGTTACCAAAGTTTGTGAGGGACATGCAATCTTCTGGAAGCATTATGGTATCTTTTTGACTGTTATCATCACTGTCTCATTGCTAAAACAAATTACCTCATATTTACTTTATGTGTACGCTGCATCATTGCATTTCCTACATTATGAAAAATACTTATTAGCATCAAATTGATGATTTGGAGGTAAAAATAAAATCTAAATGTCTTGATTAAAACTGGGTTAAATGTGAGTTATCTACCTTATAGACAGACATTTTTTCATTGTCCTTCACTGAAATATATTAATTTAAGTGCTCATCATATTAACCGTTTTATATGTAACCATGGGCGATTTTAGATCCTTTTTAGGGGGGCTCATGTTTGTGCTTCTAGATAGAGTTTTCAAACTTGTCTGTAAGTGACAGAGGACAAACAAGTACAGGTTCAAAGAGCTTGAAACAGGTTTAATATCCTGTGTCACTGTAGCCAATGCTATCCACCTGTAACCCATTTAAGGAAATGGTTAACAGAAACATCGTTTTTGCCAATTGGAGGTGGTTCTTAGCCTGGTTGACACCAGACCCTTCTCAGCAGTAACTGAGAGTGGTTCTGGGCAAGCTTCATTCACAGCCCATTTCCAAAGGGGTGTCACCAACGGACGCCGCTCAAATGCCTCTAGGCGCAATTGGTTGGATCTATAACCAATCAGACTACGTGTGACATAGCAGTGACAGCGGCATCAACGGGTTGCTGCGCTTCGGTGGTCGTCATGTTGAATGTAAAAAAAAAGCTGCTTGCCGTCGCTGCGCTATCGTCATCGTGTAAATACCGCCTCAACGATTGTGATTGGTAACTCAATTTCGAAAAATTGGAAATGGACTTGAATGGGCTCTTGGCCAGACTGACTTTCAGAGCAAATCTCAAATTTGCCGGAAGTTCGTCAGGGTTTTCCCAGGCTAGGTGGTTGGTAGGTGGGGGGTTAACACTTTTGAAAGGCACTGTATCCGTGTCACATTCTCATTAGGGGCTGAGCCCCCCTAAAGGTCTGATCCTAGAATCGCCCCTGTATGTAACCTAGATTTAAAAACCAACATAAACCAGACATCATTTTTCAGCCAAATTTAACTCAGTTTTAACTGAGGCATCAAGTTATTTTTTGCCCTCAAAAGAAAATCCCTTATGCAATATTTATTAGATAGTCTCCATTCTCTGCAGTGTCTAATTTGCTACCAAACCAAAAGATTGCATGTCCCGTGCAAACTCCAGTCTTTAAAAGTTCTCTGGTAAGTCTTTGTTGAGTCTCCGGGGTCCAAGGCTCAAGTTCATGCAGCAGACTGTTTCTCAATTATCTCAAACTCCGCAACTTCATCGCTCTCAAATCCTTTTACTTCCTGTTCTGACCATGTAGGACGAAACTAAATCTAACACTCCTTGGTCCCAGGATGAGAAATTACATTTCTCAGCTCCAAGCTTTTTAGAAAAGACGAAGATTATCCCAGTTCAGTTCCAGTGTTACTCCATTAACTTCCCACGGCTCATTCATGCTACGTACTCCTGGACTGCACCCTAAGGGGAGAGCTTTGGTCCCAGATTGCGCTTCACATTTTACAATCAAGTTTTGACAACCTCGTTTTTTTTAGAGTTGGCTGACACTCGGTGTCTCCTTTCCATGTTTCTCCTGGCGTAGGTAGTCCTGGGATGAGAACTGATCTCAGGCTGAGCCTTGGTTCCAGACTGCACCTTTAAATTTAAAAGCCCTCTTTGGCTTAGACAGTTGTTTCATATTCTAATACCTCTTTGCTGCCCATCATGCTACTCCTGTACTGTATCCTGGGGCTGACGGCTGACGTGGTCTCCAGAAGCAGAATGGTCTTGCGGAGGCGGCGATCGATAAAGTGCGCATCCCAGGCTGGGTACCTCTTCCTCGGCAGGTCTATCCGGATCACTGGGCCCTCCTGTGCGCGGGATGACGACGAGGTCCTGTGAAGGAATGCAGGTGAGGATGAAGGAGAGGGACGAACCTGGAAGACGGGCAGGCAACTGTCCCTGTCTCTGTCCTTGTCTCGCTCCCCGGGGACCGGCTCCCCCGTGTCTTTAGTCCTGGGGAGAGTCCTCGGAGGGCTGGTAATGACCATGTCCGTTTGGGACCCTTGGGATGGAGTGAGGCAAGCGTCAATCACTCCTGCTACCCCTCCCGCACCCACCACACCCTCATCCACACAGCCTCCCCACTGTGAGCCCAGAACCGGCCCGTCAGGGTGCAGCCAGCAGTAGTACACCAGCATGAAGAAGGTTCCCAGGGCAAAGCTGCAGGCCACCAGGCACACCACCACTACGGCGTAGGAGTCGGAGGTGGGCGGGCCGCGGTAGGTGTACCAGGCGGCGGTCAGCGCCACGTTCTCGGCCAGTGTCACGGAGTAGTAGACGGTCATGCGGAAGCGGCTGGGGCCCTCCTTGACGTTGAACCAGCAGAAGATGTAGATGATGCCCACCACCATGTTGTAGATGATCTCCTCCCACTTGGACATGCAGAAGTCGGTCTCACCTTGGATGATCCAGAACGTCATGACACACCTAAAAGACAATAAAAAGTTAGTTAGTAACAATATTATGCCTCCTGTGAATTTTATGATGACTGGTACTAAGAAGAATGTGGTGACTTATAAGGTAACTTTTTTTTTTTTCAACCTGGACAATATTTCCATAAATGCTATTTGTACCCCGGTGCACACAGCAATGTATTCTATTTGCACCCCTGTAAATTTACCCTGGCATAATGATCACACAATGTAATTTAAAAAATGAATAAACTATCCATACTACTCATGTATTACACTTTTTTGGAATATTGCTCTGTGGCCTAAATAAAATCGTTGCAGTGTCCAATATTTATTCATCAGGTAAATGAATGCACACAAAACATCAATGAAAAAACTGATCAAGTTCTAGTACCAATACTTTGCCAAAGTCAGACAGTGTGAGAGAGTTTGTTTGCAACTTTTGTGTGAGTGTGTGCGCAATCACGGATAGCTTGTATCACGTGGATGCGCCAACAGTTTTGTTGTGATTACTTAGAATTCCTCATGGGGGAGACAGAGACTACGCACTATAGCTTTAAATCAAGGATCTGGCTATAAAGGGATATTTCACTTAAAACATTTTAAAACATGACAAACGGATACAAAAATGACCAATGATATTGAATCTCTGAGACCACGTCCTTTCTGCACCAATGTCATCAATCTATAAATAATCAGAATTAAAAGTGTCCCTCCTTGGTGGAAAGAACCAGCAAAGTGCAGAGAAAGCTGTTTTTTTAACCACATGTTGTGATTTAATACAGCTAAAAAGCTAAAAAGCTAAAAAGCGGTGCTTGGTCAAGGGCCTTTCGTGTTTGTTACGGATGAAGTCTCCTTTAGCGTCTACTCTAGCCCTTTGGCATCATATTTTGCCGTTTTTTGAGGATGTGGGTCAGGAACGATTTCCTGTCACTTTTCAACGTGCAGGGTTAGTTAGGGTTAGGGAAAGATCGTATGTGGGGTTAGAATAATAAAAATAAAATATAGGTTTAACTGACATGCGGCACAAGAATGGGAAATTTAGGTTTAGGAAAAGATGGTGGGCGGGGTTTACAAAATGAACATTTCAGTGACACGCAGGACGAGAACGGGACACGAACCCCGTCTCCTGGGGGAAAGTCCTGTGTTGTTTGACCCTCCATCCCCCCCTCCCCAACCTGCCACCTTACGTGGATTTTCGCTGAAGGGGGATTGTTGCGTCGGTATCTGACGCTGAGAACCACTGATCAAGCGGCAGTATTTGACAATTTGGGAATAAGAACGGGCTGAAAACTATTATGTAAAAAATCAAATTTTCAAATGCTAAGCTTGTGATTGTGGAGCCAGCCTCTTTGCAGCAGGCAACGTGGCGCACCAGTGGCTGACGATGAATATGCCGAAGTAGAGCTGGAAGACGGAGGCGAAGAGGGCGAAGGCCACGGTCCGCGCCCCGATGGTGAAGAAGTGCCACAGCATCTGGGTGATCACGGCCTTGTAGGACATGGGCAGCTTGTCGTCGCGGGAGTCCCGGAGAACCTTTTGGTAGGAGGCGATCATCCAGGCAAGAGAGACCAGGGAGGCCGAGGCCGAGAGACCTGGAGGGACAGAGGAAGAGAGAGAGACAGAGAGAAAATATAAGAGGAAGGGGAAGGAAGAGGCACAAATACAAACACATTTGGGTGATGAAAATAAAAGAAAGGGAGATGAGTGGCTACAATAAAGTCTACTATAACAAACTGACATTAAACACCAATAAAAAGCTCAACAGTGTGGTTCTGAAAGTTAACATCCCGTTCATTTTCTTCATAAGGATTTTGATTATTACCCATAATGTTTAAACCATCCTGAGCTGAGATTGTGAAAGAAAAGCTTTCTGCCCCTGTAGAAGCCACAAGTCTGTATGAAATCAACCTTATTTTAAGAAAAACATAAAACAAACGTTGTATTCACAATTGTATGGAGAAGTACTACACCACCCACAATCCTCAGCACTCCAGCGACGTCTCTGATTGCTGGAGCTCGCTGTTACCATAGAAATGTTTACTGAACCCGCAGACGGCTAGTGAGCTGCTACCACTGAAGTCTAGTTTCTGTACGCAGTCTTATACCTTTGCCTGTTTTGCTGTCTTCAAAATGATCTTATGCGT
Organism: Perca schrenkii; assembly: GCA_025617405.1. Lineage (NCBI taxonomy): Eukaryota > Metazoa > Chordata > Actinopteri > Perciformes > Percidae > Perca > Perca schrenkii. The sequence goes on from CM046793.1 coordinate 33,522,031, forward strand.
GGCATCAAAATGTTTCATAGTCACCGTTCATCTTGTAGCTTGTTGGCTTGGTTCCAGGCCCACAACTCTTCATATAAGCATTTAATGAAACGTCAATGGAGACATTGGAAAGGGGAAAGTCACTTCCGGAACCAGAGCCATTCAAAAAGTAGGCGGTCACTGTTGACTCTATTACAGTCAAATCAACTTGCACTTTGATTTGCACAAGTGTCTCCAACGTGGAATCGATTGATGGGCTCTCAACTCACAACAGAGATATTGTAAGACACAATTATAATCTACCCCTCCAACGTTTTGTAGATATATCAGTAAAGAATGTACTGATATATCTGCCATATATATATTCAAAGCTTTGTACGTTATTGTCCACTGCATCCTTTGACAGCTTATCCTCCATCAAACATTAATGGGAGAGGGCCTTGGGCATATCTCTGACTAATGTAAAGTGAGAGAGGGTTACTAGAAACACAACAGCTTTATCTAAATGTGTAAGATACAAAATTCTTCAAATTAAAGTACTACACAGAGCGTATGTAACCCCAAGCAGACTTAACAAAATGGACAACTCCCTCTCACATCTATGTTGGCATGGTTTCAGTGAGACAGGGACACTGATACACCTCACGTGACAGTGCCCCGCAGTGAAGAGTTTTTTGGAAAGAAGTTATATCTTGATTGTCTTCCATTCTTAATGTAAAAATACCACTCTGCCCACTTATCTGCCTTCTAGGCAGTAAGGTAGATAATATACAGTCAATACGCCCACACAACGCATTATCGCTTTGGCCTTTTTGTCTGTAAAGCAAACTATTATGATGAACTGGAAAACTCATAAACCCAATTGCTTTTACACAGACAATTGGTTAAAAGACTTTCTAGACTTGCTGTCAATGGAAGGGGCTGTATTAGCCCTCTATGAATTTGACCGAGGAGAAGGACCCTGGATCTCTATAAGGCTGTACTTGGAAAAACTGGACATACACAGTGGTGCTAATAAGTTTACATCATGAATATTTACATCAAATGTAATGGCCAGTACCAAATTTGGCGGGTATTTGTTAAGATGTATTTTTCCTGGACCACAACAAATGAATCAATTGCTAGTGAAAATCACACAATGGGACCATTACTTATGTGATCCTCCAGTGCAGACAATAGATGGTGTCATGTCTCAAAATGATTGAATTCCTAAAATGCCATTATGTAGCACCTTTAATTGTTTTTCCCAATAGCTCATTCATGTGGACCAGAATCAGTTTCTTCTGAAGTCAAACTATGTAACTGTGAGGCGCACAGCGAGCCGCCCAGAGCGTAGTTTGAACACATTAAACATTCATGTGTGTTAATCATGCAGTCTTGTCTCAAATTACCCATGAATCACACTGAGAGGGCATTAAAATTTGAGCAGAGAGAGAACTGCACCGAACAGTTTAATGGCATCGATGTGACCAACTTGCACATTCCTCTCATGTAAAAAATTTACTGCTGTTTGAGTTAGATGTTTACAAAACTACAGTAATATTACTGCTGTTAGAAAAAACTTTCTGCTTTGTAGATGACTCAGAGTTGCAGGTTTTAGGTCCATACGGTCACTGTTAAAGGGACAGTCTGCTTCAGTATGCTCTGATGAAAACAACACAGGTAACTAGATCAGCCACAAGGGGCGAATGTAGTCTTCCACAATGCAAAACTGCATTTGGGAGGACATCATTCTCCATTGTGGCTATAAATCAGTGGAATACTCTTCCTACAAAGCTAATTTCATGCACAAACTTGCACTCATTCACACGTTTAGCAAAGCATTGGTTGTTAACAAAGCAGACTTGTTCCCACCAGTGAATTGATGTGAAAATTACTGTGTGTTACAATTGCAATTGCAATCCCTCTGCAGCATGGTACAACCCTTTTAATCCTTTTATAAAATCAGAAAACTTGTCATTCTTTTTATTTTCCTCTTAAATCAACTATCAATCTCACTTGTATGAAATGGCTTCAAGATAAAGACTTTGTGCTTCATTACATTCACATTGTACTCAGTTGATATGCTGATTGCTGTGTTTTTATTCTAATCCAGTTTTGTGTCTGTTGTAGTTGAAACACCTTGAACGCCATGGTCTTCGGCATGAATATTGATTACAAGAAAAAATAACAATGTTTGTGCCAACAAAACACACACAACAAAGATACAAAGTGAGTTTGAGTGATACAAACTTGAGTTCTTCAGTTGTGGAATTTCCCTCAGTGGCGGTTCTAGACCATTTCAAATGGAGGGGCTAGGCTGGAGCCACATGGTATTTTTGGGGGTACCAAATATGTTAAGCCCAAGTGTTACCATAGCACCAACCCTACACTGGTTTGCTTCTACAAAAGACTAGCGATACCCATATAACAAGAAACACAAGAATACTCATTCAGCGTCAACCTACATTTATCTATCACTGCACATGGACAATATCCCCTCTTTGGGGATGAAGGTGGGGTAACGAATATTTGAAAATATTTGCCACAGTTAAGCGGCAGGTAAAGTTGAGCGTGCCACCGTGCGCGGGCCGCCGTAGATGGCGTGCACGCTACAAGCACTCATATATACATGTGCGGTAGTTTGAATGCTTGTCGTAAAAGTTTTCTGCTGAGAAGATTCAAGATGGCTGACGCTCGTTTCGCTTCGGAATTCTTCGGAGAAAGACGACAGTCCAACCCCCTGCGGGCGGGTTGAAAACATGCGAAAGTAGCTCCTACTACTCGCTGTAGTCCATTGCATCTGGGCAAAAAAATCTTCCCATGACGCAAAAATCGTCGTTTTATATCATCGGAAGATTTGTTTTTCAGAGCCACAATACAGAGATCTCTCGTCTCAGGAGGACATGAGGGAGAGAAGCACGGTCATTCGAAAATACCACCGTGTTTCTACTGCTACAAAGCTTAATGCTAAATCGGTGAAGTATCCCTTTAAATTCAGTGGGCCTAATTTACTAACACTAGCGCAGTTTGCGCTGCGTCTGTTTATGCGAGTTCGGTAATAGCGCACGCTATGCTTCCACATTTTGCGTAGTATTTATCAACCCTGATACCCATCAGGCAATCAGCGTCTTTCTCCGCCCACTATACCGTAAATTGCGCTGTAGCGAAGCGGTACTTGTGCTATGATATGGCTGAGTGCAGACTGCGATATTCCCACAGCTGATGCTATGACTGTTTGAAACTATCCTGATGCCAATATTTGTAATGTAGCGAGGAGTTTAACAACTGCTGGAATGGGATGTGAACGCAAGTGTAGGAGATTCAATTTCATCTTTGATTTCTTCCAGTAACTCTAATATTGCATGGCTGCTTGATCTGTAACGCTAAATGATGTTGTGTTCACTGACAAAGTGTGATTCTTATGTTAAAAACATTTTCAGCCTCGCCTATGTCTTCGTCTTGCTCAAATTACTGTTGCCATTTAACCAGCGGCATGAAGGTCTACGAGGAAACTCGGTTGCGGCTGGTTTAGACCTGCTTTTAAGAGGCGGAGAATTTCCCCCGCATAATAGAAACGCGCTCTTACTGACAGTCTTTGTAAATACCACGGAATATATAATTAGGCGCACTTTGCGCTTATCCTCCCACCTTTTTGGGTGGAACTCCCACTTTCCCCACGACCGTCCCACGAACGCATATTGAAAGCGCAACTTGTCTCTTCTCGCTCATGTGGCAGACAATCTGCGATTTTACCCAAGTGCGCCCTGTTTGTAAATAGCCCGCATCGGTTACGTCCGTCTTTGCGACCAATTAGCGCCTGGAAACAGGCGCAAACGGCTTGATAAATCTAGCCCAGTGTGTTTTGAGAAGTGTTTTTTCCTTGGTTGCATGTTTTACAGTGCATTTTAGCTGCAGGAGAGGTTTTTCTGAATGTCTTTCATGCCAACATCCTTTACTTGATACATTTTGTCCTTTTATTAAAACAAAATTGAATGCGAGATAAACCCAAGCTGACCACAGCCGTGACCTAAGGAACAACCACCTCGGGCTGATATTGGAGTTTACAAGTCAGACCAATGACGTGGCATTTCCTGGAATGCAGCTTAAGGAAAAAAGACCAAAGCAGCTGCAGAAGAAATGAACCCAAAACAAAGGGGATTATGGGTAGAAAGAGACAGATGCCGTTTTTTTTGTTTTGGAAAGCCCAGGAAATCCAATACATTTGCGAATGTTCGGGGAGTTGTACTTAACAGATGACTCGAATGATTAATTGGAAGCACTGACAGCTGATCAGTTTGATTGGTTGGCTGATGGATGAATCAATAAGCTCTATCGGAACCAATGTGAGTGGCAGAGTCTGCACTGCATAAGTGGCCACATTTAAAAACATGAATGCCTATTAGCAGATGGTAGGTTACCCAAAATAGACAGAGTATGTGTGTGTGTGTGTGTGTGTGTGTGTGTGTTCTGATATTTGCATCTTTATGAGGACTATAGACTTTGAGAGAGAGAGAGAGGACATTTTGTCTGCTCCTTTACTTCTTCCAAACACCATGCACAAACACATGTGCGGGACATGAACCAGTCACCCTTGGGTTCCCTAGCCCAGTCGCCGCGCACTGAGCTGATGCTGACCAAAAGATAAACTAATTAAGACTGGCTAGGTAACGGAGGCCGGCAGGTAGATGCCGTTAGACATGAATTAGAGATGACTTTCTCGTCTCTGGCATCAAACACAAGACAAGATATTCAGACCTTCAGGGTGATGTTGACTTTACCACGATTAACTCTAGCAGCAGGGCTACGACTGTGCGCTGGCTTCCCCGTCACACATGCCCCACACGTCGCAGGCCGCGTCCCAAGATGCAATCGAGTTCTTAATCTTGTCTTTCCAGCAGAGAAACTGAGAGCCAGGCATGTCTTTCACTGTCCTGTGTCCCGTCATAGAATTTGAGTGTGGACTAACTTGCAAATTTGGGAATGTACATCACTCAGTTTGTCATTTTTTTTGGTGGTCACGTGTGTGTGTTCTTAGGCTACATGTGTGTTTTTTCAAACATGTGTCTGACTTCACCTCTGTGCCGCCAGGTGTGTGTGAATGCTGAGAGTGTGCAATGTGTGTGTATCGGAGTCTGAGAGAGTGAGTGTGTGTGTGTGTGTGTATATGTGTGCAAGAGAGAGTTTTGTTTTATTCATCAAAGGCCAATCTGCTTCTTGTAAGAGGTGCATGAATAAAGCATAGATTCTCCTATTGATATCTGCCCTCAACACACACACACACACACACACACACACACACACACACACACACACACACACACACACACACACACACACACTTATTTAAACCGTACTCTCTCTCTCTGCAGTAGCCTTTGTGACGATTGATAAAATCCAATGAAATTAAACATAATTTCCAAGTCCATATGATAATTCCAAATAAAACGTTATTTTCATAGATTTCTGTCTTCATTGCATTGTTTCAATCAGTAATAAAAGACTTTGTACTCGAAGTTTACTGTGGTAAATGATCTGGCTTGTTTACAACCCTTCTTGCTCAGTCTTGCTGAGTCATGATAGCGATATTGCTGTGTCCCAAATGTTTTGCATATAACTTGGTGGACTACAATTTTATCATATTAATCAAAGGCAATCTGTCAATCAAACTTTAGAAAATGGTCGAAGGCGGAGGTTGTCCTCACTCACCCTGCAGAGGGAGGACGGTGTTTCCGTGGATCATGATGCTCAGCTGGAGGACGAGCTGCGGGGCCGACTTCAGGAAGGCCTCCAGGAGGCGCAGCATGGTGATGTCAGCGCTCTCAAACATCAGCCGCCAGTGGAAGTGGCGACGGGGCCCGTTGCTATGCAAACGGCTCTGGGCGCCCAGGTAGAGGGCGTGTATGTACCTGTAGGTTGAAAGGCACAGCAATTTAGAATATTTATATCTGTTTTTTAATCCATTTTTTTTAATTAAAATTGCCATTTGTTCTTGCTCCCACAGTGTTTATTATTTATATTTCCTGTTGCTGATCGTTATTTCAACCAATCGTATCTTCTTCAGGCACAACATGATATTATACAGGACATATCTCAAAATGATGGCAATCTGTAGCAGGCGACCAAACTGAAAAGCCGTTGGCAACCACACATGCATCTTCAGAAAGCAATGAAGTGATCAATCATCGCAGGTTTCAAGACAACATGATAAACAGCCAGATACTGTGTAACCTCTGTGGGGCTTGGCCAACGCCCAAATACAATGGAGGTGAACATGATTCTGTTTCGTACTCTTGAATGATGATGTCCTGCGTGGTGTCTATACACCAACGCTGTCCTGATTACTCTGGGTAATCCACAGCAGTGATCTCACATACACAGATGAAACAACAAACGGTGTGTGAAAGAAAAGAAGAACAATTTTCTAGCATTAACATTTAATGTTCTAGGATGTTTAACATTGTTTTTTCTCATTTGGCAAATGCACATCTTATTCTCCTTTAAAAATTACATCAAGTGTGCACACTATACTGTATGTCATCACTCACATTCAAACGTGTAAAATAGGATATCAGTCAGCGAGGCTTTCCGTTCACACTGGGGTATTTTTTTTGGGGGGCAGTAATCGCACCGCTTCCCAGCATTGGACGTTTGATGGGCTTGCTAGCAGTTATACATTTTATTCTTCAATGACCACTGACAGGCTAAGAAAACAGGCTACACCATCTTACAAATGCGATGGCTGCACCTGATTGGACGAATACTTTAATCGTTGGGCTTGTCTGCTTCCCGATTGCTAAGCGGACCAACATGGCAGCTCGTTTGGAAACTTTCTCTTACTTTACAAAAATGTGTTTCTGAAAACATTTAGGCTATAAACTACGCAGCTGCTCAATCTGTCTTCCTTTTAGATCGACAACGCTCAGTTGAAAAGATTTTCGGGAGTTTCGAAAGGCAGAGATTCGCAGTGAGGCCCCTGATTTGTATTAAAGTAGCCTGGACCTCCACTTCATGCAAACGAAGGAGGGTGCAACTCGACACCCTGTCTCTCGAAACTCGCCGCAGCGATACCAGAATGCATTGCGCGGCTGGCTTCATACACAGACAAATGAATGGGTAGCATGGAAATGACGGTCCTGTGGACAGGTGTTGGGGTATGATGAATTGGGTTGGGTATCGTTTGGATTATTACGATTCCGATGACGAACCGGTACTTTTTAAACGATTCCGATTCCTAAACCAATTCTTGAAAAACTGAAAAATGACATTAAAGAAAGGCTCTTTTATAGAGTTATTTTTAATGAAAATTATTTTAAGGTCCCATGGCATGAAAATGTCACTTTATGAGGTTTTTTTAACATTAATATGCATTCCCCCAGCCTGCCCCAGTGGCTAGAAATGGTGATAGGTGTACACCGAGCCCTGGTTATCCTGCTCTGCCTTTGAGAAAATGAAAGCTCAGATGGACCAATCAGGAATCTTCTCCTTATGAGGTCATAAGGAGCAAGATTACCTCCCCTTTCTCTGCTTTGCCCGCCCAGAGAATTTGGCCCACCCATGAGAGAGAGAGAGAGACATCATGGCTTTCAAAGGAGCAAAGTGGCAGTTGGTCAAGGCCACACCTCCACTCTCCACCTTGCAGCCCCCCCCCCTCTCCTCCTCAATAGCTACAGACACAGAAACGACACATCCTAAGGAAAGCTCATTGTGGGACTGGCTCTAGTGGCTGTAATTCTGCACCAAGGCTGAATTTCAGGAAAGAGATTTCAGATACAGTATTAGGGGACCACTAAGGCCTATATAAAAGAGACTTCAGATACAGTATTAGGGGACCACTAAGGTCTATATAAAAGAGACTTCAGATACAGTATTAGGGGACCACTAAGGTCTATATAAAAGAGACTTCAGATACAGTATTAGGGGACCACTAAGGTCTATATAAAAGAGACTTCAGATACAGTATTAGGGGACCACTAAGGTCTATATAAAAGAGACTTCAGATACAGTTTTAGGGGACCACTAAGGCCTATATAAAAGAGACTTCAGATACAGTATCAGGGGACCACTAAGGTCTATATAAAAGAGACTTCAGATGCAGTATAAAAGAGACTTCAGATACAGTATTAGGGGACCACTAAGGTCTATATAAAACCCTCCAAAGAGCACCATGTCATGGGACCTTTACATTTAACAATATATTAACGTTTGAAAGTACTTTCCCAGAAGGAAAATATGGCATTTTAAAAGTAGCCTACATTTATGGAAGCTAGCTATGGCTAGACTACAGAAAAAGTGTGATATTTTTACGTCCGTTTCGGAGCGATAGAGGGAAAATATTTCAGTCGACAAATTAGGTGGAACCGAAATGAGGAACCGAAATTTGCGTTCTAATCCGGTCCGATTCCTACAGGTTGCGTAGGAACCAGTTCCATAGTGGAACCGGGTTTCGGTACCCAACCCTAACAATGAAGGCAGTCAATAATGCTAAAATAACTCAGTTTTAATTCCACATTTAAGAGCAGCAGTCTTCATTTAAATACAATCACAGTACAAAGGTATAACAGTATAAAAAAAACCTAAATGACATCTTCCAGGAGAAAAATGTGAACCCCTCAGCACGCTGTTCTCCCGGGAGATAGACACCTCCGAGTGTTTACCCTCACCTGTCACTGTTCAACTGAGAATGTGCTTTTGTTTCAGCTGTTTCTCTGTGTCAGTGGCGGTATTGGTCGCCAGGTTGCAGCGGGTCAGCTGGCGCACGCTGGAGACTAGCCGAGACATATTGACGTGAGGGGAGGAGGGTGCCGAGCTGTTCAGAGATCTGAAATGCTTCTGTTTGCCGGAGGTTTGATTTTCACCTGCTGGTGCAGCACGAGGTCTGCATTAAAGAGACGCCGCTGTCAGCCGGGAAACAGGGCTGGAGTGTGATGGAAAAACAGAAGATAACCTTTTGGAAAACTGGTTTGTATTATGATTCAGGGAAGTTAGAAGGCAGACGTTGTTTTGTGCTGACGGGGAAAGTGAACACAGAGTGTACTGTATATTGCCGTTGTGCATGCAATGATAAATGTTGACAGCAAAATACAGCATTCTTTATGTACATAAGTGGAAATCCTTATTTTATTTGTGTGTTCAGTTTATAGTGAGTGGTGCTGCTTAAAACAGAACTGTATCTGTTGGCCCCTTATAAAGGGTCCCCGAGACAAACCTGCAGAGACAAGATTTTTTTTAGCTTTTAACTTGATACATTACAGTTCTTAAAAATCTGCCAGTGGAATGAGCATATTTCCTAAAGTTTACAAAATGTAATCGTTTTTAATTTAACAGCAGCGAGCTGCCTTCTTCTTTCCTGACACGGACGCTCTAGTAAAGTCTTGAACCAAGTTGATTTCTATCGGAGTCAAATGATCACGCTACTTGCGGGTTCCTGCACGTGTTTTAGTATAAGATGGAGATTTGCAACACTGATGATTAAAGTTTTATGCTAGAAAATGATGTTTTTTAAAACTCAAAAAGTGGGTACTTTCACATCTTCAGGATTCTAGAAATCACTGAGGTAATAATCTGTGACGAGGGGATCACATCTTAGATGGATTGGGTATGGGAGGAAGGAGTGATGCATCATGGGAGAGAAGCGGATGGCAGACAGTCGTAGTAGTGCAGCAGGACGGACGAGATGTGGAGGAGAAATGGAGCTCGCTTGAGGAAAAGTGAGACGACACTCACTTCCTGCGCTTCTGCATCCCCTAGCATGGATAAGTGTGTGTTAGATGCACACGGCATTTCTACACATGTAAATACAGACACACCTACAATATGTCTTACACACAAACAGGCGCACGCACGCACGCACACACACACACACATGTCAGCCCATATGATGCTGTTCTGTTTAAGCCTGCAAAATACAGACTAGCATGGATACGTGTGTGTGTGTGTGTGTGTGTGTGTGTGTGTTAGATGCACACAGCATTTTTACACACCTAAACACAGACACAAATACGAAATGTCTCACACACACACGCGCGCACACACACACACACACACACACACAGACACACACACAAACGTCAGCCCATATGATTCTGTTCTGTTTAAGCCTGCAAAATATAGACTAGCATGGATACATGTGTGTGTGTGTGTTAGATGCACACAGCATTTCTACACATGTAAATACAGACACACATACGATATGTCTCACACACACACACACACACACACACACACACACACACACACACACACACACACACACACACACACACACACACACAGACAGACAGGCAGGAAGGCCAACGAGGCAGCCTGCTGGAAATCTGTAGCTCTGCAAATAATTTGCTGTCCAAGCACTGCTGGCTCTCTTCCATTAAATCCTTTAGTCTCTCGGTCTCTCTCCCTCCATCTCCACCTCTGTGACTCTCTATTTGTCTGTGTCTGTTTTTTTTTTTGCATTTCACTCTTTTATCTCTTTTATATCTGATCTCTTTATTGATCTTCTCCTTTCTTTTAGCAGGGTTTGGGACAGCAGTGTTGGTGGCTCAGTAGGGCAATCCCTTTGCTCCAGACGGAAATAACTCAACAACTATCTGATGGATTGCCATGACATTTTATACAGACACTCATGTCACCCTCAGGGTGAATTACAATGCTTTAATGTTTCATCTTGCGCCATTTTCACCTCAAATGTTTCATAAGTCCAACACTTTAGGACCAAACACCTGCAAAAGAATTATTATATAGGCTATTTCACACTGTTCCTTAAGGTCTGAAAATGGCCCGGGTGCTGTTCTATGCGCTCTAATGCAACCCTGTGAATTAGCCCTAGAATGAAACGAGAGGTTTTCTCCCTTTTATGGTATGCTCATGAATATTTAGATTAGCTGCGCGCTGATTGGTTGGTTTACCACGAGCGAAGCTGGAGAAATTAGGTGTTAAATCATATATGTTTGAGACTGAATCAGAGGAAGAATCTGATGTAGAGGAGCAACCAGTCGCCCGTAGATTGGAAAAGACTACGTCAGAGTGGTACGTTTTGTCATTTAGCATTTACTTGCAGCACGACCACGACCAGCAGCTCGCGGTGCTCTGTACCCAGCGCACAGTCACCTTTTCTGGGCTAACTAGACCACCAACTACCGCTGACCTGACGGAGCTCCAGCTCGCGATGAAATGTGAAAAGTGTCAGCATTCCCTGTACAGCCCGGAACACTGCATTTATGACCATGGTTCAATTTCAATATCCTTAAAAAAACTTCCAAACTTTCTTCTTTGTAATTCCCGTGGAAGTACACAGAGCAGCTAAACTAGTGTCTGAGCTCTACACTGGACTGTATGTAAATTTTTGGGCGTGACAAAGGTACAGACCAGAGCCAAATTGGCGTCAACTATTGGCTTCGTTGGGATTCGCCCGTTTTCAGCGGCATTTTCTAATTGTAGGATTTGCATAAGAATGCAAGTCAATGGGACTTTGAGGTTCTCTGTCCATTTTACCCACTGAACTGTCGTTATTCAACTAGGACAAGGTAAACTCGGTTTTGCATTCTATCACCCCTTTAATGAATTAATGCAATTAAGGTATTTCAAACATCATGAGTTCTGATTCTTTGATGATGTTCATGTCTTCTTCATTGGTAAGTCTGTAGTTAAAGTGACAGGCTAAAGAAACTGAATTGTAGTTCTGAAATCATGATTTACTAAACCTTGCTTCGTCATGACTTCATCATGTTTGTGGCCGACCTGGTCCATCTTTAACATTGATACATAAGATGCACGAAGCCATGCATTAATTCATTGATAATTCATGTACCATTATTATAAAGTGTTACCCACGTCATTAACGTTGAAAAACAGTTGCAGTCTGATCAGCTTTAGGCACCAAAACTACTTAGTTAAGTTTAGAAGGAGATCAGGTTCAAATCAGTATATGTGTTACCTTACCTAACTTTAAAGACCTTTGCATGCCCCCCCCCCTCCCCACCCCCCCACCCTCCAGGCCTTGGGCCCCCCCTCCCTCTGCTGGTGGACCTGCCTCTGGCTATTTATCTGTTTTCTCTTTTTTCTCTCACTTGTCATCGGTCTCAGTTGTTGAGTATCTTTCATCCTCTATCTTTCTTTCAGTGTTTTATTTTTTTCTCTCTCTCAATGTATCTTCATCTGTCTGTTTTTTCTGCCTCCTTTCCTTTGCTTGTTATCTCTCATTTTGTTTCTCTCTCAATCCAATTTCATGCAGCTATTGTCTCTCTCTTTCTCTCCGTCTAATTTATTTTCCTCTTCCCTTCAGGCGTTCTCTCTGCCTCGAGCCTCCGATCTATAAAATCTATATGAATCCGCTCCTCTCCACTCTCTACTCTTTCCTCCGTTACTCCTCTTTACTCCTCTGCTGTATTCTTACTTTATCCTCCTCTCCGGCCCAAAGTCTACTATCTACAAGGCCACAGTTGGACCGCTGAGACCCTGAACGTTTGTGAAAAGAGCTGAAGTGTGTGTGTGTGTGTGTGTGTGTGTGTGCAGAGAATTGCTGCCAAGTGTGATGGCGTGCCAAGAATGAACCCGAGGAGAGAGAGAGTCACACACAGAAGAAATTAAACTGTTACACACATTGCATTTTAATCCTCTTTTAATGACTATTACAGGTCAACAGTGGAAACGCAGCGATCAGCAGCGAAAAAGGAGACAGAGTCAGAGATTTGTAATTTGACTGAAATCCCCGGAAGTATAGCAGCACTTTCGCCATCAGCGCAGTCCAATCGACCAAGCTGTGGGATCATTGCGTCCCTAAAATGAAACTATGTGCAGCGTTATTTCGGAACATCTGAAGATCTGGAGCGTTAACTATGTACATTTACTCAAGAACTGTACAAATTTAAGCTATACTTGTACTTTACTGGTCTCTTCATTCACTTTCTACTTCTAATCAACCATTCAGAGGAAAGTATTATACTATTTATTAGTATTAGTATTTTATGTAACTTCCCTACATTAATCTTCAGCTTTAGTTACTTTGGGAAATAGGATTTTGGCCAACTTTTACATCTGAACATGTAACAAGTACAGCCGTTCATCGATTGACCGAAAATGAATTGCCAACTACTTTGATAATTGTTTGTTGAATACATACATATTTCACGGCTAAAAATTCACAAAAATTGCTGCTTTTCCTTGTATTTAATTTCAATAGATTTTTTAATCATGTTGAGGTTTGGACTGTCGGTTGGACAAAACAAACTGTGGATAGTCTCGCATTGCCAGATCTTCCTCCACAGCGTTGCGGGGAGGGTCTGGCTAGTCCACACAGCATTCCGGGATGGGAGAAAAAATGGGCTCTGGTTTATTGCCATTTCTTTAAACCAATCACAATCATCTTGGGCGGCTCTAAGCGCCAGATGTAGCAACGGCGCCTCTAAATAGGAAGGAAAGGAACTTGGGGAGGGTCTGGCAATGCGAGACTACCCAGATCCCAAAGTGATACTTTCACAATGGTGGTTTTATCCAACCGACAGTCCAAACCTCAACACGATTAAAACATAAATTGAAATAAATGCTGTGTGGACTAGCCACAACTTCCTCTGCAGCGCTGTGGAGGAAGGAACGGCAAAGTGACATTATAGTGCAAACCGTGCGACTGACCCAACAGATTCTCACGAACGGATTGACATCGTACGAAAATATATGCACAATAATTCGTATGATATCCTACCGGCTGGTCACGTCGGTCACATTTAGATGTCAGATGTCAGAAGTGAGCGTCTTGCAGCGGCGTCGGTTAAGTTTAGGCAGCAAATGACTAGCTAAGAGTAGAAGGAAATTTGTTGTTTGGATTAAAACACCGGTCCCCTTAAATAGTACTCCGGGGAGTAAACACCCCGTTTTCTGGGTGAAAGTCTTGTGTTTTTTCCCCTTAACTTCTTTCAGGGCATGAAATCCGCGCCCCCTGCTTGAAAGACCTGTTCTTTATGACTCACCAATCCGCCCTGGCCTGCTCCCTATGCAGACCACAGCCAGTTAGCACAGGCCAACTGTTATACAGCAGCAGGCAATGCGCTGCATGCTTCAATAAATACGTGGAATGCATACGATGATATGATTACAGTGCTTTACTTTTTGTAGCTATATGTATGGATGGTTCCTGAGAACAGCCGGGGCTGTCACCCGAGGGGAGCGCTGCTTGTTTCCTACCAACAGTAAACACTGTTTCCTTTCACCATGACGACAATGATTCACTAGAGCAGGGAGTCAAAACAACCTAAAAAGAGGCCAGAAGGTATTTGTCGTTGCTGTTAACAGACTTACATTTGAATGACGACTAAGCGTGCGCTTCTGTTTCATAATTACGTCATTATAATAAGAATTATCGTCACTGCTAAGGCATCAATTCACAGGCGGCAGATTTCTCATCATTCCGGCTCATTGACTTGAAATTGATCAGCAGGCGTACACAGCGAGAGGCGGTAAACAGAAGGTCAGGAAACAGATTTTAGAGTCAGGAGTAATTAATGATCCGTTTTTACCTGGAGGAAACAAACCAAACTAATAATAACTATGATGGAAATAGAAGTGGATAGTTGCCACCAGGAGGCTGTAATAACTGTTAATTCACTCTATTATTCCCTAACGAGTCACTTGATCTGCTGCGAACAAGACGAATGACATCTCCGTACGGTTTCATGATGTCATAACGCTGCGTCTTAACCACGGTGACATCACTGACAGCGCGCCATGACGGGAGGGGGAGGGAATAGAAACAGAAGCTGTGTTCGAAACGATTCCCTCATTCACTACTCCCTATGTTCTTTATGATCAGCACGGTGGCCCAATGGTTAGCACTGTGGCCTCACAGCAAGAAGGTCGTCCCAGGCTTTCTGTGGAGTTTGTATGTTCTACCCATGTTTGCGTGGGTTGTCCTCCGGGTGCTCCGGTTTCCCGCACCATAAAAAAAAAAGTCAACGCCCTTGATCAGATCTGGAGTTGGTCCCCGGGCGTTGGAATGCCCACTGCTCCCTTGAGGAATGGGTTAAATGCAGAGAATTAGAATGAATTTCGCTACATATATGTGTATGTGACAATGAAGTACCTTTACCTTATGTAGCGTGTATTAAATAGTGAACTATACGACCAAACCAGATTTCGGAAACACTCACTGAAAAGATGGTTGCGTCAGGAGACGCGCCGGTTGTTTGTGTGACGGAGGCGGGCGCGCCCTAACCCCGCCAGATGGATTGCTTCGCATTTGCTCGGCATATCCATCTGGGAACTTTTGGGAAAGGGCCTAAATACTGGTTAGCTGATTGGATAAACCATCTGTCTATCACCACCCATGTTGGTGTGATAGACGGGCCAAATCAACCAATCAGATCAAACTCTTGCCGAAACCAGTTGGGAGAAGAGCAAAAACATCTTTTAACGGCACTGGAGAAAAGCCTCCAGTGCCGTTTTTTTGCTCTTCTTTCAATGAAGGAATACTTTCTAATTCGGATAAAACTCGCGCGATAGCTACGCTCATCTCATCCGTAGAAGCCGCCTGAACAGACTGAACAGTCACTTATCATTGCGTCACACCTAAACCCGCCTCAAAACCAACGCTGATTGGTTGGTCGTTTGGCGAACGGCTCCAAATTTTCTCTATCTCAAGATGCCAGACTGACTTGCGAGCTCGCGAGATCAGGACGGTCTCACGAGGCTATGGTTTCCCCACACCATCAAAAAAAAAACATGTACTAGCTTTTCCAGTCAATGCCCTTGATCAGATCTTGAGTTGGTCCCCATGCTGCCCACTGCTCCCTTGAGGGATGCGTTAAAAGTATGTGTATGTAACAATAAAGTACCTTTACATTATGTAGTGTGTATTAAATAAATAAACTTTATAGAGACTGACCAAACCAAATTTTGGAAGCACTCACTGAAAACATGGTTGCGTGT
Source organism: Perca schrenkii (assembly GCA_025617405.1). Lineage (NCBI taxonomy): Eukaryota > Metazoa > Chordata > Actinopteri > Perciformes > Percidae > Perca > Perca schrenkii. The sequence continues at coordinate 33,537,904 of CM046793.1, forward strand.
CCATTGCATCCATTTATATATGTTGCATGTCACATTTCCACCGTTTAGAAACCAAAGCACGCTCCATTTTTCATTTTCATTTTTCTAGGGTGCTTCTGCTTCTTCTTCTCCTCTGGGAAAACACGGCCACATTGCATTGTGGTATACGGAGTAAATATTGAATGTTTTTATTTATTTTATAGTGGACTATATAGTGAATGAAATTAACCACTACAAAATGGCGAACACACTACATAGTGGACTTTTTCTGTAATAGGGAACGGTTTCCAACACAGCTAGAGAGAGAGAGAGAGAGAGAGAGAGAGAGAGAGAGAGAGAGATTGAGAGTTTATTAATAACTCGTCCCTGCAGTTGATCAAAGACTTGACTGGAGTTCTGACCCGCCCCCTCGTCAGTCTCCACGGTGATAAATTGGGACCATCGGCAGGCTTTTAACGAGCCGGCGTCCACTGATCTATTAACTCGTCTCACACATTCCCCATTTCTCCACATGTCTATTTATCCATCAAATCCTTTCAGCCCAAAACCCTCTGTTCGTGCCAATAAAGCAAATTTGAATTGAATTGAGAATTGACAGAGATAGAGACATGAGAGAGCATCAACCAAAACAAATTTCAAACAAAATTAAAAGATGCAGAACAATGGAGAAATGAAAATAAATTACAACACAAACAACTCTGTTATCAATCCCTGAACAGAGATATTCCAATTGGCAGACTAACAGAACAAAAAATCCACATGAAAAGTCAAATTTCACAAAATACAGGAGCTGGAAATTGAAAGAGGTCGCCATTTCAAATTGGGGAAACCAAGAGAGGAACCTGTCACACTGCCATTAGGACATCCAAACAGATTTACATTTCTTATGTTCTTGTCTCAGACCAGCACTGCTTTCCAAAATGAGATGAAAGTCAAACAAATAATGAATCAAAGTAAGAAAAAATATCTGGAACATCGGGATGCTCAAACAAAATCATAATCCAAATTAGAACGCTACTTGTCACTAAAAAGAGATTATGAATTGGCAGAGTACCTCTCCACCGTCAGAGATACAAAGCGGAGACAGATTCAGGCTCAGTGACCACAGCCTCGCCGTAGAGAAAGACATAAAGCCTGGCTTCCAAAAGAGCAGCGGATCTGTGGTCACTGTACAACTGCTGAAGTTGAGACAGAGATGCACTTTCTCCCATACTGTCCAAAGTTTGAAAAGATAAGAAAAGGATATTTTTTACAATTCTCAAAGTACATTCAAAATGTTGAGCTCCCTTAAAGACTCTGATAAACTGGCCCACCTGCTAGGAGAAGGACTGACCAAATACGTCGCAGCTTGCCATGACATGAGGGAGAGCGAGTCGGACACCTTGCCACAATGCCCGACCTAATGTCTGTACTTAATCCAATGAATTGTAAATGCGTAGACTGTCTGTGTGTGTGAGTGTGTGTGTGTGTGTATACATGCGTATGTGTGTGTGTGTGTGTGTGTGTGTGTGCGAAAGAGAGCGAGAAAGTGACTGTGTACACGTAATTTTTCATGTTACATGTTACTGTTTCCCTTAATGCTGCCAATGTTCTAATTGTTACTGTAAAAAAGAATAATTGTTATGCTGTTTTGCTTGTGCTTTGGCAACACTGTACCTACAGTCATGGTAATAAAACAACATTGAATTGAATTGAATTGAATTGAGAGAGAAGAGAGAGAGAGAGAAGAGAGGGAGATATGTAATACTCATTCTACTGTTTATTGTGTTCTGTCCGTGTATTTGGACAAATTGTATGTTGATGCTTTGGCAACCATGTTATTAAAACTTTATTGCCAATAAAGCCCCTTTGAATTTGAGAGAGAGAGAGAGAAAGAGAGAGAAATAGAGCTTTTTTTAACCTTCATCACTTGTCTGAAGAGGCTCTCAACCTGCCTATTATCATGCCAGCAATCAGAGGCAATTTATTACCTCTCTATATGTGCGTGTATTTGTGTGTGTGTGTGTGTGTGTGTGTGTGTGTGTGTTTGTGTGTGTGTGTATGTATGTGTGTGTACACATTTACAAACTCCATGATCAAAAGTCTCTTATGAAACACAATGTGCTGGTTCTCACTTCTGATTGGCTGATTCACATTGGAAGCTGTTGCGCAATAGCTAAAAAAGAACCTGTATAAATAAATGCTGTGATTGGCGACTGGAGGATGTGGCATTTTAGTTTGACATCCTTCCATCAGACTGCGGTCTCAGACCAGCAGCTGGCTCGGGGTGATATGGTGCTGCACCAATGCTGCTGCTGAGCTGAAGTTATACTACAAATAGAGATGCACCAATAGACCGGCCGGTGACCGGAATTGGCCGGTTTTCACGTGCTCGACCATGACCGGCGACCGGCAGGTCAGTCTGACATATGCCGATTTCATGCCGGTCAACACTACAATTAACTGACAACATAAGTTATACGAGTTACAGTTCTCAAGGATGCTATTGTCGCACATGTAGGGAACCTCGTGAATTAACCTGCAACTTGTCAGCTGTTTGGAGATTCTTCAGCGTGTGAGCAGAAGATAAAAAGTTTGCAATATGCAACACCTGCAAGGAAAAAGTAGGGCGTGGAGGGACGACACCAAAAACCAGAATCAAATTTTTTTAGTCGGATATTGGATGTGAAAAGAAGGAAATGGTTCTAACATTGCTCTTTAGATATGTGTGAATTTCCCACACCAGGAGTCATTTATATAGTTCTATTTTATAGTGATCCATTATCTGTTAAAAACATGTTCTAGGAAAATATAAAATGTTCTATTAAAGAAAAGATAGAAAATATATATGTTTATGTGTGCTGTAAAGTGGTTAGAAAAAATTAAATCGGAATCGGCTAAAATCAGTATCGGCTTGCCTAACTCAAAGAAAATCGGAATCGGCCTAGAAAGATGTAATCGGTGCATCTCTAACTATAAAGTTTTTTCACTGTCAATTATGGTAAAAAAATAAATTGATTTTTGGAAGTTGGGAATCTAAGAAGATAGGAATTGCGATTCTTACATGCTTGTCAAAGCTATACATAGGTAGAAAGTGCCGTTACAGTCCTCCCCGGCTGCAATGACGGTGGAGAAATGCTGAGTGAGCAGATGCAGAAGACCCGGAAACGCTGACCAATCAGAGCAGACTGGGCTTTTTCCTGGAGGGGCGCTTAGAGATACTGGCTAGGGCATGCTTCAAACTCATAGTGTGAGAAGTACAGGAATGAAATTGGAGTGGAATGGAGCGGAAAATAAGGCGATGATCCAACTTTTATTTTTTATAAATCCGCTCTGAGCTTCTTCAAAAATCCTCCAGCTCACACTCTGCTGCTCTGCCCTATTAACTGTTATACTGCCGAACGGCATTCTGGGTACAACTCGCTTGCCGTTGCTCGCTACAGCACATTCAAGAACAGATGACCAGAGGTGTTGCATTGGAGCAAACTCAAACAATTCAAGCATCAGCGATCTAGCTTTTAGATTGAGCGCTTTTTGTTCCCAGAAATAGCCTGCTCCCAAATAGCTGTTAGCAAATGACGCGTGCGCTCTAGCATTGCTAGGGGACACAGCTATGTCCTGGCAAATTTGTTGCTCAGTGTCAGAGGAAGCGCAGGGTCAAGTGTGAAGCTGTTAGGATGAGCGCTTCTCCAGAAGGCTGCAAGCAGCGATACCAAAGGGCCAAGGAATCGGCCAACCCGTTCCCAACAGGCACTGCAGCAGTATTTTAAAAATGCAGCGTTGATATGGAGCCACACAGGCATACGTTACTGTATCAACATCATGACAGAGCACGAGCAGATACCACCGCCCCCCCCCCTCCCCCCCAACCGGCAGAGATGAAAAAAAAGCTCCCTGCAGTGGGTGGATGGAGGTTAGAACAGTCAACCTCCTGCTAGGCTGGGAATAATGCAGCTGTCAAAAATCTCAAATTAAATACACACAGGACAGCCCTGGGCTCTGCAGCGCGCGCGCGCGCACACACACACACACACACACACACACACACACACACACACACACACACACACACACACACACACACACATATGTTTACATGTAGGCAGACACACACAGCCAGCTATAATCCCACACAGGCCCATTTACACATGGAGTAAATATAAACACTCACACATACAGCACTAAAAGCGACGCAAAGTGCATTTATTTGGTGTTTAAACAGTTTTAACTTTATTTCCTGGATCACCAAAATTAGGAGAAGGATTTTAATGGCTCATACAAATCTTTAATTTAGAATCAACCACTTAAATACAGACTTTTCCCCATCATGTGCATAAGAGACTCTGTAAAAGCTACTTACATGTTGAGTGGTAGCCACGTTGGCTGCTCAAACCGTGAATTTGAAATGTTGGTGTTAAAGGTGCCATAGGTAAGCCTTATAAAACTAACTTTCTGTCATATTTGCTGTAACCCTATGTAAATGGACTGTTCTTTTACAGCGCTTTTCTAGTCTCAACGACTACTCAAAGCGTTTTTACATAGTACAGGAACCATTCACCATTCACACACATTCATACACTGTGGCCAAGGCTGCCGTACAAGGTGCCACCTGCTCATCAGATAATCATTCACACACATTTACACTCCGATGCGCAGCATCGGGGGCAACTGGGGGTTCAGTGTCTTGCCCAAGGACACTTCGACATAGGAGTGCAGGGCCAAGGATCGAAACCACCAACCTTCCGATTGGAAGGCAACCGCTCTACCACTGAGCCACAGCCGCCAGTGGAACTACATGAAGCAGGTCATTTAAAATAAAGAAATCCGGCTCCTCTGGCACCACCCACAGCCTGTAGTGTGATTTGCAAAAATCCACCGCTCCCTGTTCAGATGCACCAATCAGGGCAAGGGGGGGTGTCTAACTGCGTGTCAATCACTGCTCATGCACATGCATCAGGAGGAGACCGTTTTGGGTGTTAGCGGAAAGGGGGGATCTTCGCAATCCTACCTACGGCACCTTTAAGTACTCTAGCGCAGTGGTTCTCAACCTTTTTTGAGTCGTGACCCCCCCCAGAATAATGAGGATGGTGTTCACAACTCCCCCCCCCCCTCCCCCAACCCCCTCGACGACGAGAGAAAGAGAGCTGCAAACTGCTGAAACAGCTGTTTCTACGCGCCTCCCCCGGCTGGTTTTGAGTGATTATTATGAATGCTTTGATTAATATATGTAAACAAACCATGCTTTGCTTGCTTTAATAGTTTAGTTTTAATTTTTAGCAGCTAGCACCTAGCCTTGTCCAATGTGCGCCAGGCTCTGTGGATTTTTGGAGTACAATCTTGCTCAGAATGTATTTAGAAAAGCTTTTTTAGGGACTTTGGGGACTCTCTAAGATGCTGTGTTACTTATACTGAGATACAAGTAAACTGTGCTTAAATGGGTCACAGATAAACATTTCACTGGTCTCAGTACAAGATACATTTGCAGAACTAGGACTCTGCCCAGTAGCAATATTACATTTATTTTTTAAATACTTTGAGTCCTATATGGGAAATAGAAATTCTCATTCGACATTAAAGCAACTGACTTAAAGGGAACTGCATCCATTTTACAGATCAAAGGGTGTTTACAGGTTTTGGGGAGTGGTAGTGCATGTGCAATAAAAGTTGTATAAAGTTACCTCATGTTATGCTTATACGCTAATGTAATGTAGCCACCACGTTTTGACAGTGAAGAAGGGTGTGGGTGGGAATGCGTGAGGAAAAAAGTCCATCATGAGTCAAACGTTATAAAGGTGCAATGCTAAATTGGTGGAGTAGATATTTTTGAAAATGGATATTTTCCTCTACTCGAGAACGTCTCCTAAGTTGCTGATTTTGTGTTACCGCGTGGACACGTAAAATTGAGTTTTTAGGAAATGATGACATCATAATTTGCGCATGCCCATTGTTGCTTTGTGTAACGAACATGAGCAAGCAACTCCACCTCTTCATCCATCCACACATGAGTCACATTTCGGTTTTGCCACAGCACCTTAGGCTGAGATGTTCGATAAATAGGTATCAAAAATATATGAATAAAGAAATAATTAATAATTGCTACTATTGTTTCACTATTGTTAGACTTGTCAATGCATGCCAAAGGGGGGGAAAAAAAGCTCACTAGGCATGCTCATGCTTTTTGTGCTATTCGAAGCATCATTGACATAGCTTTTATCGCCACCTACTGGCTCTGTGCGCGCTTGGAGTCAATTTTGCGTTCTAGTGTGGACAGAGATATTTTGTAAAATGAAGGTTGTGCGGCCAGAAATGTATTTTGAAATGATCTGTTTTCAAAAATATATAGCTGCGGGTAGACTAAAGGCCTAAAAGAGTCCTGAAAACTGAAATTTTTTCGATTGCTAAACTCCAGTCTGCCCAGCAGCAGTTCATGTGGACCAAACTCTAGTTCGTTTTTCATTGCTTGAACACAGTTTTCAAAACTCTACACACTTATCCCATGACTTTAACCACAACCTGCACAACACTGTGGATTTACAGCACTTTGTTCAAATGCTAACACACTGCTGTCAAAACTGTTAACCACACACTCAAAACAGAATAGATTTCAGTCTGGTGTCTATCAAACACTGCTAATTGGAATTTTAGCTGAAAGCCTAAGCAGGTGTCTTGTTTTAGACTAGTTAGTGAACATATACGGTATTTATACAGAGAAAGCTCAGAAAGCCTTTTTTGTTTGAGATTACAATTTTTTACAGTTGCTAGGACGCATTTCTCAATACTTGGGTCACTTTGTCAAAACTCTTCACACAGTGAGCACAACAGAAGTATATGTGGGCTAAACTGTGGATCATTTATCATTACTTTGGCACAAAATGCATTCAATGACTACATCTTTCAAATGACACTCATTCTTTTCTCACTTCAACACAACAACTGGCAAAACTCTATGTACCTACAGGCCAATTTGCACGTGCTAACATACTGTTTTCAAAACTGTTAAACTTAAGTTCAAAACAATAACATAATAAAAAAACTGAATAAGACATACATTTATATATTTCTACAGTACTATTGTAATGAAATATATTTTGAATCGAAAAATGAAATGCTATGAAAACAACTGGACAATTGGACCAACCACAGCTGATTCTCATTATGGCTGAACACCTACACAGGTGTTACTCTTTCATATTTTATTACAAAAGGAGACAACCTCAGAATAGTTTTGTATTGTGACGTAAACATGGACGCAGCCAGAGATGGAGAATTATTGTTGAATATTGTTAAGAGTTTTCCGGCAAACCAACAGGTAACTTGTATTCTGCGTGGCATCTGACTGAGCTGCACATTAAAGAAGTAAATAGAGCAAAGCCTGCAAACCCACTTGTGTGTAATTGCTTTTGCCTTTCTGCTCAGGACTCAATGGCTACCTCACACAGGTGGGAGACGTATAGGATGTTCACTGATGTGCAGAAAACTGCCGTTGTCGATGTGGTCATCAGAGACAACGGCATAAAACTCACTGAGATTCGCGCCAGTCTTGGCAGACAACGTTACTTTTGAAAATATTCACAGTGTAAGCATTTCAATCAGGAGAGACGTCGTTTGCAGATATGCAAAGATATTTATTGTACAACTATATGATATTGAATGTACAAAGTCTTTTGGAGATTGGACTCCATCGAAATAATGTTCTTAAAGCGGTAGGGAATAGGAACATAACCCCCCGATGGAGCCCAGACACTGGTGGTGGCGGAGAAGAGACCAGAGACCGGACCGAAGAGGCAACGGAGCGGACAGCCGGAGAAACACAACTACCGGAGGAGGCAGGGGAGGAGGAGGGACGAGCGCTTTGCCTGAAACGACAGCTGACAGCACAAGAAGAGAACAGATTTAAAGCAGAGTTGTAAGGCTGTGATTGGCCCTTGAATCTCGTGGCCGAGTCTGATTGGTTTAACTGACACGTCACTTCTTGAACAGCTGATTGATTTAAGAATGAGTAGTGATTGGGGTAATGACGTCTTCCTGAAAGAATTTGCGCTGAGCTTCATAACAACTATTTCTAGAGTCCTGAAAAACCATCAGGTCCGGATGAAGCAGTTGTATACTGTGCCTTTTGAGAGGAACTCTGAACGTGTCAGGCACGTCCAGGTAAGATCACAACACTGTAAAATACAGAACTGTGTTTGAACAAAACCAAACGCACACAAAGACATACATTTTAGGTAATGTACACTACTGCAATAGCCTAACTCTTATGTTGCCTTGTGGATTGATTTTAGAGAGTCATGGGAGATTGAAGGCAGGCACGCCCCACAGTGGATGTCCCGGGTCAGAGGGAGTCTCCTTGCATTCCTGCATGAATGCATGCTGGATGCCTGGACATATCAGCAGAAGATTGCCAGGGATGGATCAGGTATGCCAGAATATTCTTCCCTAGGTGTATTGTCCTAGATGTTATAAGATGTGATGTGGATGAGAACCTGTGGCCAAACGCAGAAGACCGAGTAGATTAGCATTCCTATTGTATCTGTATCAGTGGATGGTGTGTGTATACAAATTCTTGTATTTTGGAATTTTATTTTGCAAATAAAAGACATACAATATATTGAAGTGTACTGCATCATGTCTGATTCATTCCAGTAACATATATTGCAGTGCATTCTAAACAGAGAAGTGTCCTTGTTTTACATAAGAAAACATTGTATAATGATACCTGTTGTTTGTGTATTTTAGGTCATTGTTTTGTGGGTGACAAAGTTTTTTTTCTAGTGTTATGGGAGAAGGAGTTGATTTGAGACACGTATGAAGTGATTTGGTAGATTCAGTGCATTTTTGGATGTGAAATGAACTGCTGTGCCGAGCTGAAAGTTGGTTAAGAGAACTGTGTGACCTAAGCATTGAGAAATGTATCCTAGCGACTGTAAAAAAAAACTGAAACAGGCAAAAGAGCAAAGATACCAACATGTCCAGGTAAGATGTCTGAGGTTATGTACACATCTATATAAATAAAAGGGAAAAACACTATGTCTTTACGATAGTACAACGGCGTTCTTACTGTTTTTCAGAAAGTAACGGAGGTGAAAGCAATGGAAACACCACACTCATTTGTATTTAGAGATGATGCAGACATCCAATGTGATGAAGAAAACTTGCCACATGATGCTGGAGAAAGGCAGGATTAGTCACGCTATTCTTGGTTACCGTTACCTTTAGTTTTTTACCCCAGTAATTCCATAAATTACCAGAGACAAAATACTATATTGCACTGAGTTGTGTGTTACAGTTTTTGCCCATTGCTTGAACACTACAGACCCATGCTTAGACTAAAGCAGGGGTCGGCAACCTTAGGCACGCGTGCCACCATGGGCACGCGGGACCTTAACCAATGGCACGCTGGCAATATGTGTGCAAGAGAGTTATTGTTGTGTTGAAATCATGGTTGAAATGCTGAAGCACTCTCTCATCCGCATGCCAAATTAACGTTCACAGTTGCCGACCTCATAGGTGCCGATACCGTGGGTGCTCCGGAGCTTGAGCACCCACGGAAAATACTGAGCACCCACGTGTGCCAGACTGCCAGTTCATTTTTTAATTTTATATTAAACATTGCAGGTGGTGCTAAGTGTGATTGGTCATGTCGGTGGCATTGATTTCTAATTTCCCACGAAGCTGATTAAACTTCTCATCCCCAATTCTATCTGTGAGAAGTGGCGCTGTCCTGAGTTGAAAGATAGCTTACTCTACGGCGTGTGTGTTCGTGTCGGCCGCTGTCCATTTCCTAAGGTTCTGAAATGCAAACATTGTTGACTACTCTTTTTTTTTTTTAAACTGTGTGCGCGTGTGAGCACCCACGGAGGAAAACATAAATTGCCGCCTGTGCGCAACCTGTTATTTACTGTAGTTTGATTGACTCGTATCTCTGACTGGGAACAATACAAAGAGGATTACCAACGGCCGCTGGGGCAGATGAACTAACGCTAGTCTCGTTACTGTAAGGAGGCTACAATTGAACCTTCGTGAGTTAAAAGTCAATACTTATCAATGCACTCACCTGTGTAAACCGGCATCAACATGTAGAAAGTGATATTTCAATCTGCTCTGTCTGCTCAGACCACTCTTGTCCACCGCACTCAAACACACGCAAACACAGCTCTACTCTGCAAATAGCTAATTTTCACAAAACAAGCTAAAAGAAAAGCTGTCGGTTTGTAGTCTGTTTATCTTAGTTTGCAGGGAATCTTGAAATTTGGACAAATTCTTATAAACTTAAGCTGTCTGAAGAAACCATCCTCTCCGCTGGAGCGTAAATATGGATGCATTATAAGACCAAAACAAATACATGTGGCTACTTAAAATGCACGTGAATGACGCAATCGTTATGTTCTTCTTCATTCTTGATAATGATGCTGGTTGTGTTATTATTATTTTGCCACAGCATCGTTTCATTGAAAATGATTCATACAGGACCTGCTTATCAGTCCATTCATCATTAAAGCTGGGCTTTTCCACAACTTTTCGCTTCAGGCTCTTTGACAGTGATATTTTTGTCAGCCCATTTTCCACCAATCAGGACTGCATACTAAAACCATGTTTCCATAATAATAATATACAATAATAATAATTACAAGGTCCTGATTATTACAGATTCCCTGGATATTACATTTTGATGTGATGTCAAAAAAAAAAATCATGTTAACATGGCACACTAATAAACAAGAAATTTTGAAAAGGGCACTTCATATCAAAAAGGTTGCCAACCCCTGGACTAAAGTAACACAACTTGAAGCTTTTGTTACCATACCTCAAACACACGTACCCATACCTTAAACAAAAGCGCTGCTTTGCACTCTAGTTGCAATTCTGCAACACACTTACTCCTTTAGGCAACACACTTGGTCCTGCATACTACACTCTATTTCATACAGAAGACACTTCGTTCAAAAATGAAATCTCAGGGTGCCATTTGGAAAACACATGTATCCAAAATACAAAACAGGTAATTGCAACCACTCAAATACACACCTAAAGGCAGTTACTTGCAAAACTGAACACCAATCAGCCATGGAGGGAGAGCAAGAGGCAGAGGTAGAGGTAGAGCAAGAGGAAGAGGAGGAGGAGGATAAGGTCAAGGTCAAGGTCGAAGAGGACCCCTATTGATGATTATATAAGAGCAACTATGGTGGACCATGTCATCAACCATGGCCTGACTATGAGGGAAGCTGGGCAGAGAGTCCACCCACATCTAAGCCGCTTCACAGTGGCATCTGTAATAAGAATATTCCGACTAGAAAACAGGTATGTCTTCACCTCTCTACCTTCTACTCTGCTCAGATGGTATTTACAGCACTGTACTACAGTATATCACATTACCACATCACGTGTACAGGGTATTGCAGGGTGCTAATGCTCCTTTTGCAGCCAAAGTGGTAGTTTTTGTGAAACATACCATGATTACTTATATTGAGATGTTTCATTACAGTGGATAATACAGTGTATACAGTAGTACTGTAAGAAAAAGAAGCAAACCGATGACAATTTGTTGTTGTATTTCTCTAGAATGACTAGAAGACCTTCTGGGGGAGGACGCCAACGCCGGTTCACACAACAGCAGGAACTTGCCATTGTGGACCTGGTGAGGGCAGACAATGCCATTTGTCTCCACCAGCTACGACACATAATACTTGCAGACAGGCAAGTGTTCAACAACATAAACCATGTGAGAATCACCACCATCAGACGCATCTTGGGAAAACACAACATCACCATGAAGGTGGGAACAGTGTCCGGGTCAAAGGACTTCGAGCTGAATATGTACGGGTAAGTGTAACTGTCCTTTACATTTACAATACAGTATTGGTGAAATCCAGTAGCAGCTGAATATGTACCATATCAGTACCACATGGATCCATTCGGA